>JAEMWC010000548.1:137500-382500 GCA_016490735.1 Pachyseris speciosa | reverse complement strand
TCACTCAAACGTCCGTGGTTCCTCAGTGAACGTCTCATATGGAGAGAATGCATGTCGACGCGTTCAAACCACAGGTATGCCAACTTTTGCTGTCTGCAACGCTTTCTTTCTACGAAACTAAGTGGCCACTTGCCCCACGGATCTTTAAAGGGAAATTGGAAGTGGAACCTTTACAGAAATCCGTTGGACTATAATTTTGTTAGTCAAGAAAATAAGTACCAGCTTTACGTGGGCAGTTAAAATAGCATATCATATACCGTTTCTACTTTGTGTCAAACAGGTTATGTATCAGTCAATTCCAAAAGCGCCCATCCCCCCCCTCGGGCGAACCCCTGGGCATTTGACTTTTTTGAAAACATTTTAGCAAATGCCCCTCTGGGTTTCCAGTTTAGACGGTCAAATGCCCCACCGTCAGGGCCTTAAAAAGGGCAAATCACTCGTTGCATGAAGCATTTTGGCATGCTCCCCGCTCAAAATAAATATTTTAATCTAAAATCGCTTACCTTTGCAAACCAAATCGGAAAAATTGTGCGCCAAAACTCTTTTCCGATCTTTTTTGTCGGCACTTCCAACTTTTAATAAGGGCTTATCAACTGTATATTTAGTAAACAACTGAAAACCTATGCGGAATCTTGAAGTGAAGGGAGCGAAGCGGCTCCGTGATGAATGAATGAATATTTGCACGCGAAAGACGCGCGAAACCCTTTAGTTAGCGACTGCCGATAGTCAAATGCCCCACCGTACGGGACACATTTCGGGTAAAGTACCCAGGGTATGCCCGAAAGGGGGATGGGGGGGGGGGGATTGACTGATACATTAGATGTGTGTTAGTCACTGTTTCGTAGCTGACTCGTGGGTATAATGTAGCAACAGGATGAGGATATAGATCCGAATGATGTGCGTTCCCTTTTTGACGACCATCGGTGGGCGCTAAAATCTTGCAAATCATTATCTCCTTTAAGTGAAAGACAGAAAGAATTTTTTGAATGAAAATTTTCAAGACGATGAGCAGACTGGGTTCAAAGTAAATCCTGATACAGTTTCAAAGACCACGAGGAAGGCCAGAAATGAAAAAAAACATGCGTGTGTTTCAGGTATCTTAGTTTCTAGCTTGCCGGTAAGTGGCCCCTTACTTTAGTAGAAAGAAAGCCTCGCAAACCGCAAAACTAGTCATACGTCAACGCCCACTTTCAAATAAAGGCCTCGTTTCTAATAAACGTTCCCCCTGAGCTGTAAAGTTTGTATTAGACGCTCCCCTCTAATAAACGCCACGTTTCTAATAACGCCCCCAAAAATCGCCTCAGAAACCAAGAAAACACTCCATAGAGTAAAAACATGCAATTTATTAAGTTTCTTGCTTGCTTGGCCAGAAGTACAAGTGCATCTTGTTCAATCGCAAATTCAAAAGTAACTATAGCGCTCTTTTATCTTCTTAATTTCTGTCTCAATGTGTCAGCAACTTTATTTTGGTCATCAAGGAACGGCATATTTTCGTTTTCCACAAATTTTGACGGTGACTTAAAGTGAAATAAACGCCTCATATCTGCCTCCCTCCCCAGGACCCTAAACTTAATGGACGCCCCAGGCGTTTAATTTATAAGATCATTTGCGGTACCTGCATTGCTCCACTTGTGTTAAGACTGTTAAGTACCAGCTTAATTCCAAAACGGAGGAAAACCTTTAAAAATGAGCATTAAAGATCTTCGAGGTACTGTAACTGAACTTAAATTGGGGTAAATAGCGCGAAGAAATCTTTTCAGGCGCGCCTCGAGTTGAGAGCAATAAGAACCGGTCAGCGGAAACGCGCACAAACATAAACACCATACTGAACCCTTGGTGGGCATAAAATCGTAGAACTTCGCACTTTTCGTACTACATGACAATTAACTTGCCAGCAATTTTATAGCAAGGCATTTCAAAGTTAAACATCCCGAAGTTTAAAATTGCTTTAAACATCATTCTCCACATCGTTGACGAAGCAGCCGGTACGAACTGAACGCCGGATCATTACTTGAAATACCAAGATGCAAGATGTCCGTCAGCTAACTCTAAACAAAATGATGATGTTAGGAGCTTTTTGCCGAACCAATTGCAGGTGCAGCAAATTGGATAGGGTGTCGCTGTAAAAGGAGCCATTTGAGCTGTCATCGAACATGAGAACTGTGGTTTGAACGCGTCGACATGCATTCTCTCCATATGAGACGTTTACTGAGGAACCACGGACTTTTGAGTGATTTCCCGTTGACTCTGAAATGTTTCTCGAACTGATGGCTTTGCTAGTGGTATGTATAATTTAAGATACCTATTATAGATCCCTTCAGAGTGGTTAACTATGCTGGACAGTTTAGCTATACATTTTTGTTGCCAACTTCTAATACCCGAAGACAGTAATTTGCATAAATTAACCGCTTGCTTGAAGATGCGATTTTTGAAAAATAATAACGGCAAATCTGCTTAATATCTGACTGTCAAACCTAGATAAATACAATCTATAGTAAACAATCGAGCGCCTGAATAATATTATTTAAAAGAAAGATAGTCGTGAATAAAAAGTACGAAAAATCGTAATTTTGCCTGAGGTATACATTGTAAATTGATTAGCCTTCGGAAAATTATGTTATGCCCGCGGAGTTTTTAGCATCAAACGATTCACAAAGAGTGAAATATTCACATCCAGTCTTAATTTTGAAGAAAATCCAAATACCAGGAAGAGAAAAGTTTGTTTAAAGATGTCTTATTTTCAGCTTTTTAAAAAACCATTTCCCCCCTTCAAAATAATAAGGCACAGGGGTCACCAAGGGGGGCAAGCTGAAAATTTGATAACATATTTCTTGAGAGGAAGGACGAAAGTTTGCTATTCTGCGGTACTACACTGTGCAAGATTTACTCTGTACATGAATGCTTAGCCCTTCAATTTCCAATAGTAGCTAGTATATGTATCCCCTTATTGTTTTGCAGATTTCGTATGGCACAAGTGAGAGAATTTGTCTAAACACCATGGCAACTCATCTCTGTTGATCACTTCCTCTATTATTATGCCCTGTATGCTTGATTACCTAGTGGCATTGCGAGGAGGGTGGCATGCTTCAGACTCGAAGGCCATCATGCAATCTTATTATTAATTATAATTTTAATTTTCTCAGTTTTCGGCCTGACTCGATGAAGTAATGGCATATAAGTTGAGGTTACTAATGGATATAAACAAGAAGATGGAATTAATTGATTGTCTCTAATAGTGTGGGCAACAAAATAAAACGTAATGCAGGGGTATAGCCAGGATTTTTCAAAGTGGAGGGTGGGGGTGGAGGGGGTCACACTGTGGCTTTTGCATGCCAAGATATGTCGTGGCGTTTTCGCCACCTGAATGTTGTAGGTTGTTTGCTTAAAACAGGCTTATAAAGGGGAGAGGGGGTCACGGGCACCACAGGATCCCCCTAGCTCCAACCTTGTAATGTCAATGTCCTGGATTTCGAGTATATTCCCACTCTTCAGTATAAAGGTTTGCCACTCAAAAATGAGTATACCGTTTTAAGGCAAAGTGACATTGATCAATATTATGCACTCGTTCAATCAGTACGTACTAAAACCAGAAATAATTATTTAAGCAAAAACTGCAGAACTATACACTTTTTTCTCGTTAGATGGGAGAAAACAACAGCGTTTGCTAAAATAATGATTTGGTCTGCATTTTCGCGTTTTGAGCGTAGTTTGGAATGTGTCATATCTAACATAGTCTCCTTCGCAGACGTCATTGGGCTCGTCACGCGTTCCTTGCCCACGAACGTCTGCTGAACTGAACTATCACTTCCGTTCGCGGCGGTTAGCCAATCATAGTTCGTTTTCCAATTTATGGAAAGTAGGACTTCGATCCCTGGATTATTTTTACAGACGATGCACGTGAATCGGGTGTCGATTTCCATTCTTACGCAGCTCGTTACTGGTTTCTTCAAAACAAAGGTTAACCGCCGGCGAACGGAAGTGGCAGTTCAGTTCAGCAGACGTTCGTGGGCAAGGAACGCGTGACGAGCCCAAAGACGTCTGCGAAGGAGGCTATATCTAACACAAATGAATAAGGAGGATTAGTTTTTAAAGAAACTGTGGTGTTGCGTCGGTGGGGGAGTGAAACACGAAAATTTGGTTTATCAACGGAGTTGATAATGTAAATTGACCACAGTACAGGGATTCGATTAGCTGACATTTCGAGCGTTAGCCCTTCGTCGGAGCGAATCGACGAAGGGCTAACGCTCGAAACGTCAGCTAATCGAATCCCTGTACGGTGGTCAATTTACATTATCAACTCCGTTGATAAACCAAATTTTCGTATATCTAACACAGCTTAAGAGCCACGTATCAAATACTCATACTTTCTTTTATCCATGAAAAATTACACGCCCTCAGAAACAAGGCCGCTTTCGTTTACCCTCCATTTATATTCGTCATAACATATAGATGGAATTGATGTTAGACATTATCTCGCCCACAAGAGCGATTGACAAAGAGAAAACAATGAGAATGTTTGCGCGCAAAAAATTGATCCTTATTAAAGACAACTGAAGGCGTAGGCATTGGCAGAAAAGAAAAGAAAGAAAAAGAAGCTATGATAGAGAAGAATAATTCTGTCCTTAAGGAAATTTCTGTATAGGGATAAATTATCAGTTTGCGTAACTGGGGACCTTAAGTTTAATAGCGAAAATGTACGTTTACTGACCACACACACAAAAACGTGGTCCAGCCTAAAGTAAGCTCACAGTCAACACGAAAGAAGCAGACACAAAATAGTGCATTCTAAAGCCGCCTGATACTTCACAATTGTTGTAGTCTCTTAAAGCATTATGTCTAAGCCACACAGTAGGTTTTTTTCGCAGTTTTCCCGCAGCTCTGAAAAGCCACTTAAACAAACAGGAATTTGCCATGGATTATAGGATTGTTTTGGAAGATGGCACCGCCTAAAGCAAAGTAAACACAAGCGCTTCGTGTATAAACCGAAATAAAATTATAATTAGAGTTTCTATTTTCCCTTAAAACATCTATCGCCTTATTCTCCAGTTGACCACTGAAGCAGGCATAGTCGGAAAAGGAAGCACATTAGAAACAAGGCGGGTCTGTCTTAGTTTTGATAAGCATTCAGCGAAAGTATATAGATCGGGAGAAGTAAAAAAATGAAAACCTCGCGAAGTGTCAGACGATAAAAATAGATATGAGTTATGCTCTCCAAATAACAACTTTCAACGCTGTCTAGTTTGTCCTTTTGCTCTTTGTCAGGCGGCAAGAATTTCATAATCTCTCGTTCGCCTCGGGAATGCAACTCAGAACATTCGGAATGATTTCGGTGCCAACACTCTATTACGGCTGGTAAAGTGACCAACTGAAAAACGATCTTGACTAGAATGGATACTCCAAAGTCAGGTCACACACTAAGTTTGGCGTGTATTAAGTGCCAAACGATCTTAGTAAATTTTTGACTAAGTTTAAAAAAAAAAATCTTTGTAAAGAGCATACAAAGGGTCGAACCCAGGTTATAGGCGTCACAACGATATTCTTATCCACTACACCTATGATTGGTAGCTGACGCGGGAGGCAAGTTTTAGCAAATTTATATGGTGTCACCATAACAATATATGAAAGCTAACCACTTCGAGTCCAGCAGCGATTAGGCCTAATCACTAGAAACCAGTGTCTAAAGCCTTGTTTTCACCAGCGACGCAAGCACAAGCGCAAGCATAAGAACGCTTATTTCACTGTGAAAACGGGCTTAACGCAAGCATAAGCATAAGCGCAAGCACAAGCGCAAGGATCAAAATTTTCCCTTTTCCTTGTGCTTACGCATATGCTTGCGTTCGCTTGCGTGGTGTTCGTTTTCACTTGGCATAAGCTACTTATGCTTGCACTTGTGCTTGCGTCGCTAGTGAAAACCACGCTTAACCCAGCAATGAAAAACACATATGTTCGTGACTAAGTGGCTCGTTGTTATTTCTACACGGTAGGGAGCTTCAGCAACGACGATGGCGACAGCGACGGCAACGAAAACGTGATGAAAATAAGCTCTCGTTTTTGTAACTCTTTCGCGATTTTTCCAATTCGGTTTAACTCAGGAAAATGCCGGCGAACCATCCGGGGACTAAATTAAAGCGTAAAAGTAAGGAGGAAAGCCTAAAATTTCGTCATTTTACGCTGTTGTTTTGCAGAGAATGGAAAGGAAATGTACCAAAATGTAAAACACACGTGCAGAGCGATTATTGTTGCTCATGAAACGAATTGTTTCGTAGCATTCTTGTTACCATTGCCCGTCTTTGCTAGAGCTCACTTTTCATTTCATTGTAAGTCTTCCAGTGTTACGAAAGCCCAAGAAACTAAAAACACCGAGACAATGAAAAAAAAATCGCAGTACATCAACCCAGCAACCACACAAACGACAATTTTGGAGAAAATTAAGTTATTTATAACTTGAATTTGCGTTTGTATTTCCTTGAGAGGGGATAATGACATGAGGTTTCGATTTTCTAAGAATTCGTACACGGGGAAAGCAGCGCCAACTAAAGAACTTATTTTGCCACACCAAATTGAACAGCACCTACCTCGAAATGCTGGCGTAGAAACGATCACTAAGAACAAGAACGGCCAGTAGCATCACGGCTATGTACAATCGGCCATACGTGTTGAACATTCTTGAAATCTTGTTTAGCAAACTTTATTGCACTGAAAAGGAAAACGTTTTCAAGTCAGACGACGATAAGTTTTCATGCAGGGTGAAGTCATAAATATTATCGATGAACACATGCTTTGTCTACACGTTTGTACCAGAGATTCTTTCGCAATGTTTTGCTTTGGTGCCTGCCAACGAAAGTACGTGATCTGCATATTTGCACATGAAATGTACCGCATTGCACGAAAGGGATAATTTACGGTGGCTTTGTTTTGTATATCTAAGGCTTATAACTGGTTGAAAATACACTTACGTTCTCAAGAAATTATAAAAAGGTGTGAAGACAATAACAATTTTGTTCCGCACAGGCACTCTAGTTCCCGCAATGAGGACCTGTCAATTACGTCTGTTGTATACCTTTTCTGGTGTCTGTTTTCAGTGTCAGTTTATTCATTTGCCAGAAAAAATAAATTAATAATAAATACATACAGACATTCAATATATTACAAAAATTAGAGATAAAGGGACATAAATTGTAAGTAAATGAATTAAAGGTATTTCCTGGCGAGGAGGCTTAATTTGAAACCTAGGGGCTTATTATATGAGCTCCCTCATTAACCTAAGACTAAATATAAAGAATAAATAGGCGGCGAAATCATACTGAAACATTATTAGGATAAAAAGCAAGCAAAACAAAACAGACAAAAAGCAGCAAAAAATCAAGTATTATTTACAAGTTGTGAATCAGCTAAGAAGAAATGTTTTCATTCTGGTTTTAAAAAGAGAAATAGTAGCAGCACTTTGTATATTCCACGGTCTCCTACGTCTCATCGTTCCTTTCTATCAGGGAATTTTACAAATTCAATATTTTGTCACAGCATCTGAAAATGAGACTACTGAAATGTCTTAGCTTTCGCTCTAGAAAAGCCACAGGATATGACAACGTTTCTTTGGATCTTGCTCAGGATTGTATAGTATACATATGATCTCCCTCCCCTTGACACATCTTATTAATCTGTAGATCATTTCTAGCTGGAGTTGTTCCTGATCAAATGAAAGTTGCCCGTGCTATTCCTTTATTTAAATCAGGTGATAAGTCACCTTTAATTAGAGACCTGTCTCTGTCCTTCCCGCGTTTTCAAAAATCCTAGAAAGAGTAATTTATAATCGCCTACTCGATTATTTAAATAAGCATAAAATACTCTCTGATAAATCGCAAACATCACTCAACTGAATATGCCTTTGATAATAATGAATTAACTGTAGGCATTTTTATCGATTTATCAAAAGCATTTGATACTGTTAATCACCAAATTTTACTGGATAAGTTGTCGCATGATGGTATCAGAGGGGTGGCATTGGTTTGCGAGTTACCTGAGCAACAGGTATCAATTTGTTCAATTCAATCAGTGACACCTCTTCCCCTTTACACATTATTAAATGCCGTGTCCCTCAAGGCTCGATATTAGGTCCTTTCCTTTTTATGATTCACACAAACGATTTATGTGATGTTTCAAAATCTTAGACCTCATTCTTCTTGCTGATGATACTAAGATATCCTTTTCTAAAGGATGACTTTGGTTATTGCGTTTTGCAAGAACAGAAGACTGTTCATTAGGTACTATTTTTCAGGCATTTGAGGGGAGTTTGTATGAACCGAACCGAACCGATGGTGTTGCTATGGGTTCGCCACTTGGACCCCTAATGGCCAACGTATTTATGTGCAGTATGGAAGATCGTCTTCAAGACCAAGGCAAGTTACCCGAGTTCTACAAACGCTATGTGGATGACACATTGAGCGTAATGCCAGACACCGAAACAGCTGAAGCATTCCTTTCCACTCTAAAGGAGAGCCATCCATCTGTCAGCTTCACCATGGAACTTGGCGTAACACGGTAAACTTCCTTTTCTGGGAACGGAGATCAGGGAATGCGATAGGAGACAAGGGTGTACAGAAAACCAAGTGACACCGGATTATTACTACATTACAAGAGCCACATCGATGTCAGATACAAGAAGTCATTGCTAAAATCAATGCTGGATCGTGCCTTTAAACTGTCATCTTCCTGGCAACTGTTCCACCTGGAATGTGATCGTCTCACACAGACATTCTCCCGACTTCAGTACCCAGCCAAACTGCTGCAATCGACCATCAGAAATTTTGTCACCAAGAAAGTTTCTGGTAATCCAATTTCCACACGAGAATGCAACGTAAACGAAGCGCCTGTCAGAATAGTGTTACCATTCAAGGATCAGAGATCGGCCAATTCCACGCGAAGGCAACTTGGGGAACTAGACCGCAAAATTGGAATGGATATTCGCCCCGTGTATACAATTAGAAAGATCGGACACGAGATCAAACGAAAAGAAAAGAAGCCACCTATCATTAACCAGCAACGCGTTGTGTACTACTATAAGTGTGGTTTGTGCGATGCAAACTATGTCGGGTATACGTGCCGACACCTCTATCTGCGCGTTGAGGAACACAGAGGATCGTCTTCAATTGGGAATCACATTACAGAGCAACATGGAACAGTCCCAAGTGACATTTATCGTGATTTTAAGATCTCGAGAAAGTGCCAAGTATATTCGACTGCCTGATCTACGAAATGCTCTTTATAAAGGAGCTTAAGCCAACTTTGAACAAGTGGTCAGATTCAATCCGTGCAAAGTTATTTATATAGTTTTTTTATTATTATTATTTTAACACTTACATTTTAGCGCTTGTATTTACATATTTTATCGTTGGACATTCTCACGCCCTAATTTGTACTTATATATGTATATTTCATTCGCTTTTTCTTCAACTTGAAAATGATCTCAGGGAGATCGAAACGTCGTTTTTTATCGCTAGTTTTAATACTAAAATGGTATAATGGCTGATGTTATTCAACACCTTGTAACACTTTCCAAATATGTTAATGACTGAATTGGACGACACGAAGTCTTATTACCAATTAATCTTGAACATTACAATTTCCGAGAAAACAAGAAGAGCCAAGTTATAAAAGGAAGTGAAATTTTGCATTAAAAGACTGACAAAGGAGGCGTAATTGTCATTGTTCAAGGGGAAAAAATTCTTCATTTTGAAGACAGCCCCAATTTAGGAGTCTCTACACTGTTTCTGTGGGGATTGAACCAAGGTTATGATTGGTTGATTTAAACTACAACTTTGAATGTGATTGGTTGATTTAAAATACTACTTTGAATGTGATTGGCTTATTAAACTGTCCGATAACAACTTGGCAAGTGAAATAGTGGACAATGGACGTTTTTTAAACCAATCACAATCGAGGAAATTGTAATTTTTATGATTATTTATAATATTGTTGTATTATTTCGCATTGATTTGAAGTTGGATCTATAATATAGCAAACTTAATGCCAATAAATTAAAATAAAGAAAGCTTTTTGAAAACTTGAAAAGTGGTGCAACAAATATCACAGATAAAAATAACATTAAACAAGAAGTCAACAGGCGTTATAATTTCATTTTGACAGCTCATAGCTTCATTTACTTCTCCCTCCAAACCTGGAAGCAACAGCTCTAAAGCTCAAATTTCCCGCGCAGCTGGGAATTTGTTTCGTCAAAAATGTTTGTTTCATCAAAAATGTTTCCGCAACAATGTTTCCTACTTTAGCCAGGCCTTAAATGAGTTCTGTAAGTTGCAGTACACGTGGCACGTTTCATACATCTAAAAAATAACATATCCCCTTATAATAAAACACAACTTCAAGAGGAATTGCCACCTGCTTCAGTTTTGCGTCGCTTTGAAAAACCATTTAAAACAATTGTTCGGGTTTGGTTACAATTACTGTACGATGCACTGTACAGTATGTAACTAATGTTTGCTATTTTTGGCCGCGGATGGTCAGAATGGAGTCGGATTATAATTTCCTCTTATACACAAAACAAAAAAAACACACAAAAAAATATGCCTTGTTCTTTCTTTAACGAATCAATTGACATTTCCTCTTTTGCCTTGAGAGTGACTCAACATTTAAGGAAATCTACGTTGCGTCGTTTGTGCTGGGCTAACCAAACCACGGCAAAATCGTCGTTTAGACTGGGATCAAACAGAACCGTTTGTGAATTGGCTGATTGCTTTTCGTCTTTTTTAGTCTGTTTCCTGGGAAGCATCACAGGGAGCCCGAGCGCTAGCTGTTTATGAGCGTTAAAGGTTATTCATACTATTACAATAAAAAGAAAAGATTTACCTATGTGTGCGTCTCTCTTTAGTCCTTTTGGAAGCGATTCCGTTAGCGCGAAGACGGTTTTTGTCCTTTCGATTTCAAAAACATAATCGCTTCAAGCGCGTCCGATTAACGTCTCGCGTTTCAAGTATTAACTATTATCTCCCACCGGGGACGGGTTTCCGGTTCCAATTTTAAAATTTTAACGGTAGGAGAGAGAGAAAAGGAGACAAGGGGTTGACAAGGGGTTGAAAGCCCTCGGTTAGCTCAGTGGTAGAGCACCGGACTAGCGTGCGGGAGGTCGGTGGTTCAAACCCCGGTCGGACCAACACTCAGGGTCTTTAAATAATTGAGGAGATAGTGCTGCCTTTGTAATAACATCTGCAAATGGTTAGACTTTCTAGTCTTCTCGGATAAGGACAATAAAACCGTAGGCCCCGTCTCACAACTCTTCATAATTGATTCTGTGGGACGTAAAAGAACCCACACACTGTTCGAAAAGAGTAGGGGACGTAGTTCCCGGTGTGATGGTCTATCTATCATCTGATGACTAAATGCTCGGAGATATTAGCTGCACAAGCTACTCTAAAATCCGAGGGTAAATAATGTGATGTATGTATGAAAGCCCTCTGTTGATCGTTGTCGAAAGACCTGCACGACAACAAGCAAGAACGTGTTGTTTGATTTGTTATTTAAGCTTATGTTTATAATCGCAATCCACGATCAACCATGTGAGGAATGTCATATGCACAAGTTACGAACTCTGCGAGACTTACATTTTACCTTTACCGCCACATTTTCTCTCTTTCAGTTCTTTACAAATTATGAACGCCTCTCTGTAATTTTAGTGCGGTCTTTGTCATGACAGAATCGCCCGTAAATCTTGACCTCTCTTTACAAATTATTGTTCTCGACCGATTGCGCGCGAATATACCTTGTATCGCGCGTGGTTTGTTCTGAATTTTATTTTCAACTCGCGTGCATGTCAAAAATAACAAAAGAGCTTGTCAAGAGAGCAAAAGAACGGTCTTGACAAAAGACATACCGAACTAGAAGTATCAACTTCCGGTCAAGTCAAGTGTAGTCGTTGATATAACGAAAACCGCCTACAAAAAACGAGATTCTATCGGCAAAAGGAATATCCTAAGGGACAAAATTGAATATGAGTTTTTAATTCCACATCATATCAATCCAGTGGTGGAATTTTTAGTTGCTTTTCTTCAATAATGAGAGCATATAGCCTTCAGGAAAAATTGGTCTTGAAATAGTTTCATCCCTTGTCTCTTTTCTCTCTTCTCTTATAGTTAAATTTTAACAATTGAAACCCAAAACCCGTCCCCGGTGGGAGATAATAATAAATACTTGAAACTCGAGACGTTAATCGGACGGGCTTGAAGCGATTAAGTTTTTGAAATCGAACGGAGAAAAACCGTTCGCGCTAACGGAATCGCTTCCAAAAGGACTAAAGAGAGACGCACACATAGGTAAATCTTTTCTTTTTATTGTAATGGTATGAATAACCTTTAAAGCTTATAAATATCTAGCGCTCGGGCTCCCTGTGCAGGTTCTAAATGTTTTAATGGATGGTTCAGTAGCTATCCTCCACTAAAGACTACATCATCACTTTTACCGGGAAACTTCAAGATAATCAACCAGATTTGCACAATAGACCTCCACCCTGTTCGACGAAATTCAGTACCCGTCGTATCCATTTTACATTGAGAAGATATAAACGTTGATAAACTTCGAGCACTGGCGGTGAAAAGCCTTCCGTTGACTAGAAAGTATTGAATTTCGGATGAAATAGCAGTACACCAGTCAATTTTTTCAAGTGCCGCCATGTAGTAAGTGTAAAGATAAGTCAAAGTCTGAGCCTATGTGGCCCATAGGACGGCAGCGGCCACTGTCAGTCGTACACCTTGGTAGAAGCAATGGAGAGTAAAGTGTTTTGTCTAAGGAAGGATGCATAACAACGGCTCTTCTATCAACCTATCCGCAAGCTCTTGTAATCAAATGTTATGGCACGCACGACGGCGCTTCACCATTGTATCATTACTACTTTTTGGGTATTCACATTTCACGGTATCTTGCAGGAGTTTAGTTCGATGTAACATGACATTTGTCAGTCATGAACTGTTTTGCCCTTAGGGCAGAAAAGGATTTCACTGGAATTGTCATTTTCTCACAAAGCAAATCGGAAATTTCTTCAAGGCAGATCTGTGTCCAATTTTAGCGATAGGTAACCTTTGAAGCAAAGCTAGCTGTCTTGACCACTTCAGTTTGTGAATGTGGTCCTTGTTCACTAGCTTGAAGTATAATAAAGTGTATTTTCTCACATTTAACATATGCATTTGTTTCAGAATCGTTTACGCTTTAGCGAGATCTGCTAAGGGTTTCATGTTAAATTTAATGTCACCTCTTTTCAAGGCGTGACAAACCTTTGCGGCAAACAGAATACCGTTCAAAAACCTAGACGACAAAAAACAACAACAACAAAAGAAAAAGTCGCACTAAAAGTGGGAAATATAACCTGGAGTTACCCAACAACGGACTCTTCAACATTAGACCGACTGGCATAGAGAGGAAATTTGCATCACATGATAAACGCATCTTTATCACACAGACTAGAGAAATTTTCTTGACACACTTAAAACGATTTGTTGTATGAGAAGAATGAAAATGATGAACCATAATACAGACAATTTGTAGCTGTAATGTTTTGACAAAGACGACAAAACCTCAGTCCAGCAAAAACCAAAGGTATGAAGGCAAAGGGCAAAAATTAACCACAAATATAGCGTAGCCAAGGAGACAGAACAGAACAAGACAGAACAAGCTGCTATATGTTGAAAATAGACCGGTTGCCTTAAAAACCAAACGCAGTTAATGAAAACTTACCACGAGCTTGACAAGTTTCCCAGCGTTTGAGCACACATATGTTTATGCCTCGAAGATAATTCTAGAGAAGCTCAATTAACTTGAAAGCTTTCTAGAATGCTAACTATAATTTTCCCTGCGGGCGATATTCTGATGTGACAGGCTTACTGGTAATGCCAATATTTCTACGTGAGAAGTTAAGCATTAATGTTGCATTGGAAAAAAAACAAGAAGTACCACACTTACTTTTATGACTATAATGTCGCATGAATAATATATGTTTTTTAAAAATAAACTCTTGAAATACACTTCACAGTTAGACAGCAGGGTAAAATATTCGCCAAACACTCACTGTGGGAGAACAATTAAAATTTGATAATAAAATATGAATTTAAAACAGTGACATTTTTTTCTTTAACTTGCAGAATTGAATGACATTTGCGGTCCACATCAATCGTCACTATTTAATTTTACTGAGCTATTTATATATTATAATTCACAAAGGTTTCCCATCACTGTGAATGTGCATGTGAAAGATTAAAAATACAAGAAAAAAGCGGTGCTATAATAATGAAATAAGTAAATAAATAAGTACATAAAATATGTCAAACTGTTATGCGTTTTATATTACACATCTTGTATATTTCATTTGTCTTCTTCCAACAAAATAGATCCTCAATTTTCAGAGATTACTTACTATTGTGGTTCTTAGAAAGGCCGGTGAAACTTTAACGACAACTAACCACAAGACAAAGGCTCACTGTTTAGCAATTACAAAATTGAAAAATGCTACGTTTTTAAAACTGCTACTGTAAGGTAATCCCTTCCACAGCCACCCACTCTCCTAAGTGTGTCCGCCAGGCACAGGGAACCCACACGGTTTCTTTTTAATTTTTATCTTCCTTTGCGTGCTTTGCAAGTGCCCAGTTAGATATGAAAGTGGCCACGATTTTTTGCCATATCACGTTTAAAAAAAAATAGTGTTGCCAGAAAGTCCGAACTAATTTTAGACATTAAAATTAAAAAGGATTTATCCTTGGCGCTACATAGTTTGAACTTTCGTGTGTACACTTCATAATGTATTATCGCGTAATCTCCAGACAGTGGTTGGCAAATTAATAACAAAATGTTCCCTAGAACAAACATCCGCCAGAGGATACCGGCCTCATTACCAAAATAAGTTCATTAGAAATCCAAGTGGTTCATGCCCAATTAGAAAAAAATTACGTCTAAGAAAAATAAAATCACAATAACGATAGATTCCAAGAAGCGATATAGAATACTACAGTCCCATGAATAATTTCTACTGCGACTAAAAGCAATTCACAGAATTCAAATAAAATCAAAAAAATTTATGCAGAAACTCTTCTAGGTTCTCATCAGTGAGTTGTACGAGAACAAGAATTGTTCCTTATCCATGCTTTACCTTTCCATTCATAAAGACACTAGATGAAAAAAGATTAAAATAACAAAATAAAATAAATACTTAGACTTGACTTCTTCTATATTTGATGAATATAAATAATGCAATACAAACACTGAAGGTAAATAACGCGAATTTAATGTTAAGGAAAGCCAGCACGCATCTCAATATTCGAGGTTCTTTTACACGAAGTTTGAGCGAAGAGTACCATAGGTCGGTACTGTCACCGGAAATTCTTCTATGAAATCTTACTAAGGTGAATGATCTTTTAGTTTAGCTGACGATGCTTCGTTCTAAGCCATGCTTTACACATACAAATATTATTACGTTCGACATTCAATACCGAAGAAAACAAAGTGCTCGCCGAACTTCTAAACAGTTGGTTCAACGGTTCTAGGAGAAAGCGCTTCAGAGAAAATTAGGCTTGTGAAATATGGTTTACGTTAGTGTGAGAGCCCTGTTCGTTAAAAAATAACAATAAATAAAACAAT
Source organism: Pachyseris speciosa (assembly GCA_016490735.1). Taxonomy (NCBI): domain Eukaryota; kingdom Metazoa; phylum Cnidaria; class Anthozoa; order Scleractinia; family Pachyseridae; genus Pachyseris; species Pachyseris speciosa. Next base: position 366,873 of record JAEMWC010000548.1, on the reverse strand, counting down.
AACGAAGATCATGGGGCAAAATTCATCGGTTTACCACCCCGGTGTATATTCCAAACTTTAGTAGACCCCGAAAAAATTGGTACAGACTGCTGTGCTGGAAGCCGATCACGATCAAGGTCGATTTCGGCGCGAAGAGCCATTTTGGAAATGTTCAAATATTAAAGCTGGTTTGGCTTATGAGGATGAATATCTTTCCTTAATTTATTTTATGTCAAGTTCAACCTGGTTAGAATCTATTTTCAAAATACTTCAAACTGGCGTTTTACATGCAATGTGTCAAACTTCAAAGCTAGATATCTATACTCCAATACACATGGGTCAGCAATACTAACCTTTAAACAACCAACAAAGGTCAACGTTTCAGTTGTATTTCATAAAATAATCCCTCTACACGGAATTTAAGGTTGCAACCGCACTGAGAATTTCAAGTGCCTCAGTGTTTAATCGGTTATCGCATTCAATATCCAGTTTAAAGCAGTCACAACTCAAGTAGCCTCAAACAGGTCTTCAATCTCTGACAATCGCATCTATACACCGTAACTATAAGGCCTTAAAAAGCGACGATTTCAGAGTTTTAATTATTTCTGAGGCATCCGCAACAGATTAACTAACAGTTTTATCGTCTTCTTTTGGAAATAAGGCAGAGATTACACAGCGTTATGAATTTTGTCGGAAAATTCTCAAAGGAATTAAGCTAAGAAAGCAGAAGCGACAGCTTTACGTGCCTTTCGCATTTTAATTAAAATTAACCTACAAGTGTACATGAAGGCATTAACTGCTTAACTGCGATCTATGCCATTTTGAAATTTGATCAATGACGAAAAGCGTAACAAATTAAGAACAAGAGTGCTCTCGCAGTATCTAATGCCTTCAAAATTCTTTCCCACTACAAAACTAACTATACGCCTCCAAGTTTCTCGAACAGGAAATTGATAAAAATCATCGATGATGCAAAACTTGCATAACTTAGTTTTAAAGCAAACAGACCAGTAGAGCTGTTGGTTTAATAACTTTCAATGATAGAGCCTTTTATCACTGCTGTAATTACCGAAGATATTATACAGTAGATGTCGGGCCTTATCTTCACGTTTAATTTGACAAAACAAAACTAAGCAAAACCATGCCTTACCTCTTTTTCAAGTATGACACACACAGATTCCTTTGAAACTATGCTACTTATTTCAAAGAACTCCTGAACTTTCTACTACCAAATAAGTTTGCAAAGAACAGCGTATTCACAGATATTGGAAACTATCAGATAGAATCTCTACTTCTTTACTCTCTTCAATTATATTTTCCTCTGAAATTTAAATTTGGTCCATGATTGAATTTATCCACCCAAAAACGAATTATCAAAGGCCTGGTTGCAAAAAGATATTAAATGGAGCGAGAACTCCATAAGCACCAGTGCGCGGGGTTTGGACGCTTAGGTAAAGTCAAATAGTAATTGCACATACACCTGCAATGCTACACTGACCTATTTCGTTCTGTGGTCCTTCGATTTCATGATTATATTTGGCTGTGTACATAGTAGTCTCCTACGCAGCCGTTCTTTGTCTCGTCACGCAACGCTCCTCGCCACTAACGGCTGCTGAAAACCGAACCACATTCCTTTCCCTTTGTGTTTGCGGTCTAACGAATTAACCAATCAGGTATCACAAAAATGACAATGACGTCAGAGGAAACAGCATGCTTTTCATTCTGTCAGCGATGTCACGGACTCTGGTCACGAATGGAACAATTCGTAAGAAGATTGTCCATAGTGTTTTACGTGATCATCGCCGTCGGCAATGCAAGTCACGATAAATACTAATACAGGCAAAAGTTCACTCAATAGTCAACAAATCATTCAATCGTTGTGGATGTGAGGTGGTTTTCAAACAGCAGCAAATTGTTCATTTGCAGTGGACGCTATCTGTAAATGATGTGGCCGGGTATTCTGTAATCTGGCCCAGAAATGTTTGCTACAAGCGGTTGACAGTTCCAACGGGCTTCGTAAAAAGAAATTCAACGAGAAAGCGAGGAAGTCTTCAGTAAAAGGGAAGCTCCAAGAGCAAAGCGATTCCTACGAGCTACAGAAGAGATACGAAATATTCCCGATGGAGAGACTATCCGCGAAAACGTTCCGTGACTGACCGAGCGAAAGCATCTAAATCCCTGCAATTTGGCAAAGGCAAAGCTAGCGCTCGTATTTCCTCTCCTATTGACTCCTAAAAGTGGGACTAGGGCACCTATGACTTACGTTCCTGGCTTCCTATCTCCGATTCAAAGACACGCGGCCTACAATCTCGTGTTGAGTGTATTACCAAATCAAAATATGACAAGTCCCGAAAAAATTTGTTACATTCATTTCGTCCACGATTAACCTCAACGCCAAACTTGTCTACTCGGAAACAAAGTCAAGTCCAATTACTGGTAAAGATCTAGTATCCTAGTAAAAACGTAAACAAAACGCTAACCCTTTACTATCACTCCAATGTAGTCCATTGTTAGCGCACGCTTGACACCGATATAAACTAGGCTGTAATTGGATGTACGCCGAACTGAGGAATTGGCGCGTACACTTTCCAGAAAATGGAAGGCTGATCCTGATTGGCTAATAGTCGGGAAAGGAATGTGGTTCGGTTTTCAGCAGCCGTTAGTGGCGAGGAGCGTTGCGTGACGAGACAAAGAACGGCTGCTTAGCAGACTATGTACATAGTTGAGCTCTCACGATCCGGACATTTGTCAAGTGAAGCGGACCACACACTGTCAATAAGACCAGTCACAAGCAGGGTCGAAACGACCTCATCAACAAAAATCAAATTGTTGTAAAATTAGCGGTGGATCAACTGAAATCAATAAACACCCATGAAATAATTTAATAAGTGAAATAGAGCGCTTTTGAAGCAATCTCACTGAGCCAGCAGTTTGAGAAGCGTCATGAAATGCGGAGCTGCCAGCAATGTCATTCGTCATGAATATGCCAAAGCCATTTTTTTTTCTTCATGAAAAAATTCAACGGTACAATTCTTATATTCCAGACTTCACTTGAAAATATTCCAGTTACCAAATTTTGAAAAGTTGACGTTTCAGCACTTGGTTTAAAACAACATTCTGCAGCATATCTTGGTGTCGACTCTTGATAAGATATGTATGTATATGCAAGAAAGTTGGCCAATACGAAATCAAGTGCAAAATCATAATTACAAATCAATGATATTTGCCAGCCTCAGTAAAACAAACTTGAGAAAGTATGGGAAGTTGACGAGTAAACAATAAACGTAGGGAACAAAAACACGGAAAAATTAAAGTGAAAATTAGAAAATAATTTGTGTTTGTAGTTTTTGTTGCCTATGATTACCGTTTCCTCTGTAACGTTTTCCAATTTTGAAAAACGAAGAATCACCTATTGGAGAAAATACAGTGGTGATCTTTAAGGCACAATAGACAGAAAGGTCCGACTATCGGAATGAAAGAGGGCTAGGGTCATAGATTTGAAAGTGCTTGGATAAGTACAGGTAGAAACATTTTCGCCTTGAATATCCACAGCTGTTTTCTTCAAGGTCTATGATATGGAATGATGACGAAGTTTAACGTGGGAATCATTTCTGAACATCACCATATTGTATCCGCCATCTTGGATTGCTCGGCTCCTCTAAATCTTTCAAAAATCGTCAACTTTGACTAAAAAGTATTGAGGATCGATGCAAAAACGCAAAACATCTTTAAAATTTTAATGCTACGATAGTTAATTCGGTTTGCGTTAACTAAACGATGCCTGTGAAAAAGGTTGGTGATTTGAAACAAGTCACGTAAACAATAACGTGTCGTGCTACTGCTTTCAGATAACTTTGGGCAAATGTGCAAAGTCTGGCCATTAAGAGTTTGGATTAAAATTATCGATTGGTTTTCTGCCAATGCCCCCAAAGATTGAATAGAATAAGGCATTCCGATTTCGAAACATACTGATATAATTCGTGTCCCGTTCCAAATTGTTAACTATAGGCTTATATCTATACAGACCTCCAGCCAAATTTCTTCATGATATATATTGTAAAGGTAAATGTAACACAGCATCATTAAGAAGGATGATGCAACTCGTTTCGATGTAGTACGTTCCAAATAGAGGTTATATCCAGAATATAAAGAATTACTTTAATTTTTGTTTTAAATTAGAGGAATGTATAGAGCTGAGGAAAATATCAATCGATTTTTTTAAACGTAAATCGCGCAATGAAACAAAGTGGTTAAGGATTCATGAGAAGACAAGAAGTTAAACTGTGGCAATTTCTGTACACAACAAAAGTGATTTTAAAAAAAGACATTTACGGTTTCCACCACTTGAAATTATAAATTTCTGTTACCTATTTTTGCAGTGCGAGTCCTGTCGGTGAATAAAGCAACTTATAAATGTAATGATTGAAGCGTCCGGCTGTTTGCGAAGGATCCCTTGGTGACGGTGAAACTAGCCGAAAGTCGTATTCCTTTTTTCATAAATAAATAATAGGTCGAACTTTTGACATAATTCCGAACTTCAATAGGACAAATTAAAAACTGCGTTCGATAACAATGAAACAAAAAATCAACTCATTTTTTTTTGCAAACAGTCAAATTGTAAGACGAATTCCGCTTGCTTTTAGCTATTTCCTTGAAATGAACTTTTGACATTTTTGTAAAGTTCAAATCAGCATTAAATCTTAAACTGAAAGCTTTATCTATCTGTGACGATGTTTCTTAAACAAGTTTGCTCTAATCGTACTTTTGACTACTATGAATGAATGATAATGATTTGGAGCTAAGGATATAGTGTTTCACAGCGTGTATAGTTTTGTTTTCCTCTGAATAGTTTTCCAACGTCAAATTTGTATTTTTCCGCATTTTTGTGTCTTCAGATGCGTGATTTTAGCACTAAACTCATTAGCCTACCCGCCGGTTCTGTTATTTCAAACTGCATGCAATAATAATTATTCCTAATCATTAACAGCACTTTGTTTATAGGGATCGGTAATTCTCATGACACCGCACAATGTCGGAAACACGGTATACGTAATTAAGATGCCGTGAATGGTGCCTGGAGAAGCAATCCTATGTTAAAACGGCTGGCATTCTAGCTTTCGAACGAATAGATTTATCATGCGCAAAAAGACTATTTAAAGTAATTTAAAGTAAGTAATTTATGGTATGGAAGAGGCCTTATGATGAGTAAAGTAGCTTTTAAATACCGGCAATTTTACCCTGCCGCCGTTCAGTTTTCGAAACTAACAAGTCTGATACCAATCAAAGAACGTTTCATAAACGCCAAAACACCGCGCCGTATGCCGTATGTCTTAAAGTGATCAAGAAAAGCGATCAAGCATCACATATAGTTACACCTAATTGGTCGAGAAACGTGGTCGGAAGAAAGAACAAAGCATAAACGATACGACCGCATGGAATTATGGAAGGGTTAAAATAGTGCGCATTAATATTCAAAAGTTTCCTCGTAGGACTGCGGCCAGCTCGTGGGACAGAAATGTTTCGAAAATAACAGATGGATACTGTCCACGCTTTATTTGAAAGTAGTCAAGTTAACAAACAAAGGGCAGTAATGGATTTAGTTTACAACGTCTGCAAACGCTACATGCAAAAGAAATGTAGCCATACGGTCAATAAACGGAAGTGTTCGGAGTACGCTTTGGGTACACCAATCTTCAATGAAAGCAAACAGCTCTTAAAATGCAAAAAAGTGAATAGTTCAGGTTTGTACTCTTCTCTCGACAACGGTTTTTCAATCAGGCATAAACACAAGGTCAAACTACTGCCCCCAAATTCCTAGGTAGTCCAACTGTTGCAAACCATACAACACCACGGAACATTACGTAACTACTGAACTTGAGGGCCGCCATAAAAATCTGTATGAAAATAAATTTATTGGTTGGCCCGTCTTGTATGAACAAAGAACTCCCAAAAAGTCAGCACTGATCATGCTGCCGTCGTTAATACTTTTAACGGTCCAATTTAACATTAGATTCTTTTAAAAAGCTTTTAAGCTGTTTACAAATAATATTTCAATCGATCTAACATTTAAGTGATCAAAACTTTTCTTTTCAAAAAGTTTACTTTGAAGTTCTCTGTGATAAAGCAACACAAACAACCTAGTAATTCTAACCGCAAGGAAAAACAATAACGAACAGGTTCAGTTATGAGACTCAAACCAGTTTTCTTATCTTATAACGCCGATAGGTACACAATATCCCTGAAACAGGGCTTCTAACTAAACAGAGCTTATGATTCTCCCAATGCTTTCTACATCAAACTATTATGCATAAGGTTAAGTAAACGAAAACGGCGACAATTAATCAGTTACGACTTGAATAAAATATTCACACAAATATATAACAATAAGAATTATTCTAGAAATTCAGGTTAACTGTTTAATGGAAAACGTTATTTCAAAATGAACATTTATAGCTATAATTCTTGTAGGTGTCTTAAATACACAGTTGGCTATAACTGTGACTTAAATTGTCTTGAACGTCTTTAGTAGGGTTTTATTACCTCGGATTACATTTGCATACCTTTGACTTGAGCACCCACATGCTGTGATGAATGCACAACAGGGTCTACAAGGTAAAGCGAAGATAGGAAATAAAAATCAAATATACTAATAACTCAAAAGGAAGATAAAAGGCAAGTATCTGTTAAAGTGGCCTTTGCATTGCTGTAACGTTAGGATAAATAAAAACCACCATTATCTTACCAATCACCCGATTATGGGTTATCCACAGTAGTGTTCCGCTGCACGATCGACTGTAAGGTTTCATACAAATATTGTTTTGTTCAAAAGCTATGACAAGGCAGTTATGTGTATACCAGCTCAGTAATAACAAATGATTCGGAAGCCAAGCTGCCTACTTGCACGAATGATACAGGAGAAATGAATTTCGTTGTTCTAGGAAAAAGGGAAAAATTCGAGGGTAATGGCTAAACGGCTGTTATAACTTCGAGGAATAAAATCGAGGAAGTTGTCATTGAAAGAAAATAATACGTACCAATGATGTTCGTTGTTCGCAGTTCTTGCTGTGATTGATAGAGGATGCCGCACTCTTGGGAATAAAAGAAAAGTCTCCAATGGTTTTCATCAAGCGATCTTTCCATTCAAATGCCGACCAAATCGTCAGCAAACACTTGCTGATTATAAGAACATAACTGCGTCACTTTGGCCAGATACTGCATCAAAAGCACCACTTTAATGGAATTATCCGAAAGTGAAAGAGGTATTTCTTTGTCGTTCGCATGTCAGGTAATATGACATTCATCGTTAATGAGCCGCGGGGAGTAAAATGGCAGAAGCAAACCGACAGGGTGATTGGAAGTGCATACCCGACAGGTACAAAGTGAAACATGCTATGTATCTCTAGGGAAGTGAAACGCAAAGTGCGGCAAGTCACTACGAGTGTGTCAAGTCACCACCAGTTTAACAATTAACAACAAATTTTGAGTTTCCAAGTTTTCCTTCAAAGTTTTATTTTGAATATTTGACACTTTTCGGGATAGAAGAACAAAAAGTGAAACATGAGATTCGCACTAAGATTGCAGTCCATGTTTATGTATGGCGCAGGTTTGTCGTCTTGAAGACGATTGTGGTTTGAGCGCAGACCTTGGTCCAGTTTACCGCGCACTGGCGCCTTTAGTTGTCCTCTTCACTTAAACAATATCACTTGATCAAATTTAGCGAATCTTCTTTCAATCACAGATTTCATCTATTATGCGTTCTAGCTTTGGATGCATGGCCAATCTTATCACTGGCCATCTTCCTTTCGTATTTTCAGTAAAGTGACAATCTACAGAACAAACGCCCCACGCCCCACGTGCTTTTCACAGATACTACATAAGAGGCAGTTCAATTAGATTTCAAATCAGTTTATGGGTAAAATATCATTCGGAATCAGGTTTTCAGACACTAGACTCATACACGCTATCCCAAAACATAACCTCATAGGTTTGCAGAAGACGAACCGCTCTTCTGATACTCTTGTACTTAACATCCTTCAGACGGCCATCCTCATTCACATAAGAAGCCTCTATGACTTTTACAGCATCGTCGTCCAGGTCACCAGACCCGAAGAAACGAAGAAAAGCCAAATCTTCAGCTTTCATGTTGTAATTCTTTTTCAACGAGCCCTCTAGAGCCAAACACATTCGGCCAAACGCAGGAAAATTCACTGCCACAGCAGCTGCGATCTGTGGGGCTTCCCCATAATGCGCCAGAAGGCAAAGGTGCGAGGGATATGCCTGGGCTTTCGCTTGGGGCTCGTAATTTTCCAGATCCGATTCAGAAAGCTTCATAGCTTTAGCCATGGTGAGCAGTTGTCCACGAGCCATCCTTTCTCCATCTAAAAAGTACTGAAAATAATCGCGGATGACGTCGTTGCCTTGGAACCTGGAGACGAGATGTTCCATGGACCGAGTATCGGCTAAATTGATGAAGTACTGCTCGCAAAGAAATGTTTCCACGACTTTAAGAGGCAGCGTCGCGCCCTTTGCCTCCAAGACGATACGGTGGTTTGCCAGTTTTTCATCCGTCTCAATCGAAAACGGCTCTCCCCTAAGAGACGATAGAATTTCCTTGGCAGATTCCATGGTTGTTGTTCCTGTGTCTGTGGCTCAGTCTGTAGGACAATTCAAAACAGAATGAAAGTCAGTGGCCTTACATTCAACTTCCTTCCCAGGAAAGATAGAGTAAACCAGGAACGAGGTTGTCTTGTCTCTTGGTGACCGTTGTTTGGGTTGTCACATAAACCATATTTCAAACAAGTTTAGCAACCTATATTAGGGTGGGGGTTTGGGGGTGTCTCTTAAGACTCGTTTACACAGGCGATTTTTGTCGCACAATTCAATGCAATTGTCGCACTTCAAAATCGCATGTGTAAACTAGGTGCGATTTCAGTGCAATTTGTCGCCGTGGTTTCGAACTTTCTCGAAACGTGATGTAATTTTGCTGCCATGTTTTGATAAAACCGTATTTCGTGAGTTGCATCTCAAATCGCGGTATATTGCGGCGACAAATTGCACAAAGAATGCGTACAAAACGCACCTATTTTACACACGCGATTTTGAAGTTGCAACTTTAGTGCGACAAAACATGCCTCTGTAAACGGGCCTTTAAGTTTAGTGGCGATCGTATTAATTAATTGCAACAAAAAAGAAACTAGCGTTTCTATGGCGCAACGTTAAAGCCCGTTTACACAGGAGATTTCTGTCGCAAGCTCGAGGCAATTTATGTCGCGCGAAAGTTGCAACTTCAAAATCGCACGTGTAAACGAGGTGCGAACTCAGCGCAATCTTAGTGCATTTTGTCGCCACGACACACGCCTATTCGAGATGCTACTCATGAAACACAGTTTTATCTAAAAATCCAGCAAAATTGCGTCAAGTGTCGACCAAGTTAGAAACACTTGAGATATAGCGGCGACAAATTAAAATTGCGCTGAAATCGCACCAAGTTTACACGTGCAATTTTGAACTTACAACTAATTGCATTGAGTTGCGCAACAAAAATCGCCTGTGCAAACGGGCCTTTAATTCCAACACCGTCACACACCGTAAGAAAATGAGTCACTGAAAGTGTAAAACCTGACCGGTTAACATTTTCTGGAAAATGACATCTGCTCACAAATCTAGGGAATAATGTTCAATTCCCCAAAACGTTTCCACGAAAATGTCAGCTAAAGACTCTGAACTGAACAGTTCAAGGGCGTACCAAGGGGTTCTAGTTATGAGGTATGAAAAAAGAGCAGAATTTTTGAAGGATGAATAGGCTTCTCCCATAGTTTTTAGGGGTCAGTGAGGACACCACAATACAATTGCAACTTTACTAATTAACATCACTTAAATTAAAGTTAACCTTTAGTACTTGAATTTATGTGTGACCTATCTGTTTGTGGCCAGAAGTTGCTCCATAAAAGAACAATAGGAAAACCTTCAGCAACCAAGGCAATCTTGTACCCAGAGTCCTCAGGCTCTTTGGCCAGCGGTTAGTCGCCAGGAGAGACTCTGGGGGTAATGGAAAAAAATCAAATATTTTGATTGGCTGGCCCGTAACGGCTTCCATTGTTTTACCCCATTTGCACGTTGAGATGAGGTTTGAGTTTCTTGATAAAAAAGCATCTCAAACACTAAACAATCAAACTTGCTTTGGCATTTCTTAACAATCTTGAAAAGGCTTTCATTCAAAAGATTGCTCCCAATGTGCGCTTCAGCGATATGTTTGCCAATTACCGAATATTTGTGTTCAGCAACGAGTTGGAAAAGGTGTCGGGTTGTGTAACCAACATAATCTGCATCGCACAGATGCTTAGTCAAGATTGGTCCCACTGTACAGCTAGTTTTTGTCAGTAAAAAGTTGGAGCAAGACTTTAAGCCTAAGGAACCCAAGCCGTCTATTGTTAATCAGCAATGCATTGTTTATCATTTTTTCATGTGATCTGTGCGATGCAGATTATGTCAATTGCACAACCCGACACCTTTAAACGCGTTGCTGAACACAAATATTCGGCAATTGGTAAACATCTCGCTGAAGCGCACGGTAGCAGCAATCTTTTGAATGAAAGCCTTTTCAAGATTAAGAAATGCCAAAGCAAGTTTGATTGTTTAGTGTTTAAGATGCTTTTTATCAAAAAACTCAAACTTAATCTCAACGTGCAAACGGACTCCATACGTGCTAAACGTTTTGTCTAGTTTAAGTTATTTATTTCAACTACATTTCTTAATCACCTATTGTTCTTTTAGTATTTATACGCCCTAAAATTTCATCATTTTCTCACTTGATAAAGGCGTGACGTTAACGTCGAAACGTCGTCGAATTAGCTTTTTACCTTTTCTTGTTCTCCTTCTTCATTTCTTAGATATCCTTAGTAACAATGAATTGAAAATTATTTTGGTGTCTTTTTGTGTTCTCTTATTGTACTGCATTCCTTGTATTGATGTTTGTAACACTACTGTAATAATCTTTCTCTAATACACTGTATTTGTGCTGGTGAGCTTAAATAAAATTGAATTGAATTTTTATCATGTGTTTTAGAAACATTTTATCGCAAACGTTTATAGTTAAATGATTCATGCAGTTACATTCATTTGTATTTTGTTAAGCAAATTCTGATTCAGATCAATAAGGACACCATAATTAGCAATAGCAGAAGCAGCAGTAGCAGTAGCAGTAGTAGCAGCAGCAGCAGCAGTAGCAGAAGTAGTAGTAGTAGCAGCAGCAGCAGTAGCAGCAGCAGCACTAGCCGCAGTAGTAGTCGTAGTAGTAGTAGCAGCAGCAGCAGCAGCAGCAACAGCAGCAACAGCAGCAGTAGTAGTAGTACAAGAGAAAGAAGAAGCAGCAGTAATAGTAATAGTAGTATCAGCAGCAGTCCTGGGGGAACTCCCTTATAAAAATGATGGGGGTGCTTGCTGTACCTGTTACTCAGTCTAACATGAGACGATTTTACTCGTCAAAGGGAGACCCCTTAGGGGTTAAAGGGTTAACCTAGAATTACCACTGCTAGAGTTGTCGTGGTACCTTTTAGAGTAGTTAGATTTTAACAAAAATACATCGATTAAATAAGACAGAGATTTATGACAATGCTTCTTAAAAATTTTATAAGTAGAAGGTGAACCGCCCTAACTGCTGTTGAAATTTGATGGTCAATTTGGTGTTTTAAAATTGGTTTCCCCAGTAGAACATCTGGTACCTTTTGAGCTCGAAATTTTGGGGGCTACGCCCACTAATCGAGATTAGACTGGTTTCATTTAGGAATTCTTTTGAAAATTTCCCTAGGGGCAGCAGTAGCAGCAGCAGCAGCAGCAGCAGTAGTAGTAGTAGTAGCAGCAGCAGCAGCAGTAGTGGTGGAATGGGTAGTGGTAGTGGTAGCAGCAGCGTATTCTGATTCAGTAGCAGTAGTAGAAGTAGTGCTTGTACAAAGTATGACTAGTAGGGCCATGTTGGTATTCAGGGGTATAATCAAAGGCTTGCAAGGCTTTCCATAGGTGTACTCAGGGTATAGAGCAAGGGAGTTCAAGGGTATACAAGGGTGGACAGAGCTTAAGAATGGTGTACAGGGGTTTATACCATGCCATAGAAAATACAGCCAATCAGAATGCAGGAAAGCCATTGTATATTTGTCAGTATTTCACCGAACCTTCCCATCGATCAGTGCAATTCAACGGTATCACACCCAACCTTCCCATCGTGCGTTGAGATTCCCGCTTATGCTGGCCTGGCTGGCCACTGTATTTTCTATGGCATGGTATAAAATAGTTATGCAGCCCTTTCTCGTGGTATACTGTGGAATATCCCACTCGTCACTTGTATTTTCTTTGCATACACACTCGCCTAAAGGCTCATGTGTATACCAAGAAAATACAAGTGACTTGTGGGATATTCCACGGTATACCACTCAAAAGCATTGCATAACTAGTATGTACATGGTTAAACCAATGGTATTTAAGCCAAACAGGGGTATGCAATGATATTCAAAGGTATGTGTCTGGGAGGGGTACAAGAATGTAAAAGTTAATTCAAGAGTATACAGGAGTGTACAGAAGAATTCAGGAATGTGTGGGGGTTACACCCTGAAACAGAAAATACAGCCAATCACAATGCAGGAAAGCTGTAGTATATCAGTCAATATTCCACCCAACCTTCTCATCTTGCACTGAGGTTACTTCGCATTGATTGTGTGGACATAAGTATTTTCTAGGGCATAGTATAAAATGGTTATGAAATGCTTTCTCACAGTATACTTAACAATTGGCCATGTTCTAAATGAGTGAGGGCCTGGGAATGAGTTTTAAAATTTATCGATTGGAAATGAATTGTTTGCACTGCATGAAAGAGCATCTCATTAATGGTCACCTTACCAACTTTGACGCTGTTCAGTTGAATTGGAGCTGAAACAAAAGCTTTTGAAAATTGTGAAAATTAGAGACTTTGTATGGTTTGGAGGGACACACTTTCCAAAATAGAGACATTTGTATGGGATTTTTTAAAGATCTTAATGCATGTCAACTGGCTACTTTTCGACCACATATGGTCAAAACTTGCTGAAAGTACTTATTTTGCGATACCCTTTCATATGAGAATTGAGTTAGTTCAATACCATTGATTTTCAATGAAGTTTGGATTCGTTCTTAGGCCCATACTCGTTTAGAACATGGCCAATTATCCTGCAAAATCGCATAAAATATCTCCTGATACTTAGCCGTAGAGGCCATAGGCCCTGTTGACTAAAATAATGACAATATTTGGAAAGTGTTACAATATGTTGAATCATAAAATGGGATATCCAACTTGTCAACAATAATAATTGTATTTACCTGGAATATACACTTGGTGGCTTGTGCCTCAATTTTGTGAAGATTTCCAACTGAATGGCATAAGAAAACCTCCTATCACTCAGCTTGCATGTTCCCTGCTAGCAGAGGCCTCTTTTCCTTATATTCAGCGTGCTGGAGAAAATAGACCTCTGCCATGGGTTGAAATGGTCTGTGTTGAGCATGCGTCATGGTTTCTTAGCAACCGAACCATCACATGATATTTTTAGCACGTGATCAAATGACAAACAATACATGGAGCATGCATTTCAAAACCTCTGTCCACAAACTCGGACGGTGGCTTAATCAAAGACTGTTTCAACCCATGGCAGAGGTCTCTTTTCTCCAGCACGCTGGATAAAAGGAAAAGAGGTCTTTGCTAGCAGGGAAGCTTGCATGATGCTTGGTTTGGAACTGAGTGATGGAAATTTAAATATCTGTGTTTAACTTGGCTCAGCACTGGGCTTATTTATTTATTATTATTATTATTATGTTTACTTGATTTACTAATAATCTATTTTGCTAAATTTGATCCTAAGTTACACAAACCGCCTCGATTAGCTTTGCTACATGCACGCGGGTTGTGTATTTTTCTAAATTGTATGTTATAAATAATTATTGAAATAAAGTGAAGTGAAGGTTGGAAACTTGTTCGAATCATGAAAAATTAGCCTTTTTGAGCAACAAGAACAACAAAACACAACAGACGAGGTTAAAGAGGAGAAGTTAAACTTTAAAGCATATGTTTTTTGAGCTTAAATAAAATTGAATTGAATTTTTATCATGTGTTTTAGAAACATTTTATCGCAAACGTTTATAGTTAAATGATCCATGCAGTTACATTGTATTTTGTTAAGCAAATTCTGATTCAGATCAATAAGGACACCATAATTAGCAATAGCAGAAGCAGCAGTAGCAGTAGCAGTAGTAGCAGCAGCAGCAGCAGTAGCAGAAGTAGTAGTAGTAGCAGCAGCAGCAGTAGCAGCAGCAGCACTAGCCGCAGTAGTAGTCGTAGTAGTAGCAGCAGCAGCAGCAGCAACAGCAGCAGTAGTAGTAGTACAAGAGAAAGAAGAAGCAGCAGTAATAGTAATAGTAGTATCAGCAGCAGTCCTGGGGGAACTCCCTTATAAAAATGATGGGGGTGCTTGCTGTACCTGTTACTCAGTCTAACATGAGACGATTTTACTCGTCAAAGGGAGACCCCTTAGGGGTTAAAGGGTTAACCTAGAATTACCACTGCTAGAGTTGTCGTGGTACCTTTTAGAGTAGTTAGATTTTAACAAAAATACATCGATTAAATAAGACAGAGATTTATGACAATGCTTCTTAAAAATTTTATAAGTAGAAGGTGAACCGCCCTAACTGCTGTTGAAATTTGATGGTCAATTTGGTGTTTTAAAATTGGTTTCCCCAGTAGAACATCTGGTACCTTTTGAGCTTGAAATTTTGGGGGCTACGCCCACTAATCGAGATTAGACTGGTTTCATTTAGGAATTCTTTTGAAAATTTCCCTAGGGGCAGCAGTAGCAGCAGCAGCAGCAGCAGCAGCAGCAGTAGTAGTAGTAGTAGCAGCAGCAGCAGTAGTGGTGGAATGGGTAGTGGTAGTGGTAGCAGCAGCGCATTCTGATTCAGTAGCAGTAGTAGAAGTAGTGCTTGTACAAAGTATGACTAGTAGGGCCATGTTGGTATTCAGGGGTATAATCAAAGGCTTGCAAGGCTTTCCATAGGTGTACTCAGGGTATAGAGCAAGGGAGTTCAAGGGTATACAAGGGTGGACAGAGCTTAAGAATGGTGTACAGGGGTTTATACCATGCCATAGAAAATACAGCCAATCAGAATGCAGGAAAGCCATTGTATATTTGTCAGTATTTCACCGAACCTTCCCATCGATCAGTGCAATTCAACGGTATCACACCCAACCTTCCCACTGATCAGTGCAATTCAACTGTATCACACCCAACCTTCCCATCGTGCGTTGAGATTCCCACTTATGCTGGCCTGGCTGGCCACTGTATTTTCTATGGCATGGTATAAAATAGTTATGCAACCCTTTCTCGTGGTATACTGTGGAATATCCCACTCGTCACTTGTATTTTCTTTGCATACACACTCGCCTAAAGGCTCATGTGTATACCAAGAAAATACAAGTGACTTGTGGGATATTCCACGGTATACCACTCGAAAGCATTGCATAACTAGTATGTACATGGTTAAACCAATGGTATTTAAGCCAAACAGGGGTATGCAATGATATTCAAAGGTATATGTGTCTGGGAGGGGTACAAGAATGTAAAAGTTAATTCAAGAGTATACAGGAGTGTACAGAAGAATTCA
The DNA here is from genome assembly GCA_016490735.1 of Pachyseris speciosa. Classification (NCBI taxonomy): domain Eukaryota; kingdom Metazoa; phylum Cnidaria; class Anthozoa; order Scleractinia; family Pachyseridae; genus Pachyseris; species Pachyseris speciosa. Next base: position 351,219 of record JAEMWC010000548.1, on the reverse strand, counting down.
GGAATGTGTGGGGGTTACACCCTGAAACAGAAAATACAGCCAATCACAATGCAGGAAAGCTGTAGTATATCAGTCAATATTCCACCCAACCTTCTCATCTTGCACTGAGGTTACTTCGCATTGATTGTGTGGACATAAGTATTTTCTAGGGCATAGTATAAAATGGTTATGAAATGCTTTCTCACAGTATACTTAACAATTGGCCATGTTCTAAATGAGTGAGGGCCTGGGAATGAGTTTTAAAATTTATCGATTGGAAATGAATTGTTTGCACTGCATAACAGAGCATCTCATTAACGGTCACCTTACCAACTTTGACGCTGTTCAGTTGAATTGGAGCTGAAACAAAAGCTTTTGAAAATTGTGAAAATTAGAGACTTTGTATGGTTTGGAGGGACACACTTTCCAAAATAGAGACATTTGTATGGGATTTTTTAAAGATCTTAATGCATGTCAACTGGCTACTTTTCGACCACATATGGTCAAAACTTGCTGAAAGTACTTATTTTGCGATACCCTTTCATATGAGAATTGAGTTAGTTCAATACCATTGATTTTCAATGAAGTTTGGATTCGTTCTTAGGCCCATACTCGTTTAGAACATGGCCAATTATCCTGCAAAATCGCATAAAATATCTCCTGATACTTAGCCGTAGAGGCCATAGGCCCTGTTGACTAAAATCATGACAATGTTTGGAAAGTGTTACAATATGTTGAATAATAAAATGGGATATCCAACTTGTCAATAATAATAATTGTATTTGCCTGGAATATACACTTGGTGGCTTGTGCCTCAATTTTGTGAAGATTTCCAACTGAATGGCATAAGAAAACCTCCTATCACTCAGCTTGCATGTTCCCTGCTAGCAGAGGCCTCTTTTCCTTATATTCAGCGTGCTGGAGAAAATAGACCTCTGCCATGGGTTGAAATGGTCTGTGTTGAGCATGCGTCATGGTTTCTTAGCAACCGAACCATCACGTGATATTTTTAGCACGTGATCAAATGACAAACAATACATGGAGCATGCATTTCAAAACCTCCGTCCACAAACTCGGACGGTGGCTTAATCAAAGACTGTTTCAACCCATGGCAGAGGTCTCTTTTCTCCAGCACGCTGGATAAAAGGAAAAGAGGTCTTTGCTAGCAGGGAAGCTTGCATGATGCTTGGTTTGGACCTGAGTGATGGAAATTTAAATATCTGTGTTTAACTTGGCTCAGCACTGGGCTTATTTATTTATTATTATTATTATTATTATTATTATTATTATTATTATTATTATGTTTACTTGATTTACTAATAATCTATTTTGCTAAATTTGATCCTAAGTTACACAAACCGCCTCGATTAGCTTTGCTACATGCATGCAGGTTGTGTATTTTTCTAAATTGTATGTTATAAATAATTATTGAAATAAAGTGAAGTGAAGGTTGGAAACTTGTTCGAATCATGAAAAATTAGCCTTTTTGAGCAACAAGAACAACAAAACACAACAGACGAGGTTAAAGAGGAGAAGTTAAACTTTAAAGCATATGTTTTTTGTAATATAGTACTGCTAATAAGAAACACTCACAGTCGCACCGGATATTCACTGTTTGTTTAGGTGCACTGTGCTTTGTATACCGGGGTACTAACCAAATACAAGTGACTCGTTAGCTTTGTTTTTGGCTAAGCGTGATGAGTCAAAACAAGGTCTGCGTAGGAGGCTAGTGACGGGTTTACCTAAAACACGGAATCCGGAATCCGGAATCTTGAATCCAGAATGCGGAATCCAGAATGTGGAATCCGGAATGTGGACTGCAGAATGCAGACTGCGGAATGCGGAATCCGGAATCCAAAGTACAAAATCTGGAATACAGAATGTAAAGAAGTTTGGGGGAAAATTTTGACAAAGGTTGAAGTCGCTTGGGTAATAATATGGTCAACAAATTATATGGTGACTTAGCCTGAGTTTTGCAGCAATCAAGCCCATGAAGTTTATTCCAGGGCAGCATTTTAATACTTTGGTTTTGCTTTTAATAAACCGCCCGATTCCTTTAAAGCACACGGCTTTCAATCACACCACAATGATACTAATCAACGTATTGTGCTTTTTTGAAAATTTAAAATCAAATCATTTTAATTAAAAGTGCCTTATCTTATTCTTTTTGTCGATGAAAAGTGTTAGGCCTGTCCACAAGTTGAAGGCAACATTTTGAACAATTTTCGATCAACCTTTTTTTATTTCTAGCAACTTTTTTTTCTGTTTTCAATGTATTGTTATTCATTTCAGCTTGATCTTTATAAAACACAAACTTTTTTGCTTATTATTTTGAATGCTACGTGACCACAAACCAGAGAAATATCACTTTGCATATTTTGATTTAATTGCGTGTGGGAACGCTTACGCCTGATTGGTCAATGTCTGTTGCTCCATGCCGGAATGTTTTGGAATTGTATCGGTACGTACATGTACATTTCAGGTTGTCGAGTGGCCATCCATAAAATGACGAACATGGAACATTCCCGAACATCCCAGTACATTCCGGAACATCTCCAAAAGACGAAGAAAAATCAATTTAAAAAAAACTTAAAATATACAGAAAAAAGAAACTAACGTGAAATAAATATAATCCGAGAGATTAATTGGAGAATAAAAGAAGACAAAAAAAATATTTACGACAAAGAAAGGACAATTATAAATGCCCCACCTGGAAATGATAGCTATGGGGGCTGGGTGAGGATTGTTTTAGTGCTTTCGTTTGTTTACAACATTTTCAGAAAGATTCACCCTCATACCGTCTTCTGTCATTGCTCTCTTTTTTCGAGTGGCTTTCCAAGAGTTGCTCCTTTGCTGAAACCTAAGTCAATATGGTGCCCAATATACCTTGAAACTTTTAGATAGGAACCTTGAGCACTTGAAATCCACTGCTCTCCACTTCTGATCGGTTTAGGATATCTACAACAACTGAGGACTCCATCCGGCCTACTTTTACGGTAGGCAATAAACGTAGTTAATCTGCTCCAAGAAAGATTTTCTTCCCAATAGCAATGCTTCTCACTCTGTTTTTGCAGTGAGGGCTGCACTGCATGGGCCTGTTTGTTTCTTAAGGTTAAACATGTACGAGGCTAGTGTAAAATCTTGCGGGTCAGCTCGTTAAGTTGCATTTAATGATCCTGCATATGGTCTTTCTTAATAGTTATCCCTATATCCCTCCACATCAACACAACTGGAAAGAACAAACCAAGTCCCAGACTAAGAATTCAGTCCTTTCACCCACCTCCTCCTGTAAGACATCTATCGTCTTCTTCGGTTCTTTTAACCCTCTTATTAATTTATTAATTTCTTTATTCTTCATTAATTTCTTTTAACCCTCTTATTAATGCCGCCTAGTAGTATTTAAATTGCCCATGGTGGGCGGGGGGGGGGGATATCTATTCCTCATAAGCTTTGCTTCTCGGAGTTTTCCCCGCCACAGTCACTCCTTCCAAGTTGTATGTTCACTTTAAATTTAACATTAATTAGCTATTTACTATCTTTTCTATTCTATTTGTAATTTATTCTGTGTGGTAAAATAATAAAAATAAAAAAAAAATAAAAAATAAATAAAATAAAATTCCAGTTTCTAGATTCCGTATTCCGTATTCCGTATTCCGGATTCTATGTTTTAGGTAAACCCGCTAGTGACTCGTTGTATATTCCTCGGTATACCATTCAAAAGTACTGCATAACTGGGGTGTATGACGTGTATATACTAACGACAGGGCGTTGCTAACATGGAGACTACAATGGAGACTACAAGGTACACACAACCTTTACTCCCTAAGAGTGACTTATAGATTTTACTCTGTCTAACGCCAGACGATTTTACTTGTCAACTTTATATTAGGGGTCGGGTTAAATGTCGCTACCACTGTCTCGTTTCAGTGCATCGATACTGATTGATGTGGACAAACATTTAGCAACTCTGTACTTCAGAAGTAGACAATGATCTGTTAATTAATTGTCTCTTTATAAGTAGTGAACCAAAAACTGCGCTTACCCCTTGATTTTCGACTGTCCTTCGTGGATGTGGGCGTTTGCAAACCTGATTACCAGGTCTCTCTCGCTTCCGCTCGTCGTGATGATGCCTGGCAAGAAACGGCAAATTCAAAATGGCGGGCGACGATCGACTGCGATGAGACTTGTCAGAGTTAAAAGCTGCCGAAACCGGGAAGACCTTAAGAATTAAAACAAAATGGTCCACAAATTGCCTACCCTTTCCTAAGGCTAAAAAAAGTTTCGTACGGGGAGGCTCCGCCCCGAGGTTCGACCCCTTACCCTTTTATATACCATTTTTGACAGAAAAGGTACCCCTTTCGTATACCTTCCATTGACAAATGGTACCCCTTTCGTATACCAAAAACGGGAAGTCTTCTTGTCATTTTCATGTAGCGTTCAATAAATTAAAACAGTACAGTCGTAAGGTACGTGTGTTTGAAATATTGTAATGAAAGGCCCTGTTAAATACCTAAATGACAGATTGCCCTTCCCTTCCATATACTTCAACTCGTGAAATCACTACCCTTTCATATACCTGAAGCGTGAAAAAGGTACCCCTTTCGGGCGGAGCCTCCCTGTATAGGCCATTATAGGGAGTACCCCCCCCCCCCCCCCGGGGGGCTGAAGTGTCACCGTCACCTTTGTAGTTGATGAACTTTTTCCACGTGAGAGGAAGATAATTAAAAAGACCAAACAGTAGCAAATAATCATTAAAATTTAGCCCTTCTGCTTTGAAAAAGATCCAAGATTTAAGGCTACCAGTATTTGTTAGAATATTAGCAAGACATATGAGACCTTTTGAGAACAGCTTCTTATTGAAAATTGGTTTGCCACCAATGCGGAGAAATTGGTTATTCCATAATAGTTGATTTAAGGCTTGTTCACGGGACAAAACGGGTTTTACGAATAGATTGCACCAGACCTCGAAACATTCTCTATAGAAATTAGGAAGACAGCTGGGCAAATCGGCAGCACTGAAGTTTCAATGCAAGAGAAACTTGCCGCCGAAATCTTTCAGAAAAAAAGGAGAGTATTTTCTTCCAAGGGCTAACATAATCTTCAGCATATTTCGTAAGACACATAATACGTTGCGTATCGATCATTGTCTGAATATGATGCATTCTTAAACCGCCGTTTTTATAGTCGCTTTTGAGAGCAAGGCGCTTAATTTTATCCTTACCTTTCCAAATAAAGTCATAAATAGTAGAATCGATTTGCTTTATTATATTTTTTGTGAGGGGAATGAGAGATGCACGAAACATTAACTTGGGTATGGCAAATGTCTTCACGATTTGAATTTTCCCGTATAAAGTAAAATGTCTCCATTGCCATTTTTTCAAAGTTTTTGATAGCGATTTCAATGTTTCATCAAAATTTAGCTCCTGTCTTTTGCGCCAATCATAAGTGAAATAGACACCTAGAATTTTAATAGGTTTGTTAATGTTCTTGATATTAATGTATGGGGGGTCGTTATGGTTTCTCCCAAGCCATAAAGCTTCAGTTTTCTCAGTATTCAACTTCAACCCAGAGCAGATTCCAAATCTATCTAGTGACATGGAAAGACGTTCAAAGGACTGAATACCGTGTAAAAAGGGTCGTCAGGTCATCGGCAAAGGCTGCTAGTTTAATTTCCGTGTTTTCAACATTAATTCCTCTTATGTTTTTGTCATACTGAATATTAATTAGCAAAGGTTCAAGAGCAATAATGAAAAGGTACGCTGACAACGGATCGCCCTGTCTTACGCCTCGTTGTACTTCAAACCTTTGGGTTGAAAAACCATTGTTTAGAATACAACTTGATATATTGGAGTATAGAACTGAAACCCATGAAATGAACGATTTACCAAAATTGAACGACTTTAAAGGGGCAGTGTCACGCTATTGTACCATCACTTTAAAAAGCTTAAAACTGCCAATGCATCAGTGGAAACCTTAAAATAATGGTCTAGTTTTGCTGCCAAAGACTGTAGTACTGCATTGACACCATAAACTTCTGTATTCCATGTAAGATGACGAGGATGGAAATGGATTGAAATTTGAAAAAACTTGCCAGTTTTTTCAAAATTTCAAGCTATGCATTAAAAAATCACCAAAAATTATTATGATTAGCTCTTCCTGCTAAAATTTCACTGGAATTCATCTTGCTGATTCTGTAGGAGCAGTTTTTGCACGACAACAGGTAAAAGGCAGTAATTTTGGCAGAATTGAACCAAAAACAGCAAAAATCCCGGTGACAGTGCTCCTTTAAGATTTTGAAAAGAAAGGTCCAACTTAGTGAGTCAAAGGCTTTTTCGAAGTCAAATGCAACCATAAGACCAGGTATTTGTTTAATTTTAGTGTATTCCATGATATCGTCAATTGTGCGAACCGCATCAAATATCGTTCTGCCTTTGACATAAGCATATTGATCAACTTGTATAACCTCTGGTAAAACTTTTGCTAAACGAATAGCAAGGGCTTTCGAAGCAATCTTAACATCAACATTTAAAAGCGAGATTGGTCGCTAATTCTTAATGTACCATGACACGTGACGGAACCGTTGGCAACATTGTGAAAGCAGACATGAATGACGATGAACTATAAATATCGTCGAGAGTCGTAAGGAAACAGAGAGAGCTCCCAGGGAGAGAGCTCCTCTCGTGAGAAACCAAAAGGCAGTAGCAAACCGTCCATGAGGCCTGAATCTTGAGATGATAGCCGAATAATTAGGTATGGAAAGCAAGGAATACAAAAGGGAGTGCAAGTTTAACCGCTCAAATTTCGAGGCCGATTTGTCCATGATGTACATTGTTAAAATACGGCGCTGCATGATTAATTTGATGGATTTGGCAAGTTGGCTCTAGGGATACTACTTTGCATGTAAAGGAGGGCTATCTTTTGACCCTTCTAGAAGGGTGACTCCTCTAGGAGGGTAACCCTGCCTTCATGTAAACAGGCCCTTAGATGGTAAACAAGTTTGGAATAAGTGATCGGTGACACTCCGCCAGTGAAACAGCCGGCCGAGCAGTCAGCACACAGTGAAATGGTCAGAGATCATGTTTCTGGAAAATGGTGAGTCTGGTATACGACCCGCGGTAGGATTTTCGGCATCTATTCTAGAACAGAGTTGCAAAATGCAGTTGAACATAGAGTAAGGGTTAAAGCAACCCCAGGAACTGCCATTCATTGATATTTTGTCGTGTTGACAATCGACTTCACCTCTACATGACCTTTCGCATAAAATTCCCCCAGAAATTGGTGATGTCCTTTAAAACGGACTAGTGCTGTTCTTTACCACTTGAAAGGATACTTTAAACTGATGTTGCAGGAAGGCCACGCCAAACAAGAATATAGCAGGGGCTTCAAACAGAAAGAAGCGGAGATACCCTTAAGAAAGGTGCGGAGATACCCTTCCAAAATTTTAAATTTGGCAGTCTATAGGAGACAGGTACGAGCTTAAGTCATTCAAATACCGATATGAGTATATGTTTTTTTTGACATTACTGTTTTTGTATACATGTGTTTAGTCTGTTTGTTTTGCCCTGCATTTCCTACGAGGGACTTGTCGGCTAGTTTTAAGAACGAGGCATACATGTGTTTAACCTGCAGTATACAATTAACGGTCTGTATATGGACCGATTTATCCTTTGACGATCTGTACGGTCCGTACGGATCGTCAAGCTCTCACTGGCCCTGACAAATGTGCTTATGACTAACGGACCGTCTACGGACCGACTTATCCTTTGCCAGTCTGTACAGACTGTACGGATCGTTTGACGGACTGTATAAGTTTGTGTATATTGGACATGTGTGGCGCGCTTCGCGCTTGGGCCATAAATCAACGGGAAAAAAACTCGGTCCGTAACTTACAGTACGGACCTCGAACTCGGATAGTAAAAGGTATGTATATGTAGTACCTGTGTTATTGTTCCACCCGACTCGATTATCTCTGCTATAATAGGGTGGACAAATTGTGTTGTTATATACCTAGACTTTCACTCAACAAAACGAGCACTGCGATTGGTTGATTCTTGGTCACGTGCCCCTGACCAACTTCAAATGTATCCCGACTGGGATACAATTCTGCAGTTGTTGCCCGCGCGCCGGATACACTGAACAGCACGTGATTAGTGCATGACTAAAAAGTGGCACGATTTTCAGCACGTGCTCACGTCAGCTTGATTGACGAGGGCGGACCTGAGAACACTGCCAGGTTTCAAAAGTTATGGAATCTGAGACTAAAAGGAAACGTTTTTCTCCGGTATAAGCCGAAGAAATTCAGCATCTAATAGGTGGAAAAGATTCGGAAAATACAAGAAAGGCATATTCTACTCTTTCAGGTACTTTTAAACATTTGTAAATTATTCAGCAGGCTTGTGAATAAAGACGTGTTCTTATAGTGCCGTCTTTGTTTGTTTGTTCATTTTGCTGTGATTGTTGAAGGGTAAGTCTCGATATATAACAAAGCACTTAATGTATGGTCCCTCGAGACCTGATATCTAGGGAAACATCACGACTCGAGGGAAAACAAAACTAACTGTTTCCCTCGGGACCATACATTAAGTGTATAATATCGATTTAATAAGTCTTAAATAAAGTTGTTACTGTTGTTGTTGTTGTTGTTGTTGTTGTTGTTGTTGTTGGACCAATGAAACAAACACCAAACACCGAAATTATAAACAAATAAGTGAATGAATAAATAAATAAACAGCGAAAATTGGGTTTGAGAGTTCCTTATTTTTGCTTTTAATATATATATCACCCTTTCTAATATTTCGCATATATGTTCATATTTCTCTCATCTGAAGTAGCATCTACAGTTCCGCTTGGCGTGGAAAGTTCGTTGCTCGGTTAATTCTCACGGCAGCAAGGAGGCAAGCATGACTAACCAGCACACGCGAAAGGATTTCCTCAGCCTACGACAAAAACACATTAAAAGTGATGTTGTCTATCAGTGTAGTTGAAAGTAAAGATTATCCGGACGGTGACCATGATACAACGTAACGAACTCTCCATACCGACATTCTTCTGTAATGCGCAGGTAGCGCGCAGCGGGTCACGAGGGTTTGTTTTGGGTTCGCCAAAACATAAAATTGCTATTTTCCAGTTCGTTTACTAATGCGATCTTGTTTGCGTAATCTTTATCAAGGTCAAACGAAAATCGCTGTAATAGCCACATTCGATTACCCGCAGCTTAATCTCGTGTGAGTGTGTATTCAGTTTTAGTCAACGCCGCGCAAAAATATTAATGTTCCGAACTATGTCCGGGTGTACCGTAGAGTTCGGATAAATCTCCCTTGAAACTGTTCCTAAAAGTAAGCGTTTGAGTTTGGTTGTGTGGAGGGGATGCAATCCAGCAAGACTGAGAATGTGCAATAACTTTCAGTACAGGGTAGACCCTCCCGCTCCGAATAGCGAACAGGTACTTCGTTGAATCAACGCTGGTTAGTAGGAGCATAGGCTCTGAGCAAGATAGCAAATGATTCTTGATAAAAATTAACTTTTTAGCAATTACATCCTATGTGTATACATTTTGTAATTGTTGCTTATTTAATATTGAGACTTCATGTGGAACATGTACCTGTCAGTTTCAGAATTGAATTCAAGATGACTATTTGTTTTAAAAGCATTGCAAAGCATGGCTCCCACATATATAATATATAAGAGATCTTCTTGAACCTAAAGTTGCGAGAAACTATACCTTACGATCTCATAACCAGAAACTGCTGCAAGTTTCAAAATCAAAGTGTAAATCCCTTGGAAACTGACCTTTCGCCCACTCAGGTCCATCGTTATGGAATGCCCTGCCCTTGGAACTAAAAACCTACCTTTTCAAGAAAGCCTTTACTGAGAACTGAATGAAACTTCAGATTATTATTGTAAACTAGGTGGCGCTTTTGAATATTTTAATAGGTTTAGCGCTTTACAACTTATTTGTTTATTTATTTATTTTATTGTCATATTGCGCGGTGTTCTTACCTCCTGCGCCGAGAATATGGAGTTTCCTGCCTTAGAGTCGTCACATAGCAACGATAGCACGCTGTTAGTTAAAGGCACCTTTTGAAAAGCCTCTTTCAAATCTGTTTGTAGGACAACAGATACATGTATATAAAAATGGACTACTGAATGCGACCAGGTGTTTGCTCGTGACAGGCGTGTCATATAACTCAAACCACTAAAGCAAGAGCATAACCTACGATACGAGTATTATGGAGGTTTAAAATACTTTTGAAGAAATCCACATTATGACGATGGTCAAAAAAGTTCATTATGTCGCAAAATACACGCACCGCAAGTCAAGCGCGTGCAGTATTGAATCATAATGCCCGCAGGGTACGTCACACCTACAAGGGCGGGGAATTCTAGACATATATTTTCAAGTCTAAAAAAGACAAATGATTGGTTCTGAGGTAAACTGGTATTAAAACAGTGTATTAACCTCTGAAATATGCTTCTAAACTCTGAAAAGAAAAACATTCCCTTGAACTGTTTTTCGCTTACTTTTGTCCTATTGTTTATTTCCAAACTATAAAGGATAAGGATGAGCTTGTATTTGATCCAACTGCTTATGTGGGAGTTGGGGCTTCCAGGCTCGCATGTCACCAAGCTATTGCGTTCTTTACTCAGACAAGAACCTTAGCTCCGCATTTGCTTTCCGTACCTGGTGTATAATGGTTAGCACCACATACACCCGGTAGTATTAGGGGTTCCTAGAAGTAGAATTACGGTTTTCCTAAGTGTTCACTTAAATGCCCAGTCAAACAACTGATCGAAGGGAAACAGCCCGACAGCAGAGACGGAAATTGAACCTCGAGTCTTAGCTCCTTACTGGGCACGCTTGAAGACACGAGCGAATCTTGAAAGATCCGTCAGGTTTACGAATCTGATTGTTTTGTTTTTTTCTTTTCAAACAATTCATATGCGCAGTTCAACCGGAAGTCCACTATTTTCGGACTTCTAAATCAGATCTTTCCCGAGTCGCTCGTTTCCCGACCGCTGGTCAAGGGGAGCGAAGACTCTGGGTACGAGCTTGACTCGACACGTACATTTTAACGCCCCTTCAGACTGTGGTGCTACCAGGAAGCTTAAGCTTTAAGAAGTGGGTGACAGGGTAGCCTGTGGTCCTTAAACTACTACAACAACAGCAGCTCGGAGAAACCTCAACTGTTAAATTATCCTGGAGAAAGCACGCACCTATACTGTTAGCCTTGGAGTATTCCGCGGCTGTGCGATATCTCCCTTGCCTGAGGAAACACGTTAAAACCTGCCAAGCAAGGTATCATTCACTGAATTATGGAAACTTGTCAAATGCAATTACTGCACACAGGAACCTAAAGCCTCAGGGTAAAGTCAGACCGTTGACGGGTCAAATTTAATTTTGGGTGTGGTCAGCCATTTTACACCCCTTACCATCAATACTTAATCCTTTAGCCAGCCATGTTGGCACTTGGGTTCAGCATAAATCCGAAGTTTGATGGACATTCATAAACATCACCCAATATATCTGATTAAATGTTTTGGTTTGGTACTCAGCAAGTTTAATAGTTTTCAACATTTTAACACCAAAAATTGTCTTAAGGCAGAATTAGACAGATACAACATTGTAGTATCAGGCATGCTGCCAAGCCCACGATACGAATTTTCAATTGTGTCAGGATTCCATCACGGTGGACCGCTACTTTCCTGTGAATCAAACTTATAACTTGCTTACGATTTGCGAGCACTTGCACGATAATTGTCGAAAAGATCTTCAAACAGAAAAAAAAAACCAAAATTATTTTATTAAATGGAGCCTCCACTCTTACAAAACATTCGCGCTAAAATGTTGGAAATAATTACTAGATTCCAAATTTTGTTTTGAAACGTGGATATAACATTTAATTGTACAAAATAATCGATGTCATCATCGCATGTTTTCGCGGGCGGCCATTTTGGATTTGATGATTTGATGTCATGGTTGCAGCTAGTGTCAGGAAGCAAATGAAGCAGAAAATCCTTTGTGTTTAAAAATAATGCAACCATTGTTTTGTGCACTTAAATGTTTTATCCACGTTTTAAACCAAATTTTGAAATCTAGTAATTATTTCCTACAATTTAGCTCTAATTTGTTGTAAGAGTGAAGGTTCCCTTTAAAGCGTCAGTGGATTTAGCTTTAATTCAACATAAAATCTTCGGGGTGCACGATGTTAACTTCGCACTGATTTGGTTAGCCTGCCACTCACGTCCAATACTGTCGCACTGATACGGATCGTCAATTGCAGTTGTCGATTCGTACGCTGCGTACGAATCGACAAACGTGCCTCTAGCCTGCGAGCAAGCTCTCTATTTGGGTCTCATGAGACGCTCCCCAACCATCTCGCGGCTCGCTTCACTCACCGCTCGCGCCCGAAATAAATCTCTCGTGAGATCCCAAAAGAGAGCTTGCTTCCAGGCCATGATTTGGTCAAGTAATGCAGTTGAATAAGAAAAATGATTTTTTTGTCAGGTTTCTAAATCTACTAGAGTCTGGTGTCACCTCTTGAATTTATTACAAAGACATTATTTCACTGAGATGGCTTTCTGTACGTCTGGACTTCGTATTGTTGTTACATTCTACGTGCACATATGCTTCAGCATCTGTTATCTTTCAGGAGTGGAGTATTTTGTTCCTGATATGGTAGTTGAAACAAAACTGTAAGAAAATTATTACCTCTGTATGAGCACCAACACTCTCAAATACAGCTTCAGCAAGTCCAATGAGTCCACATGCGCAACTGGACAAAGATGGAAACAAACTCACATATTAAGATGAGAGAAAACAAGTAAATAATTCAATGATAATTACCCTATTGTTATGGACTTTTTCACGTAGACAAGGGAATGTCGTTAACCACGGGGGAAATGGTTTCGCCAATGCAGCATTGGACACTTCGTGTTGCTTTGATTTTTATCGCACCCGTTGCTGGTACATATCCTCAACAACGGCCTTAGTCCCTCTGCGCAACACACTTTTAAGCATATATACGCAACCACTGCATGGATGGTGTTTTTCTCGCTCTCTGATTCGCCCGTCACACTCCGGATAGTATCTGTTCACCTCCAGGAATTGCCCGGTTTTGTGCTCGATATTTTTCGCTAATTTGTCAGAACTTAAGTGACTCCATTGGGGCTGGCTATCTATTGCTTTGGTACCTAGTGAAACGTTATTCAACTCAGTGTTAGTGGGTGGACATTTACATCCTCCACTTTCTACGCCCATCTCGTTGGCGTATTAGCTAAGTTAGCTAAGACGTAGATGCACTTACTTTCGTTCCCCTGCTTTCTATTTGTTGCACGTTTTCGTAATTCGTTATGCATGCTTCTTAAGACGGATATAAATGCAATGATCTTTTCCATACCGCTCATAACTGACGATGAAGGACGTTTCGCTTGGAACAATGTTTGACAGATTAAAAACAGTGTTTTTTTTTTCAGAGTTGCCATTTAAAATAGAAATTTTGAAAAACAGTTATCATCGAGCTCGTTCTTCATTTGATAAGTGTAATTTGAAAGGAATAATTTTTCCCGACAAAACCTAGAAATACATACTAGTTATGTTATACCTTCGATTGATATACCATGGAGTACCCGGCCACGTGTCATATACCATGCCACATAAAATACACAGGCCCATATACAATCAATGCAACATATGCCTAGAGCAGGATGGGAGCGTTGGGTGGAATACCGACAAATATACAACGGCCTTACTGCATTTTGATTGGCATGGTATAAAACGTGTTATAAAATGTTCAAATCATTATGGGCGCTATGATTGGTCGAATCGAGTGCATTATATCTAACATATGCAAGCGCCCTACGTCACACACGTGCATTGTTGAACTATAATGTACGCGGCAGGACACGTCAAAAGTGTGTGCGCGCGCAAATCTCTAGACATGTTATAAAGAAAATAAAGTAAAAGCAACAAAAAATGTGTGATTCAATCTGCATTTGACATTATTTTGAACACAAAAGAAAAATGTGGGGGTTGAAGCGTCGTCAAATTTTATTAGCTGATTTCTGGTATGAGAGCTCGCGCAAATCTCTGGGAAAATTTATAAAAGAAATGAAAAAACTTGTTCCTCGTACATTGTTGAATAATATAAGCACTTGGGAATTTTTTAAGAACACTCGAGAAGTGCGAGAAGCACTCGATAAAAATTTTGATTTCTTTAGTATCATTCGCATTGATGACCATTAAGACCTCCAAAACTTTATTATAGATGACTGGCATATTTTAGGGTTGCAGTCATCGACTGAAGACATTGAAGTCGGCCTTGAACAGTATAAAAAACAGTAATACGTAAAGGTACCAGTTGATAGGTTTATGGGATAGTCCAATGCTAGGATTTTCCAACAGGATCAAAAGCTAGAAAGACCTAAGTACAGTGGCACAGAAACATGTCCAACGTGGATTACTGCGTTTGTACGCCCTGAAAGCAACACAAGAAAGTAACGCTTAATAACATAAATTTGAAGATTCTTCGACAGACTCAAAAGGTAGTACTCCATTACATGACACAAGGTTTGAGTCTGGGAGGAGACACATGAAACCTGCACTTTAACATAACTAAAGCGTGAAAATACCCGTTTAATATTACGTGCTACAGTATATACGTTATCCCTTACAAAACCGAGTCGTCCTTAATGGGTGAAAAAGTGTGTGAACGGAAAGAACTAACAAGCCAACCAATATTGTAAAATGTAAGAACGGTTAGCTCAAGTGTCATTCTCTACAAGGTCCCATGAGCCATTCACTGAAAACCGCAGACTTCAGAGCTAATTTGTCACTAGATGACATGGCTACAATAGCGTCAACAGCTAGTTAAGCAGTTTAACCAAATTTGATACTGATCAAGGTAATTATCAACTTCGTCAACACGCAAAGAGTACAGTGCAGCGCTATGCTTATCACGCAAGTTAATTCCCACAAATTCCTGAACCGGCAAAGGGCCAAGAGGATTTATGTCCAAAAAGAGTCCGTACAGACCTTTAAATCAGTGCATGAAAGGAATATTCAATCTCTTTGTTCAAGACGCAGTCTAAACGCCGCGAACCTGAAGAGTAGAGGCCAGCCACATGCAGTACTCATAAAACAAGAGGCTACAATTAGCCTAAACTCGGGCTTGCAAAAAACAGTATTGTATCCCTAACTTAGCGCTAAACAAAAGAATAGAGGGAAGTCTGTCTTTCTTACATCGGACGCATTGTGTTTAGCTTGTTTTTGAGTCTATTTCTTTAGACCCCTATCAACATATATTCCTCTAAAATACAGCTCAACCATTGAGAACAATAATTACAACACTTGTAAAAAATATATCTAATAGAACAAGAAAAAGAGAAACAGAAAAATAAAGCCCGTGATATATACCACTAAAAGACATCGAACCCGGGTTTGCTGCGTCACAGGCAGGAACAATGACCTTTAGGCCACAGAGGTTTATCGTTTTGCAAGGTGATAAAAATAGTGTATTGATTCCAAAAAAAACCTAAGCACACTTGTTTTCGCTTCGATGGATAATTGTTTGAGAAAGGAAACGCTTATCGAACGATGTAGGATTTTTTCGCATAAACGTTAATGGAGTACGTCTCGGAGAAATGTGAGTAGAAAATTAATTAGCAGAGTGAAATTGTTTACAAACACTTCTCCTTTGTCGTTTCATGTTATTATAATCGGCTCCGAAGCACAAGACCTAGAAAACTCAGACACCCCCCCCCCCCCCCAAATGTGGAAAACTCAGACCCCTCATGAACGGTGATAATTCATTTTGCCCACGTTTATTTGACTTTGAAAATTTGTATAGTTTTGAGGGGGTCTGAGTTTTCTAGGTCTGAGTTCTCCAGACACCCGATACAGGGAACACGGCGGCAATCCATCTGGAGTTAAATTTTGGTCATGTTAAAAGCTTTCTTCTCGCTGTTGAACTTGCAAACATTCGTATAGACACTTCTCTTAACATATTAGTTGTTCAGACTTCAAAGACACAAGGTGAATCGACGTTTTCCGATACGTGACAACAGGCATCATTCTCGCTCTTGATATGAGATTTACACTTCCTAATCACTCGGCCGTGAAAGGTCAAACTCCCTTTGTATGCAGTCTCTAATTTTTGGTGCTCCCCTCGCGTCGCGTCTCCTCGCAACTTCGCGCGCGCACGTGCCCCCACAATCCGTCGCCAAATTAGAGACTACTCGCAGCCTACTGAAGCAGACACGAGGAAACACGGCAGTCCATCTGCCGTTAAGTTTACTCATGTTAAAAGCTTTTTTCTCGCCGTTGAACTTCCAAACATTCGCATAGACACTTCTCTTAACATATTGTTTGTTCAGACTTCAAAAGACACAAGATGAATCGACATTTCCCCATACGTGACAACACGCATCACTGTTGTTAAAATAGTTAGCGCTTGCGCAGAAACGCCGGAAGTGAGGTTTGTGGATGATACTCGACGAAAAAGAAGAACCGTCGGTAATCTTAGACCCGGTCGACGCGCGAGACGCGCGCAGCCCGAGTAAAAAACTTCGATAAAGGGAAAGAAAACATTGAAAGAAAATCAGTTTCATTACCCGACAAAAGTTCAAAGGTCGAGTCGAGCACGCAACCCAAACTGTGATTTTCTGCACGTAGATGCGTTGAGAAAAACATACGGTTTGATTAGTAAGGCTTACTCAAGTTTTGTGACGGGCAAAGTTATAAGATTTGCTTGAAGGCCGTGCGACTCATAAAGAAAGCATTGCTTTGCAAACTATTGCAAAAGAGTGGTACAAGGTCGTAAACATGAAAATTTTCATTTCACGTTCAGCCCAGTGATTAGTGAAACCCTATCACGCCATTCGAAAAGTACGTTGGCAGCAGAGTCAAACTCAAAATGTTTCATCTCAAGGTTGATCCCCGCCACACAGTGGAAAAAAAAACACAAATAACCTTGCCAAAATTTAGTTGTGTGAATAAAAGAGAATGCTCAAGAAGACTATTGCCTGTTTGACCATGAGGGGCGGCACCCGTAGCATTCTTGGCGGGAAATTAAGCCTGAGCACTGTGAAATCGACGTAGAACGGCGGAAAAATGTTATTTGGATTCCAGCAAATACCAACAGGTTTCCAGCCTACTCATGGGAGCCATGCTCTTTGTGATAATATAATAATAATAATAATAATAATAATAATAATAATAATAATAATAATGATAATAATAATCTTTATTTGCTCTTATCAATGTATACATTGTTTTTATTACAATCTACAAAATTTACAAAATATGTTAATGTAAACTAAATAAAAACAATGGACAAGCTAGGAAGCTAAATAAACCAGTAGGTTTTCTTGTTAGCTCCCCGAACAATTTAGGTTCTAAGTGGCAGGTAAAATAAAATAAAAAAGTAAAATAAAAAGAAATGCAAGGAAGGGTGAACTTATTTACATGAAGTATGTTGCTTCATCAGTAAAACGAAACTTTATTTTATTTGTTGTTCAGAGAGTAGATAACGTTTAATTTTCTTAGGAAATGTGACCACACTTGAGTTTTTTAAATGAGTTGGGATGTCTTTCCAAATCAGTGTCCGTGGCCATAAAAGAGATTAATTGTTTACCTACGTTAGTTCGTACACTCGTGTTGTAGTGGTGTGTATTACTAGCATATTGAAACATGTTGTCGAAAAGTTCAGGCAGGCAGCCTTTATGCCATGAATGCACGAATTTTGAGACTTGTAGACGATAGATATTATTAACTGTTAAGAGGCCTATTAATATGTGTAATATGTGTGATGCAGTATTGTGTTCAGCAAATTGTTTCACGTACGAGTTAAAGCCAAATATCAAAAAAATAGTTATTTTGATAGCTGAGTTAATCTTTTGTCTCACGATTGAGTCACATAGATGTGGATCTGCTGGTCTTCATCAGGCGATGGTGTCGACTGGTTGCGTGTAAGAATAAGAAGCACCGTGGCTGGACGTGATTGGTGCGTTTCGATCCTCGCTTAGGCTGTTGTTGATTGGAGGATTTCGATCCTTGTCGTTCAGAATAGAAATTGTTCCCTCAGCGGTCCGCTAAGGTACTGATCGGCTGTTGTGTTGTCTGATCGTGGGCATCCACACTTCAGGAATTTCAATTCCACTGTCCCTGTTAATGATGTTAGGGTGAAGTCTTATGTGAATAGCCTCTTTAAACCTACGGGTGTACCAATGTGGGTCTCGGTCAATAAATTTAACTTCGTCTCAGAGCGGATAATGTCCGGTCGCGTTGCTATGTTCTGAAACGGCGGAGAATTGGGTTCGAGCAAGCCGTATGTCTCAGAAGTCTTTTAGCGAATCCGGCGGTTCAGTGGTGTTGCTAGTAGACTCTTCGGGTGATGCTGCACGGAAAACCTCTGTGCCACATTTCGGGCAATACCTGTAAGCTGGATCCACGATTTTGAAGCTACAGCGATGGGCAAAAACAAGCCGCGAAAGGAGCTGCCATATTCACATTTGCTACAAGGAAGCTCGCAATGACCTCTGGAAAACTAGAACCCATTCCCCATTTGTACTGGAAAATTTTTTTGTATGTGGATAAATATTTTTGTACTGGAAAAATATTTTTGTACTGGGATAAATATTTTTGTACTGGGATAAATATTTTTGTACTGAAAAAATATTTTTTTGTACTGGAAAAATATTTTTGTATTAGGATAAAATATTTTTGTATTAGGATAAATATTTCTGTATTGGGATAAATATTTCTGTATTGGGATAAATATTTTTTGTACTGGGGATAAATTTTTTGTACTGAGATAAATATTTTTGTATTGCCCTTATGGGCCACCGTACAAACTTCATAAGCCCTTGTTTAATTACTAGTTCAAGTTTCCACTAAACAAATTGTCAAATTTCAGGATTTCAACTACAGACTCGTCGGGTCTCTGGGGAGGAGTGAGGTCATTAAAACACTGGATGAACACGTTTATGATAAGGTACAATCTACATTATCCCTTATCAAAATGACATTTACTTATCTTTACGTTTTTTAAAAGAAGAAAAAAGTAATTGTAACTGAGCTCGTTTGGATCGAAGTTAGATCATGAATAATGTATTATTTCTTTCAGAGGATGTAGACTGAGCGAAACGCAAGCGCTGTGACCATGCCACTTCTCGACCAGTCTACACTAGACTGGCGTTTTGCAGCATTCAAGGACAATTGCGCCAACGCTATGAGAATCAAGGTAAGTACTTCCCTTGATTCTCATAGCGTTGGCGCAGGCAGTTCCATCTATCCTAGGGAAAAAAGAGTTTTACAGTCTCTCTTTGGTGATTATTAAAATGGAGAAAAGGGGCGAAGAGTCGAAAGGCCCACTGACACATTGGGAGAGCTTTTCTCCGTGTAAGAAAGAAGTTCAGCTTTTCTGAATACCAATGGCTCTGCAATGGCTCGGCAATGGCCAAATGATCTTGCCAATTGCGGTTTGCTAATGCAATAATACCTTATTTGCGTTTTAAGCAGTACAGCCACAACAACATTTGGACACATTCCAAAAGTTACTCAAGATAGAAGATATAATGCGCCTACAAAGACAGGAATACCAGTAATATATGGAAACCACTTGAATCTAGCCGTTCGTTAGCCGTTTTCAACTGTTATTTTTTTTGTTGCCTCTTTAAAAAAAACAGTTAGTGTACTTTTTGGGTTTCATGGTCACACTGATCTAAATTATTAATTCTAATGCGTCACACTTCAATCTTACACTTCAATGATTTTTGAAAGGTTCGTTCCGTACATCTTGGATATCGGGTGATGAGAAATTCTAGATATGTTTGTGTCCAAATTAACTAATGAAGAAATCATCATTAGAAGAGTGTATTGTAACAACCGCCAAGAATACACGCGAAAGAGGGGACATCAATCAAAACCGCAGCCCGCAGACCTAATTAAGTGAATATATTTAGAGTGGAAATATAGACAGCTAAAATAAAGTCAACAGTTGGGTAATTAGGCACAAATCCGGGTTCGATCCAGGTCACTGTGCTTTTCTGTGAATGAGGACGAACTACTCAACTTAAGCACTACACGAACATAAAAGAACCCACAGAAAAGACAAAAAATTGGTAGGTAATTGATGTGAGTTTAAGTACGATAAAAGAGAATGAACGCTGGAAGCCTGATTGCAGTTCCAAAGAGGAGAGTGTTTTATACAACGATTTCTTTTGTATGAATAAATACGAGAAGGTCGAGAATATTTGTTGCCACTTTCCATACTTTTCACAAGGTCCTCTTTTACATCTATCGAACTAATAAAAAATTGAAAGGAATAAAGGCAGAAAATGATACCACGCTGAAAAGCCGCAACCGCGACCTCAAAACGGACTTTGGAGTTAAACAGTGGGATCACATCCAACGAATAACAACAAGTTTCATTTCAATGCATAACCAGAAACCACCACAACTTTGAAAGGACAGGGTAACTTCGATAGGCAGGGAACGTAAGTTTGAAAAATTCAATGCGAATGAAAGAATAGAGAATCAAAAGTTAATTAGCAAATTAGACTAAAAACAATTTGATTTGCAGATAAAAACATCTCGGCCAACGATCAATAACACAATCAGCGGGAGTTCATTAACTCTTTTATCAAGCCACACACACGAGTATGGAGTAGTAGCATGCGTCACACACTCGGACTAACGACATTTGCTCATTGCACAAAGGTGTGCAGTGACAAATCAATTAACTGCTAAAAAGGCGGAATCACTTTTATAAGATAAACATAACACACAGATCAAGGTCGAGTATATCACGCAAACCACAACTTGATTTTTTTGCATGCACATACACGAGGTTTGATACGATGTACAATACTCGTTCAAGTTTTGTGATGGGAAAATCAAAGATAGGGTGTCGAGATGAGTTTAAAAAAATTTATCACTGTAATTCCAGAACGTTGGCCACTTAAAAAGACTGTAACGAGGCCGATCTAAACAGTCGTTGCAGCAGCTTAATCTCCGACCTTTCAAAAATAAACCACAAAACTTTTTCTTTCAGTGCGTTCTTCTTGTTACATCATGGGTGACATACCAAAATTGTGCCAAAAAGAAAAACCACCAGATGTCAGTTTGAAGAGGGGTGCGGAAACACTTTCTATTATTGCGGGTTTGCCAGTGGCAGGAAATTAAACCTGCGGTGAGCTCAGTCAGAAAACGGCGGGAAACATTATTTCAATCCAATCAATAAATACCAACAGGTCACTAGACTTCCTACTAGATGCATTAACAAGGCATATTCAAGACATACAGAAATATGGAAATATTAAAATGCACCATTTCGCTACGCAACCTTTTTTATCTAACATCACGGGAAGTATTGGTCAAACGTTTTCATTTGCAACGATCACATAAATATCGACCAGCTAGGCCATACTTTAATACGCCGCATTGCAAGAAATTAGGACAAACACTAGGATTCGTATAAAAATTTACGCAATTATCGAATTACGAACGACCAAAGAATACTCAGTCGTAGATAAGAGATCTAACGTTTACGTGTTTGATCTGAAGGCAATTTGGCGAGTTTCCTTGCTTTTAAGAAGGCTTTCATGTTATACGTCTTTCATTTTTATCTTAGTATCCGGGGGGGGGGGGGGGGCACGAAAAAAATTTATACGGGGAGGATCCGCCCTGATGTCAGACTCCTTACCCTTTTATATACCATTTTTGACAGAAAAGGTACCCCTTTTGTATACCTTCCATTGACAAATGGTGCCGCTTTCATATACCTTCCACTGGAACAGTAGTCATAAGGTGTGTTCGAAATATTTTAATGAAAGGCCCTCTTAAATACCTAAATGACAGATTTCCCTAGCCTTTCATATACTTCGAGTCGTGAAATCCCTACCCTGTCATTTACCTGAAGCGTGAAAAGGTACCCCTTTCGGGCGGAGCCTCCCCGTATAGGCCATTATAGGGAGTACCCCATCCCCCCTCCCCGAACTTAGTATCCTCAGGCTTCAACCGCGGTCAAACGTAAAAAATTAAGAAAAGTTCTTTAAAGTTAAGGTTTTTACGTTGAGAGCTCAAAGATGATGAGTCTTTCATCAGTCTGTGAGTTTACAAAATCATTTCATGAATTACTGAAAAAGTTTCAAGGTTTTTTAAAGCGAAGAATGTGAAGACTGTTCGGCGCGGTGTGTTTTAGTTTACTGTTTCAATGCGTGACTTCAGGAAAACCGATTCACCTTATTGTTCCTAAAACTGTTTAAGTAATTCATGAAATGATTTAGTAAACTCACAGACTGACGAAAAACTTATCATCTTTGAGCTCTCAACGTAAAAACCTTACCTTTTAAGGACTTTTTTTATTTGTTTACGTTTAACCGCGGTAAACCTCAGGCTAGGAGGATAATCTGTAATATCAAATAATGCTATCGCAGTGTTAATCAAGTACAAGACTTATCTTTTATATGAATAAATTGCTTAAATCAGTAAATAGCAAACTTGTGACATTTGAAAATTGAGTTCTCACACTTGACCCAACGGGCAGTCCTCGAATTCTTGAACACTTAAATCTAAAACGTTGTTCCAAACTAATTCGCACCCTTAATTGTTTAAAAAAGAATGAAGTGTGGTTGGATATACCAATGAATAGTTCAAGTTTGTCACTGAGAGCAAAAAGGGTAGATTGATTGAGGGGAGGAAGCAAGGAGGCCTGGAAAAAAAAAGGAGGGAGAGGAGTGTTTTTTTTCTTTTGAGAGGGAGGGGTGGCAGAGGAAAGAGAAGTCCATGAGGGAGGGGTTACAGAGGAACGAGATGTTCACGCTAGAAAAAGTTGAAATACTCTCGCGTTTACAAATTTTAAATCTGTGGAAAAGAAAGGCAATTCAAAAGATCTGCGTCTGTTTCTAATTACATTGTCAAGTTGGCCTTTCTATGCGCCGGTTCCTTTTTCAGACCTTTAAGACAATTCAGGTCCTCTGAGATTGATACCAGATTTAACATCAGTACTTGTGTTTTATTATTTGGATACAAAAAGTGGTTTTTATTACCTTTTACTACGTGGGAGTCTCTCTTTCGAATTAATTGGCTTCAGAACACTTTCAACACGTTTCCTGTACACGAACATCAAGGGTCATTCTTTCGCCCACATTAATCAGGACACACACACGTACATGAATCCAACATCTTCCTTCAGTGTGGTATCATTAAATGCAAAAGTGTCGTTTTTGACTTAATATAAAGCTTCACCACAAAAACGTGCCAATTAACAAAGCTCAGTGTAAATAGCTGATTGACGGATTTGTTTATTTCAATGACTTAGGTTAGGCGCAATTAACGCCACTGCCTTGTTAGTTGCTGGTACTAGGCAACTTGACAACAGGAGAAACTGGCGTTTTAAAATATTCTGACAAAGATTTGCAATGTGCGACTCAAAAAAAAAATTGTCAGAAACTTGAATGACAATTTAAGCGGAAGGAAATATATAAGATGGACTTAGAAACGCAGAAATGTAGTGACTCATTTATGTCGGGAAAGCATGGCAATTTTTTATAGGAAGGTAAAACTAGCCGATGACGAACCAGTGGCCCTCTGATTCCACAACATCTGAAAACTGGACTTACGCTGGAGTTCAAAACAATGCACCACTCGCATTAATCAAAAACTGTACAAAAATGTAGACCAAATAAGATTGTCTGTGTGTCTTACTACATTAGCATTCCCTTTATATGTGCCGAAATAAAACCTCGCAAAGGGAGATGGTAACTGCCTCCACAGACATTTAGCTCCAGGAAAACCTCACCATTGTGCATCCCCTGATATCCCTAATTCTCATAGGCGACACAAACGAAAAGAAAACACTCAGTATTTTTTTTATTATTTAAGTTTAGAATAAATATACAGAGTATGTCAGTATTCTATACTTACAACGACGGTAAATGACTTGAAATCCAGCCAAGACTCATTCGACCTTTTAAAATTGCAAATTAAAGACGGAATTTATTAAAATAATCCGAACAAAAGAAGCTTGGTCAGAAGTTTTCAAAACAAACGGTTTGTAGGCGGTCGGGGGTTAATACTCTATTCACATCCCCTGTCAAATTACCGACATGCATTTACAACGGTTTATTTCGCGATAATTTCCTTGTCTAATCGAAGAAGTTCAGCAAAAGTTTAGTCTACTTATTCCAGAATTTGAAAAAGGTATGGCTTGACTCGGAAACTTTAACTTTATCTCCACTGAAATAAACAAAAACAAACAAAATGGCCATCGGAGTTATTATCGGTTTCTCGCAACTTCTTTCGTTTACAGATCGCAGCAGTCCCTCGATTAACGCTTTTGACTTCCTCAAAATTTCAGTGTAAAAAGCATGTTTTCGTGACTAAGAAAATTAACCACAAACCACCTCCGGTCCTCAGTACTATAGGCATGCATGAAAAATCTAATACTCATGCTAGCTATTACAACTCATAACTAAATTTTTGTTCCTTCGTGCATAATGACTGCTCTGAGCCTCTCTCGCTCTTGCCACGTAAGTCTCTATCGATATGACCGACTTGCCCGGCGATCTGCGCGCTTGCCTACGAGCCACAAAGTAAATACGCACGTAAATGGGGACAATGATGATAACGAGTGCTAAAGTGTAGTACACTGTAACGTGAGCGAAGGAGCGATCTTAATACCACTTGGTATTCCCAGCGCCAGGGATACTGTCCAGATAGACAGAGCAAAATAGCAGCGCCCTTGAATCCACTTGGTATTCCCAGCGCCAGGGATACTGTCCAGATGATGACAGAGCAAAATAGCAGCGCCCCTTGAATTTGGCTCTAAGCTGATACACCATGGGCGATGTGATTGCAGTGTAGCGGTCAATGGTCACAGCAGGCCACGTTACTGATGGACGCGAGCACAGAAACGAACGAGAACGACTTTCGCACGGCGCTGTACGTTGGGTTGCGGGGGGAGTCCGAACAGGAACGCGGCGTACATCGGTTGAGCAACAACACAGACCAGCAGATCGGCAAAAAGCAAGGCTGGTGACAAAAACGTTTGTGACAGTGTGAAGTTGCCGGTTGCGCGCTACGACAACGAACACCAAAACGTTACCAAAGACACCTAAGACGCTGAACATCACGTTTACGGAAGCGAGAATGGCTGCTTCCGCGTCTGTCAGGTCGCCGATCGCGTTTGCCGATCCATTCTTGGCCATGGTTCTTTTCTGAAGGACTTGTTTGATTTTCTGAAAATAAAACCCTGCAGTGTTCCGCAACAGCAGATTTCAACCTTGGTGCATGCGGTTCGCATGGCTGCCATTTTTCGGGGCCGCTAAAATATAGCACCGGTTGCGCGCTACGACAACGAACACCAAAACGTTACCAAAGACACCCAAGACGCTGAACATCACGTTTACGGAAGCGAGAATGGCTGCTTCCGCGTCTGTCAGGTCGCCGATCGCGTTTGCGATCCATTCTTGGCCATGGTTCTTTTCTGAAGGACTTGTTTGATTTTCTGAAAATAAAACCCTGCAGTGTTCCGCAACAGCAGATTTCAACCTTGGTGCATGCGGTTCGCATGGCTGCCATTTTTCGGGGCCGCCGTAAATATAGCAAAAATTTCAGTCTTCCCTGCACGAGTGAATCAGACGGACTTCCGTACCATCTCTTGTTGTTTGGTCAAAATATTTGCTAAGCCGTAATAAGTGAATTGTTGATATTTGAGAAAACAAAACTCTATGAAATTCCTTAGCATTGAATAAAAGACATTACAAAAGTCGGAAAAAAAAAAGAAGGATATCTGAGACTCTTTCGGCTTATTTGTCTAGACATGACATCTTTATAAATGCGGCTTGAGCGAGTTGTCACCGCAAGATCGTTCAAGAGTCAGACTACGGGAGCCGTTTACAATGGGGAAAATCATTTGCCAGTCAGGCTTACTTCAAGAAATACTTAATATTGTTCTCCAATACTGTTAGACCAAAGCAACAATTCTGATATCAGGGTTTACCATAATGCTCAAGGATTTTGTCTCCGTTGACAAGTTTGGCTGGATATAGTGTTCACCTAAATCCCTTGAATGGCGATATTTAAGAGTTTTGACCAAGACTCCACCTTCATTTGATAATAACCGCGAGGATCATTCTTCATTTGAAGTAAATAACTCTCGTTCAGTGAATTGTCATATTTTAGTAGTTTATCCAGAAAGGCGAAAGTAAAATCCCTTGCCCAGAATCCGTACACAGTACCGCAAGAGAGAACTGCTTTATTGAAAATGGCTTGATCTGAACGATGAATTATCTGATAAACTATCAACAGATTTGAAGGTTATACATCAGATCAGCCAAACGAAATGTATTTTAGAAATGCCAGGGAATGTTGAAACTTCAGTGGTGACACAGAGGATCTGTCTGTGTCTATTCCCACATTGTCTTACTTTGCCACAGGTAACAACAATCAGTCGGAAAAATGTGTTTCAGGTTGTCTGGGGTTAACAGCACATGAACCCTCTCTATTCATATTTCAATATCTACATGAAGGAATGCTTCTTCGGTTTTTTTTTTTCATGGCGGGGTTCACTTGATTTAATTAGATTTGTGACACCTTTCTTTCGTGCCTTCGAACTTTTTTATAGCTCGAGAACTATGAAAGTTCCAAAAATTTCATCTCGTTCAGCCCGGGGACCTGAGTTCATTGTTGAAGGCGTGGTCTGGTGTCTGTCTGGTGTCGGTGTCTGGTTTATGACTCATTCACTCGCTTGTTTCGTTTGGAACAAATGTCAAGTGTGCTGTCGCAAAGTAAACAAAGAGGAATGAATAGTGAATTGTTCCTGTCGCAAGCTGTCCTGCTTTTTTCTGCCAATTACTGTGGTTTATCGGTGTTTTGGGAGAAGATTGTCGCCAGTTTTCGGAGCCATGTCGTTTGTCGCTTCTATCCCTTCAAAGGCCTCTGTAATGTTATCGGTCATTTATTGTCATGAAGAACATTAAACCTAGAGCAAAAGTGTAATTTCGACAAAAAGTACTGTCTTGTCAAAATTTTATCATATGAACCCTCGCAGGATGTCAGACTAGCAAAAGTGAAAATCACCATGCCACTTCTCGACCAGACTACATCAGACTGGCAATTGCAGCATTCTAAGACAATTGCGCCAACGCTATGATAATCAAGGTAAGTACTTCCCTTGATTCTCATAGCGTTGGCGCAGGCGAGTTCCGTCTATCCTAGGGAAAAAAGAGTTTTACAGTCTCTCTTTTGTGATTATTAAAATGGAAAGAAGGGCGAAGAGTCGAAAGCCCCACTGATACATTGGGGAGAGCTTTTCTCCGTGTAAGAAAGAAGTTCAGCTTTTCTGAATACCAATGGCTCTGCAATGGCTCGGCAATGGCATAAATGATCTTGCCAATTGCGGTTTGCTAATGCAATAATACCTTATTTGCGTTTTAAGCAGTACAGCCACAACAACATTTGGACACATTCCAAAAGTTACTCAAGATAGAAGATATAATGCGCCTACAAAGACAGGAATACCAGTAATATATGGAAACCACTTGAATTAGCCGTTAATTACCCGTTTTCAACTGTTATTTTTTTGTTGCCTCTTAAAAAAAAAACAGTTAGTGTACTTTTGGGTTTCATGGTCACACTGATCTAATTATTAGATTTAAGGGTCACACTTCAACCTTACACTTCAATGATTTTTGAAAAGTTCGTTCCGTACATCTTGGATATCGGGTGATGAGAAATTCTAGATATGTTTGTGACCAAATTAACTATCGAAGAAATCATCATTAGAAGAGTGTATTGTAACAAGCGCCAAGAATACACGCGAAAGAAGGGGACATCAATCAAAACCGCAGCCCGCAGACCTAATTAAGTGAATATATTTAGAGTGGAAATATAGACAGCTAAAATAAAGTCAACAGTTGGGTGATTAGGCACAAATCCGGGTTCGATCCAGGTCACTGTGTTGTTCTGTGAATGAGGACGAACTACTCAACTCTAGCCGACATAACATAAAAGAACCGAGAGAAAAGACAAAATATTGGTAGGTAATTGATGTGAGTCTAAGTACGATGAAAGAGAATGAACGCTGGAAGCCTGATTGCAGTTCCAAAGAGGAGAGTGTTTATACAACGATTTCTTTTGTATGAATAAATACGAGAATGTCGCGAATATTTGTTGCCACTTTCCATACTTTTCACAAGGTCCTCTTTTACATCTATCGAACTAATAAAAAATTGAAAGGAATAAAGGCAGAAAATGATACCACGCTGAAAAGCCGCAACCGTGACCTCAAAACGGACTTTGGAGTTAAACAGTGGGACCGCATCCAACGAAAAACAACAAGTTTCATTTCAATGCATAACCAGAAATCACCACAGCTTTGAAAGGACAGGGTAACTTCGATAGGCAGGGAACGTAAGTTTGAAAAATTCAATGCGAATGAAAGAATAGAGAATCACAACTTAGTTAGTAAATTAGACTAAAAACAATTTGATTTGCAGATAAAAACATCTCGGCCAACTATCAATAACACAATCAGCGGGAGTTCATTAACTCTTTTATCAAGCCACACACACGAGTATGGAGTAGTAGCATGCGTAACACACCCGGACTAACGACATTTGCTCACCAAAGGTGTGCAGTGAAAAATCAATTAAGTGCTAAAAGGAGGAATCACTTCTATAAGATAAACATAACACACAGATCAAGGTCGAGTATATCACGCAAACCACAAATTGATTTTTTTTGCATCCACATACAAACGTGGTTTCAAACGATGTACATTACTCGTTCAAGTTTTGTGATGGGAAAATCAAAGATGGGGTGTCGAGATGAGTTTTAACGTAATTCCAGAACGTCGGCCACTTTAAAAGACTGTAACGAGGGCGATCTAAACAGTCTTTGCTGGCAGCTTAATCGCCGACCTTTCAAGTATTTTGGCTACAAAATAAACCGCAAAACTTTTTCTTTCAATGCTTTCTTCTTGTTACATCATGGGTGACATACCAAAATTACCTTTGCACGAATCGGTAGTTGTGCCAAAAAGAAAACCACCAGATGTCAGTTTGAAGAGGGGTGCGGAAACACTTTCTATTATTGCGGGTTTGCCAGTGGCAGGAAATTAATCCTGCGGTGAGCTCAGTCAGAAAACGGCGGGAAACATTATTTGAATACCAATCAATAAATGCCAACAGGTCACTAGACTTCCTACTAGATGCGTTAACAAGGTATATTCAAGACATACAGAAATATGGAAATATTAAAATGCACCATTTCGCTACGCAACCTTTTTTATCTAACATCACGGGAAGTATTTCTCAAACGTTTTCATTTGCAACGATCACATGTCATTTAAATATCGACCAGCTAGGCCATACTTTAATACGCCGCATTGCAAGAAATTACGACAAACACTAGGATTCGTATAAAAATTTACGCAATTTTCGAATTACGAACGACCAAAGAATACTCGTAGATAAGAGATCTAACGTTTACGCGTCCGATCTGAAGGCAATTTGGCGAGTTTCCTTGCTTTTAAGAAGGCTTTCATGTTATACGTCTTTCATTTTCATCTTAGAATCCCCGATGTCAGACTCCTTACCCTTTTGTATACCATTTTTGACAGAAAAGGTATCCCTTTTGTATACCTTCCATTGACAAATGGTGCCGCTTTCATATACCTTCCACTGGAACAGTAGTCATAAGGTGTGTTCGAAATATTTTAATGAAAGGCCCTCTTAAATACCTAAATGACAGATTTCCCTAGCCTTTCATATACTTCGAGTCGTGAAATGCCTACCCTTTCATATTCCTGAAGCGTGAAAAGGTACCCCTTTCGGGCGGAGCCTCCGCGTATAGGCCTATATAGGGAGTACCCCATCCCTCCCCCGGACTTAGTATGCTCAGTCTAGGCGGATAATCTGTAATATCTAATAATGCTATCGCAGTGTGAATCAAATAGAAGACTTATCTTTTATTTGAGTAAATTGCTAAAATCGTAAACAGCAAACTTTAGACATTTGAAACTTGACCCAACGGGCAGTCCTCGAATTCTTGAATACTTAAATCTAAAACGTTGTTTCAAACTAATTCGCACCCTTAATTGTTCAAAAAAGAATGAAGTGTGGTTGGATATACCAATGAATAGTTCAAGTTTGTCTCTGAGAGCAAAAAGGGTAGATTGATTGAGGGGAGGAAGGAAGGAGGCCTGGAAAAAAAAGGAGGGAGAGGAGGGTTTGTTTCTTTTAAGAGGGAGGGGTGGCAGAGGAAAGAGAAGTCCATGAGGGAGGGGTTACAGAGGAACGAGATGTCCACGCTAGAAAAAATTGAAATACTCTCGCGTTTACAAATTTTAAATGTGTGGAAAAGAAAGGTAATTCAAAAGATCTGCGTCTGTTTCTAATTGCATTGTGAAGTTGGCCTTTCTATGCACCGGTTCTTTTTTCAGACCTCTAAGACAATTCAGGTCGTCTGAGGTTGATACCAGATTTAACATCAGTACTTGTGTTTCATTATTTGGATACAAAAAGTTGTTTTTATTATCTTTTACTACGTGGGGGTCTCTTTTTCGAATTAATTGGCTTCAGAACACTTTCAACATTTTTTATTTACACAAACATCTAGTTTGCAGCGTCTACATTCAAGCTCATTCATTTGCCCACATAATCAAGGACACACACATGTACATGAATCCAATACCTTCCTTCAGTTTGGTATCATTAAATGCAAAATGTCGTTTTTGACTAAATATAGGCTTCACCACAAAAACGTGCCAATTAACAAAGTTTAGTGTAAATAGCTGATTGACGGATTTGTTATTTCAATGACTTAGGTTAGGCGCAATTAACGACACTGCCTTGTTAGTTGCTGGTACTAGGCAACTTGACCAAAGGAGAAAATGGCGGTTCAAAATATTCTGACATCGATTTGTAATGTGCGACTCAAAAAAGGGGTCAGAAATTGAATGACAATTGAAGCGGAAGGATATATATAAGATGGACTTAGAAACGCAGAAATGTAGTACTCATTTATGTCGGGAAAGCATGGCAAATTTTGATAAAGAAGGTAAAACTAGCCGACGACGGACCAGTGGCCCTCTGATTCCACAACATCTCAAATTGGACTTAAGCTGGAGTTCAAAACAATGCACCACTCGCATTAATCAAAACTATAGTTTACTCAAAATGTAGACCAATTAAGATTGTCTGTGTGTTTCACTACATTAGCATTCCCTTTATATGTGCCGAAGATAAAACCTCGCAAAGGGAGATGGCAACTGCCTCCACAGACACTAGCTCCAGGAAACCTCACCATTGTGCATCCCCTGATACCCCTAATTCTCATAGGCGACACAAACCAAAAGAAAAACACTCAGTATTTTTTTATCATTATTTAAGTTAGAATAAATATACAGAGTATGTCAGTATTCTATACTTATAACGGTGGTAAATGATTTGAAATCTAGCCAAGACTCATTCGACCATTTAAAATTGCAAATTACAGACGGAATTAAAAATAACCCGAACAAAAGAAACTTGGTCAGAGGTTTTTCAAACAAACTTTTTGTAGGCGGTCAGGGTTAATACTCTATCCACACCCCCTGTCAAATTACCGACATGCTTTTACAACGTTTAAATATAGACTGTTTGGGGGTAATTCCTTGTCTAATCGAAGGAGTTCAGCAAAAGTTTAGTGGGAGCCTTACCTTATCTCCACTGAAATAAAAGAAAACAAACAAAATAACCATCGGAGGTTATTATCACTGTTCTCGCAACTTCTTTCGTTTACAGATCGCAGCAGTCCTTGAACGCTTTTGACTTCCTCAAATTTTAGTGTAAGAAAAGTGTTTCCTTGACGAAGAAATTTAACACAAACCACCTGCTACTATAAGCATGCATCAAAAGTCTAGTACTCATGCTAGCTATTTACAACTCATAACTAAATTTTTGTTCCTTCGTACATAATGACTGCTCTGAGCCTTAGAGGTTTGAAATTTACTGTCAAGTTAGTAAGTCGGATGTCTCTTTCTTGCTGTTAACGTTTCAGAGATGTTCTATCTTATCCTCCCAAGAACTGCGTCGCAGCACAAGGCGATAAATCTTCTTGAGTTCTTTCCGGAAGATCTGCGTTTTGAAGCTGTATATAATGGGGTTGATGGCGGAAGAACACAAAGCGAGAGTCTGTGCCCATTTCAAACTACGCCGAACATCTCTTGAGTTCAGGACGTAACGGTAAATCATCGGTAAGAGAATAACAGGAAGCCAGCAAACAATAAACGCAGCTAACACGTTTCCAATGCTCTTAGCTGCAATGTTTTCTCTCTCGCTCTTGCCTCGTAAGTATTGCAACGACATCATCAATGAACATTCATCAGATCAGAAGATCTTATTTAAGACTGTCAGTAAGATTCTGCAAAAAACACCTGACAAGCGCTACTCTCCCTCTTCTGATAGCACTGCCCTGGCAAATTCATTTGCTGACTTTTTCTACAGCAAGATTGACAAAATACATCATGGGCTATTGGAAAGGAGAGCACATGTCGGGTCTTCTCTCCCAAATACGACGGTTTGTAGTGTCGAATTTTGCAACTTCGCTGAGGTTACCCAGGAGGAATTAAAACATTTTCGAAGAAACCATTATCTAAATCTTGTCAACTTGATCCGCTACCTGCGGCAGTTTTTAAAGGCTGTTTCACAGTATTACTTCCTACTATTACGAAGATCATCAACCTGTCCTTATCCACTGGTACTATGCCTGATGCTCTGAAGGTTGCTATACTATCCCCCATGCTGAAGAAATCCGACGCTGACTTTGAACAGTTTCAAAATTTTCGTCCGATCTCGAACTTAAAAGTAGTATCAAAGCTTGTTGAAAAGGCAGCTGCCACACAACTCACAAATCATGTCATGTCGCACCACCATGACGAGGTGTTCCAGTCAGCATACAAGAACTTCCACTCCACTGAGACAGCTTTAGTAAGGGTCCAGAACGACATCTTGTGTGCAATGGACAATAACAAGGCTCTCATACTTCTTTTATTGGATTTGTCTGCCGCCTTCGACACAGTAGATCACTCGATATTGCTGTCAAGACTGCATGATCGTTTTGGTGTCAAGGGTACTGTACTTGCATGGTTTAAATCCTACTTGACGTCGCGTAAGCAGTTCGTACAAGTCAATGACTGCAAGTCAACACAGCGCTCTTTGGAACGTGGTATACCTCAGGGATCTGTTCTGGGCCCTCTTCTCTATCTCCTATACACATCACCCATTGCCGACATCATTAAGCTCCACAAGTTACGGTATCATCTCTACGCTGATGATACCCAACTGTATATATCTTTTAAAACTGACTGTAGCTTTGATCTCTCACTGGCCAAGCGTCGTGTTGAATGCTGCGTCACTGATCTTGATTGTTGGATGGTGAATAATGGACTTAAACTTAATCAGGAGAAAACTGAACTTGTCCTCATAACCTCAAAATTTCGTTCCAGGCGCGCCCTGGAATTCATCCAAGTGGGCGATGAGAGGATTCAACCCAAATCTTCTGCCCGGAATTTAGGGGTTACTATGGATGATTGTCTTCACTTAACGGAACATGTTAAAAAAAATCTGTGTCTCCTGCCACTACCACTTAAGGAACATTGCCAAGATTAGGAAGTACTTAAGAGAAGATACCTCTGAAATTTTAGTACACGCGTTCATTAGCTCTAAACTGGATAATTGTAACTCCTTATTATATGGACTTCCCAAACACCTGTTAAATAAGCTAAGATTAATACAAAATACTGCTGCACGCATTGTTACGTTAACTAAGCGCTTGGACCATATTACTCCTATCATGTTTAAACTTCACTGGCTACCGTTAAACTATCGTATACATTTTAAAATATTGCTTTTAGTGTACAAGTGCCTTAATGGCTTCGCACCAACTTACCTGTCTGAACTTTTACACTACCATAATAGCCCACGTTTACTTCGTTCTAGTTCTCAGACTCTTTTAGCTGTGCCTAAATCCAGGCTAAAGACGTATGGTGATAGAGCTTTTTCTGTAGTTGCTCCTAGGCTATGGAATCAATTGCCTCTTGAACTCAGGAATGTTACCACTGTTGACCAGTTTAAGACGCAGTTGAAGACATATTTATTTAAATTTGCTTATGATGTATAGTTATTAGTAGTTTAGTTAATTTCTTCATAATAGTTATTAGGTTTGTTTTTTATAGTTTTAACACTGTACAGCGCTTTGAGCAATTAGTGGATACAGCGCTCTATAAATGATTATTATGATTATTA
The DNA here is from genome assembly GCA_016490735.1 of Pachyseris speciosa. Taxonomy (NCBI): domain Eukaryota; kingdom Metazoa; phylum Cnidaria; class Anthozoa; order Scleractinia; family Pachyseridae; genus Pachyseris; species Pachyseris speciosa. The sequence continues at coordinate 316,953 of JAEMWC010000548.1, read as the reverse complement.
TTATTTATTATTATTATTATTATTATTATTATAATTATTATTAAGTCTCTATCGATATGACCGACTTGCCCGGCGATCGTGCGCGCTTGCCTACGAGCCACAAAGCAAATACGCACGTAAATGGGTACAATGATGATAACGAGTGCTAAAGTGTAGTATGCGGTAACGTAAGCGAAGGAGCGATCTTTAATACCGCTCGGTATTCCCAGCGCCAGGGATACTGTCCAGATGAGACAGAGCAAAATAGCAGCGCCCTTGAATTTGGCTCTAAGCTGATACACCATGGGCGATGTGATTGCAGTGTAGCGGTCAATGGTCACAGCAGCCAGGTTACTGATGGACGCGAGCACAGAGACGAAGGAGAACGACTTTCGCACTGCGCTGTACGTTGGGTTGTGGGGGAGTCCGAACAGGAACGCGGCGTACACCGGTTGAGCAACAACACAGACCAGCAGATCGGCAAAAGCAAGGCTGGTGACAAAAACGTTTGTGACAGTGTGAAGTTGCCGGTTGCGCGCTACGACAACGAACACCAAAACGTTACCAAAGACACCTAAGACGCTGAACATCACGTTTACGGAAGCGAGAATGGTTGCTTCCGCGTCTGTCAGGTCGCCGATCGCGTTTGCCGATCCATTCTTGGCCATGGTTCTTTTCTGAAGGACTTGTTTGATTTTCTGAAACTAAAACCCTGCAGTGTTCGGCAACAGCAGATTTCAACCTTGGTGCATGCGGTTGGGCATGGCTGCCACTTTTCGGAGGCCGCTAAATGTAGCAAAAATTTCAGTCTTCCCTGCGCGAGTGAATCAGACGAACTTCCGTACCATCTCTTATTGTTTGGTCAAAATATTTGCTCAGCCGTAATAAGAGAATTGTTGACATTTGACAAAACAAAAATCTATCAAATTCCTTAGCATTGAATAAAAGGCATTACAAAAGTCGAAAAAAAGAAAGGAAATCTGAGACTCTTTCGGCGAATTTGTTTGGACATGCTACACTAAGACATCTTTATAAATGCAGCTTGAGTGAGTTCTCACCGCAAGATGGATCAAGAGTCAGACTACGGGAGCCGTTTACAATGGGGAAAATCATTTGCCAGTCAGGCTTACTTCAAGAAATACTTAATATTGTTCTCCAATACTGTTAGACCAAGCAACAATTCTGATATGAGGGTTTAGCATAATGCTCAAGGATTTTGTCTCCGTTGACATATCTAGGAACGTTTGGCTGGATATAATGTTCACCTAAATCCCTTGAATGGCGATATTTAAGAGTTTTGATGAAGACTCCACCTTCATTTGATAATAACCGCGAGGATCATTCTTCATTTGAAGTAAATAACTCTCGTTCAGTGAATTGTCATATTTTAGTAGTTTAACGAGAAAGCCTAAAGTAAAATCCCTTGCCCAGAATCCCGGTAAACCGTACCGCAAGAGAGAACTGCTTTATTGAAAATGGCTTGATCTGAACGATGAGTCATCTCATAAACTATCAACACAATTGAAGGTTATACATCAGATCAGCCAAAGGTTATCAGAACGAAATGTATTTTAGAAATGCCAGGGAATGTTGAAACTTCAGTGGTGGCACAGAGGATCTGTTTGTGTCTATTCCGACATTGTCTCCCTTTCCCACAGTTAACAACAATTAGTCGAAAAAATGGGGTTAACAGCAGATGAACCCTCTATTTATATTTCAATATCTACATGAAGGAATGCTTCTTCCGGTTTTTTTTTTTTTTTTTTTCATGACAGGGTTCACTTGATCTAATTAGATTTGCGACACCTTGAGAACAATGGACGCCGAGAAACCAGTGAGAAATAAGAGTTCCTTTCGTGTCTTCGAACTTTTGAATAGCTCGAAAACTATGAAAGTTCCAAAAATTTCATCTCGTTCAGTCCGGGGACCTGAGTTTATTGTTGAAGGCGTGGTCTGGTGTCGCTTTGTCGCTCGTTTATGACTCTGTCACTCGCTTGTTTCGTTTTAACAAATGTCAAGTGTGCTGTCGCAAAGTAAACAAAGAGGAATGGATGGTGAATTGTCCCTGTCGCAAGTTGTCCTGCTTTTTTCTGCCAATTTCTGTGGGTTATCGGTGTTTTGGGAGAAGATTGTCGCCAGTTTTCGGAGCCATGTCGTTTGTCGCTTCTATCCCTGTTATCGGTCATTTATTGTCATGAAGAACATTAAACCTAGAGCAAAACTGTAATTTCGACAAAAAGTACTGTGTTGTCAAAATTTTTCATATGAACCCTCGCAGGATGTCAGACTAGCAAAAGTGAAAATGACCATGCCAGTTCTCGACCAGACTACACCAGACTGGCAATTGCAGCATTCTAGGACAATTTCGCCAACGGTATGAGAATCAAGGGAAGTACTTCCCTTGATTCTCATAGCGTTGGCGCAGGCGAGTTCCATCTGTCCTAGGGAAAAATAGTTTTACAGTCTCTCTTAGGTCATTATAAAAATGGAAAGAAGGGGCGAAGAGTCGAAAGGCCCACTGATACATTGGGGAGAGCTTTTCTCCGTGTAAGAAAGAAGTTCAGCTTTTCTGAATACCAAAATGCTCGGCAATGGCCAAAACGATCTTGCCAATTGCGGTTTGCTAATGCAATAATACCTTATTTGCGTTTTAAGCAGTACAGGCACAACAACAACATTTGGACACATTCCAAAAGTTACTCAAGACAGAAGATATAATGCGCCTACAAAGACAGGAATACCAGTAATATATGGAAACCACTTGAATTAGCCGTTCGTTAGCCGTTTTCAACTGTTATTTTTTTTTTGTTGCCTCTTTAAAAAAACAGTTAGTGTACTTTTTGGGTTTCATGGTCACACTGATCTAATTATTAGTTCTAACTGGGGTCACACTTCAACCTTACACTTCAATGATTTTTGAAAGGTTCGTTCCGTACGTCTTGGATATCGGGTGATGAGAAATTCTAGATATGTTTGTGTCCAAATTAACTATTGAAGAAATCATCGTTAGAAGAGTGTATTGTAACAAGCGCCAAGAATACACGCGAAAGAGGGGGACATCAATCAAAACCGCAGCTCGCAGACCTAATTAAGTGAATATATTTAGAGTGGAAATATAGACAGCTAAAATAAAGTCAACAGTTGGGTGATTAGGCACAAATCCGGGTTCGATCCAGGTCACTGTGCTGTTCAGTGAATGAGGACGAACTACTCAACTTAAGCACTATACAAACATAAAAGAACCCACACAAAAGACAAAAAATTGGTAGGTAATTGATGTGAGACGTGAGTCTAAGTACGATAAAAGAGAATGAACGCTGGAAGCCTGGTTGCAGTTCCAAAGAGGAGAGTGTTTTATACCACGATTTTTTTTCCATACTTTTCACAAGGTCCTCTTTTACATCTATCGAACTAATAAAAAATTGAAAGGAATAAAGGCAGAAAATGATACCACGCTGAAAAGCCGCAACCGTGACCTCAAAACGGACTTTGGAGTTAAACAGTGGGACCGCATCCAACAAAAACAACAAGTTTCATTTCAATGCAAAACCGCCAGCTACGCAGGCTACGGTGAGCTCAGTCAGAAAACGGCGGGAAACATTATTTGGATACCAATCAATAAATGCCAACAGGTCACTAGACTTCCTACTAGATGCGTTAACAAGGTATATTCAAGACATACAGAAATATGGAAATATTAAAATGCACCATTTCGCTACGCAACCTTTTTTATCTAACATCACGGGAAGTATTTCTCAAACGTTTTCATTTGCAACGATCACATGTCATTTAAATATCGACCAGCTAGGCCATGCTTTAATACGCCGCACTGCAAGAAATTAGGACAAACACTAGGATTCGTATAAAAATTTACGCAATTTTTGAATTACGAACGACCAAAGAATACTCGTAGATAAGAGATCTAATGTTTACCATTCCGATCTGAAGGCAATTTGGCGAGTTTCCTTGCTTTTAAGAAGGCTTTCATGTTATACGTCTTTCATTTTCATCTTAGTATCGGGAAGGGGGGGGGGGGGGGGGCACTAAAAAAGTTTTATACACTATGCCTGCATAGTGTGCTTTCATCCAGAGTTCTCCTAATCCTATCTGTTCCAACAAGTTTTTGATTTTTTTGCTCCAGAAAGCCTTATTTTCGTTCCATTTAATAGCATGCAATCCTACTCCTACTCGTGTCACTCTTCACTCCTCTACAATCCTCGACTTGATCTTCACCAACTCTAGTCATCGGGTCACTCACTCCGGAGTAATAAACTTATCAATGAGTGACCACTACATGGTATTCTGTAATAGAACATGTAAACTACCTCGACCCAAACCTAAGGTTATCAAAGTTCACAGTTTTAAGGGTTTTGACCCATCTGCCTGCATTACTGACCTACAGAACCAACCCTGGGATACGGTGTATCTCTTTGAATGTCCAGAGGATGCCAGGTTTGCTGTGGAAACATTTCTGAAGGATGTTTGCATAAAGCATGCTCCTCTACGAACACTTCGTGTACGAGGTTCACAACCTCCATGGATGTCAGATCTAATCAGATCCTCAATAAAGGAACGTAACAAATTGAAGCGCAGGGCTATCAAATCCAAATTAGATCAGGACTGGGTGAGCTACAAATACCAACGAAATGCAGTTACTAGACAAATAGAATTAGCAAAGCGTGACTATTTCAATGACTTGCTTACAACACACGCCCATGATGCTTCCAAATTGTGGTCTGCCATAAGAAAGCTCATACCTAAGAAAAACAAGGTCTCCGTGCAGGAAATGTCACTTGATAATGCAATTCATACAGATAGTTTTGACATTGCAAATTGTTTTAACAAGTTTTTTACATCAGTGGGTACGCGTCTTACCAGTGCTCTTCCAGTATCCAGGGACTTTCCTACAACATCGTCTCAAAATACTCCTCAATTTGTGTTTAAGGATATATCAGTCGATTTTGTCCGTAAAGAGCTGTCTTCATTGCGTGTCAACAAGTCGTCTGGTCTGAAGGACATTCATTCCCGTATACTTAAAGTTGGTGCCAATATTTTAGCTGCCCCACTTACCTACATTTACAATTTATCAACACAGCGTGGTGAAATACCCAACTCATGGAAAGCAGCTACTGTTACCCCTCTTCATAAAGGTGGATCACTTTCAGACCCAAACAACTTTAGACCTATTTCAGTCCTGCCAGCTGTTATGAAGATTCTCGAACGTGCAATTCACAAGCAACTTTATGAACATTTGATGACCAACCAGTTGCTATCTCCATCCCAATCAGGATTCAGACCTGGTCACTCAACTTGTACCGCTCTGTTAGATGTCTCAGATTTTATTCTGAAAAACATCGATAAAGGAAATCTCATCGGAGCCGTGTTTCTAGATCTTAGCAAGGCTTTTGACATGATTGACCACTCAATCCTTAAGACTAAACTTTCTTCGATTGGTGTAAGAGGACAATCCCTGGCCTGGTTTGACAATTACCTTTCTAATAGAACACAGTCTGTCACTATTAATGGCAATCTCTCGGATTCACTGGATCTTAAACTTGGGGTGCCTCAAGGCTCTGTCTTAGGGCCGTTATTATTCATAATATTTATTAATGATCTACCGAGTGTTGTCCGTCATTGCAAAGTTGTCTTGTATGCAGACGATACCGCTTTATTTTTTGCTGAAAAGAATGTTCAGACCGTTCAATCTATCCTTCAGGACGATCTCAACGTTGCTGGTGAATGGTTTTCCGGGAACAGATTGCTTGTGAATTGTGTAAAAACCAAAGTCATGCTCTTCGGTTCAAATCAGCGTCTGGCAAGATCACAAGGACTTTCTTTATCACTATTGGGAAAGATGCTGGAACTATCTAATACTGTGAAATACTTAGGCCTAACTCTTGATGTTTCTTTGAATTGGCATGAGCACATCAACGATATTTCTTGTAAAGTAACTCGTAGATTAAACTTGCTAGGGAGGATCCGGAAATATTTAAGTATAGACACTTGCAAACATTTACATATGACTCTAATTCAACCATTATCAGAATATTGTGACGTTATCTGGTCCAATGCTGACAGTTCCAGCCTCAACAGATTGTTAAGGCTACAGAAGAGAGGAGCACGCATTATACTTCATAAGAAGACCAGAGAAGAGCGTACAGTGAATTTATTTCGTGAGTTAGGCTGGGTCTCTCTATTTGAACGTTGGACTTTTCATAAGTGCCTTACTGTTTATAAATGCCTTAATGGTTTTTGTCCGTCCTATCTTTGTGACTTATTTTCCCGTAACTCTGACATTCATAATTACAATACTAGAAATAAATCCAATCTTCATATGGCAAAAATAACTTCAAAGCCTGGCTACAGGTCATTTACCTACTCAGCTGCTAAACTTTACAACAGCCTGAACACTGCCACAAAAAGTGCAAGCTCAATTAATTCATTTTCGAACAATTACTGGTCCGACACATGTAGATTTTTGTAACACGTTATGTCCTAAATTAGTATTTGTAATTAGTATTTAGAAATTGTAGTTTAGTACTACTATTTTTAAGTTAACAATTTTATTTTATAGATTACCTTAGATTCCTTTTTATTAGTATTACTAATTTATCTCATTTCTGATTGTATAGATTAACATTACAGCACAGCTTCATTGGAAATAAGTGTAAACTTTATGAATCCTGTGCAAAATAAAGTATCTATCTATCTATCTATCTATCTATCTATCTATGCAATGATATTAAATGGAACGAAAATAAGGCTTTCTGGAGCAAAAAAATCAAAAACTTGTTGGAACAGATAGGATTAGGAGAACTCTGGATGAAAGCACACTATGCAGGCATAGGAACTGTAAACATGATCAGGCAACGACTTAAGTATATTGAACTACAAAGATGGCTAAGTGAAATAAATAACGACATCAGAAAAGATGCTAACCAAAGCAACAAAATGAGAACCTACCGGTTATTCAAAACGATAGACAATTACAAATGTGAAGACTATCTACATCAGGTTACCAATATACGACACAGAATAGCTCTAACAAAACTTTGACTTAGCAACCACAAATTAGCCATAGAGACAGGACGTTATTCGAGACCATTCAAGAAACCTGCAGAAAGAATTTGCCCAATTTTTAAAATAGAAATGGAGGACGAATACCATTTTCTAAATATATGCCCTGCTTACCAGGAAAAAAGACGTTCGTTACTTAATTATTAATTATTTTTATACAAAAAGCTGCGTAATAAGATCAATGAAGAAGTTAAATCTGCCAAATCATTGTATTATGCTAATGCATTTCTTCAGTCTAAAGGCGATTTACGCAAAACCTTGCAAATTATTAATGAACTCACGTCTCGTCAGAAAAACAATGCGTCTGTAAAAGAATTAAAACTGAACGAGAACTCGCTAACCAATTCTCACGAGCTTTCCAATGCATTTAATGATCACTTTTCAACAATTGGAACCAAACTTGCTAATGAGGTACCCCTTGTTACTGATGGGTCGAGTTATGCTGATTACATTGTTGGCAGCAACAACTAGTTCTTTTTCAGTCCAATTAGTAGTGGCAATGTTTTTTCTCTCCTAAACAAATTATCTAAATCCAAAGCAACGGGTCTGGATAATATTTCCGCCAAACTAATTCGGGAATGTGCCGATCTTATCTCGATCCCTTTATGAAACATTTTCAATAAGTCTCTAAGTTCTGGTTTATTTCCAGACGACTGGAAATGCGCTAGGGTGACACCATTATTTAAACAAGGTGAGCGAACTGATGTGAATAATTATCGGCCGATCTCTGTTATCTCAGTAGTAGCTAAGGTGTTCGAGAGAATAGTGTACGATCAATTGTATAGTTTTTTGGCTAATGAAGCGATTATCACTAACCAACAATCAGGTTTTCGCTCCTTGCACTCGACTGTCACTGCTCTTATTGAAACGACTGACAGCTGGGCTTTGAATATCGATCGCGGTTATGTAAATACAGTGGTTTTCCTGGACTTGAAAAAAGCTTTTGATACCGTCGATCACGATGTTCTCTTAGCTAAACTTAGTTTGTATGGAATACAGGAGCCTGCTTATGATCGGTTTAAGTCGTACCATAGCAACCGTACTCAGAAATGTGTTGTTAACGGTTCGCTTTCTAAAGTCTGTTCTCTGGGTTGTGGGGTCCCTCAGGGAACTATCCTTGGCCCTCTCCTCTTTTTGATCTATATCAATGATTTGCCAAATTGTTTATCATTCTGCCAACCTAGGATGTATGCAGACGATACTCACATAACATACGCTAGCACAGACTTAAACTCAATACAAACTAGTCTGACTTGTGATCTAAATAACATCCACAAATGGCTTCTCTGCAACAAACTTACTCTGAATACGACTAAAACTGAGTTTATGTTAATTGGCCCTAGACAGAAACTGAGTACTTTATCTGAATCCCTTGAACTTTCGATAGATAATGTTTCTATAGAACAAGTATCCACTACTAAATCACTTGGGATTCTTATTGATGATAACATGGCATGGCATAGTCATATCCACAAACTGTCCAAAAAGATTGCCTCCGGCATTGGCGCCATAAAGCGAATTAGACCTTTAGTTCCACCAGATATACTACATTACATCTACAATGCCTTAATACAACCCCATTTTGATTACTGTAGTATTTTCTGGGGGAATTGCGGCAAAACGCTCTTCGAAAAATTACAAAAGCTTCAGAATCGTGCTGCCCGCGTTTTGACTTCCTCCTCCTATGATGCTGACGCTGCGTACTTGTTACGACAGCTTGGATGGAAAGACCTGAATGCCCAACATCAAATTCATGTAGCTTTAATGGTGTTTAAAGCTCTTAATAATCTCGCTCCTGACTACTTATCCTCTATGTTCACTGAGCGCAGTACGTCAGGATATGTCTCAAGAGACTCTACAAATAAATTAAATGTCCCTTTACCCAGAACCAACTACCTAAAAAGGAGCTTTAGCTATAGAGGTACAACTCTCTGGAACAGTCTACCCTGCAATCTAAGACAAGTAAAATCTCTAGATCTTTTTAAGCAATTATTAAACCTTCATTTTAGTTAAATATAATAAAGTTAAATACACGGCATTCATGGAAAACAGGTTTAGTTTAGAATTGTATTTTACTGTAGAGACTTTTTAAGCGTACGTTTATTGTTATTAGGAATAATTATGTAATTGTATTTTAAATTGTAATTCACCTTATGAATTTTACCGTGTTTAAATAAAGATTTTGATTGATTGATTGATTGATTGATTGATTGATTGATTGATGTACTATATATTGTATAAGACTCCAAACAAAAACATGTCTGTCTGTTTGTCCATGTCTGTCTACCGGCGGGGAGGCTCCGCCCCGATGTCAGACTCCTTACCCTTTTATATACCATTTTTGACAGAAAAGGTACCCCTTTTGTATACCTTTCATTGACAAATGGTGCTGCTTTCATATACCTTCCACTGGAACAGTAGTCATAAGGTATATTTTAATGAAAGGCCCTTTTAAATACCTAAATGACAGATTTCCCTAGCCTTTCATATACTTCGAGTCGTGAAATCCCTACCATTTCATAAACCTGAAGCGTGAAAAGGTACTTCTTTCGGGCGGAGCCTCCCCGTATAGGCCTATATAGGGAGTACCCCATCCCCCCCGGACTTAGTATGCTCAGGCTAGGCGGATAATCTGTAATATCAAATAATGCTATCGCAGTGTAACAACAAGCCTTATCTTTTATTTGAATAAATTGCTAAAATCGTAAACAGCAAACTTTTGACATTTCAAAATTGAGCTCTCACACTTGACCCAACGGGCAGTCCTCGAATTCTTGAACACTTAAATATAAAACTTTGTTTCAAACTAATTCGCACCCTTAAGTGAAGTGAAGGTTGGATATACCAAGGAATAGTTCAAGTTTGTCTCTGAGAGCAAAAAGGGTAGATTGATTGAGGGGAGGAAGCAAGGAGGCCTGGAAAAAAAAGCAGGGAGAGAAGGAGGAGGTTTTTTTTGAGAGGGAGGGGTGGCAGAGGAAAGAGAAGTCCGTGAGGGAGGGGTTACAGAGGAATGAGATGTCCACGCTAGAAAATATTGAAATACTCTCGCGTTTACAAATTTTAAATCTGTGGAAAAGGAAAGGTAATTCAAAAGATCTGCGTCTGTTTCTAATTGCATTGTCAAGTTGGCCTTTCTATGCGCCGGTTCTTTTTTCAGAACTTTAAGACAATTCAGGTCGTCTGAGGTTGATACCAGATTTAACATCAGTACTTGTGTTTCATTATTTATTTTCATTATCTTTTACAACGTGGGGATCTCTGTTTCGAATTAATTTGCTTCAGAACACTTTCAACATTTTACACAAATATCTAGTTTCCAGAGTCCACAAATTCAAGCTCATTCTTTCGCCCACATGATCAAGGACACACACATGTACATGAATCCAATATCTTTCTTCAGTGTGGTATTTTTAAATGCAAAAATATCGTTTTTGACTAAATAGAAGCTTCACCACAAAAACGTGCCGATTAACAAAGCTCAGTGTAAATAGCTGATTGACGGATTTGTTATTTCAATGACTTAGGTTAGGCGCAATTAACGCCACTGCCTTGTTAGTTGCTGGTACTAGACAACTTGACCAAAGGAGAACTGGCGTTTTAAAATATTCTGACATCGATTTGCAATGTGCGACTCAAAAAACAAAAAGTGTCAGAAATTGAATGACAATTTAAGCGGAAGGAAATATATAAGATGGACTTGGAAACGCAGAAATGTAGTACTCATTTATGTCGGGAAAGCATGGCAAATTTTGATAAAGAAGGTAAAACTTGCCGACGACGAACCAGTGGCCCTCTGATTCCACAACATCTCAAATTGGACTTAAGCTGGAGTTCAAAACAATGCACCACTCGCATTAATCAAAACTGTAGTTTACTCAAAATGTAGACCAAATAGGATTGTCTGTGTGTTTCACTACATTAGTATTCCCTTTATATGTGCCGAAGATAAAACCTCGCAAAGGGAGATGGCAACTGCCTCCACAGACACTAGCTCCTGGAAACCTCACCATTGTGCATCCCCTGATACCCCTAATTCTCATAGGCGACACAAACCAAACGAAAAACACTCAGTATTTTTTTTATTATTTAAGTTAGAATAAATATACAGAGTACACTGGAAAATCTGGACCATTTACAGACTTAATGAAATGTCTGTGAATCTTAAATTTACAGACTTTTTATGAGAGTTCAAATCTGACCTACTTTTACATATGGCATACAAAATATCTGTAAAATAATTTTTATAGATATTTTATACACTTTTTGTGGTATTCCTTTTTAGAATGTTTATGAAATGATTATGAAATTTAACTGCTGAAATAAGAAGGAAAACTGAAAAATTTACAGACTTAACAAAATCTCTGAAGAATGTTTGTAAATTTGACATTTACAAAGATTTTCTATGTTTATTTTATCCCCTAAAATCTCTGTAAATCGGTACAAGTATAGCATTTTAAAATCTCTGTAAATTGACACAAGCAGGACATAGCCCCCATGATGCGGAGTTAAGTTAACTGAGTTACTACTGTTGGAGTTATTATAACTCCAAAAGGGTAGTGTGCAGCTTTCGTCTTGGATCTCAACAGCGTTTGTTTTTAAATGGCAAGCAGTGCGCGCGGCAAAGAAGGACGGCCTCAAAACTATTTCCTCGCCAAGTTTGTGCTTCCCGAGCGGCTGGGCTCATTTCCCTTTCGGGCGCCATAAGCATTGGCCGTTTGGCCGAGAGGCAGAGTGTTTAAAAATAAACGGTAGTAAAGTGCCAAAGAGTCGTTTGAAAGACAAACCATACTTTTTGGGCTTAGCCCTTCACTGGAGGTATGTAGATGATTTGAAATTGCGTACTATTGTTCTTTATTATCTTCTGACCGAGAGGGAGCTCCAGGGAGTTGGGTTAGACTTGGGCATGCGCAAACGAGCTCATTCCCGGTAGGCAATTCGTAGTTTTGGCGCCCGTTTCAACTCAAACTTCGACTCGTGGAAGACAGTTTGGGAGGAATTTCACCCACTTCGAATGGCTTTTTACCTCAAGATCTTAGAATAATGGAATTTAATAGTTTTACAACGTATATGCGACCGGTTGGCAAGCTTCTTCCACGGTAATCGAGTGCTGTTGGTTCAAGTTTTTGGTCTCCATGTTCAGTGATGGTTGCCTTGGTCTGCTGTAGATTTCAAAGGTAAGCATATTGGCCATTTTAGACTGTAATATTTCCAATATATAGTACTGGCTGGGTGTATGTATCTCAAATAGCTTGCTATACGAAGAAAATACAAGTGACTAGTGGTATTTCCACGGTATATATGTACCACTCGAAAGCATTGCATAACTACAGTAGTACGTGCAGCTGTATAAAATTATGCTATCTTGCTACTTCATTACCGTGTTTGTTCGTAATACAAGCAAGGGTTAAGCTTACTGCATGTGCAGGTAAGGAATCGTAGCTAAGATTGCGGCAAACTAGGTGCTCAACTGGCTTACACTTGATTAGATCCATTGATTTACCTGTAGTTGGTGGCAAAGTGAGCTTTTGGTGTGATCATAAATTAATGTACTTGTACTTAAACTCAATTATAAATTTTGCTTTCCAAGTGTCTCTAAATTAGATGACAAGACTCCACAAACTCGCATCCACTAATTACGTATACACTTACAAAATAATGTAAGACCCAAACTCTGTTTCGGGAGCAGGGTTAGCACAACAGTAATACAATGATTGTATTTAATTATGTATGGAACTGTGTGGACATCTTTTGAAATTAGCTTTCCAATTTAAAGGCCTATTTTTCTCCCTTGATCCAATGTTGGCATCTGTTTTTGTTTTGAAATTGCACTGTTGTTAAAGGAAGGAAACATTTAGCTCTACACTAAAGCATACAGCTGTAGGAGCAAAACAAAGCAACACAGCAGTGTAGACCTCATCACAGAGATCTCATCAAGAAAGAAATTATCACTCAGTTTAGACAATTGTAGAATGCCCAGTGGGGCATGAAAATTGCAGTTCATAAAGAGACACAATGACAAGTCAGATTGAATTGACACTGAAGAGTGGAGCCAAGCCACATAGTCCATTAAGCAAACTGACCTTGAACTAAAAGCATCAAACATGAGGAAAACAGTTATCCAGACATATACACAATTTACTCATCATCAAATCAGTTTCCAAATTGCAGTAAGTTGGCCCTCAGTGAATTGGTAGAAACTTCAAGGTAAAAAGCACCCAACATGAAACCTCATTTTCTTGTTAGTACAGTACATGTCGTGTAAGTACTTTAAATTTGATAAAAAACAATGCTGTATGAATTGGCCATTACCATGTTGCCACACTTGACTCTTCTGACTTATAATGGGCCAAAATTTACAAATAGATATACAAAACTTTCCCAAAGATGAAGAAGAATAAACAGAAAACATATTTGCGGCCATTAATTGTAGGATAAAACAAGGGCCTCAAAGGTCTAAGGAATTTCATGTCACACGAAATTCATGAATTATTGGTCATGGCGTGTACAGCCCTGTAATGCATCAAGGCTGAAGATGGGTCTTTTAGTTTGAGTGTTCACATCTTCATTGAAGTGCCTACTGTTGTGGTAATGCAACTACATGTATTACAATGTAATTCGGTTAACCCTAACTCGACAAAAAAAATCGTGCGGTACAAAATTAATTCTGGCCACAGCTGCCGTCCAATAAAGTCTGCTTGATTTCATATCAGTGACCTGACTGTTTTTACAATGAGAAAAGAAATAGAGACAAAGCTAATTTATAGTTGTATATATTTTTATCCCAATCACAGTATACAGTAATATGTCAATTAAATTACACTGTAGTTGGCTTGCTTTATTTACTGTGTATCTTGTAGAAATGACCTTCAAAGGCTGTTTTTTTTTCCATAGTATAGTGCTTGTGTCCAGGCAAGTATTTGGGGTGTTAAAACATAAATCTCTATCCTGCTTGATTGTATTTGAAATGCTTGGAGCCTTACTTTTGTTTTGCAATAGTTGTGCTAAACAGCTACTGAGTATTGTATGGCATTTGCCTCCTTTTACAGACTGTAGTGATAGCTCACCCAAGTATTACAACTGTCAGTGAGACCATCACTGTATGAGAGCAGATCAAAGGCAAGTGGAACTATCTAAAATTTTTAAAGTTATTTTTTTGCATCATAAGGTGGTATGTTCACTTCTTTTTGCCTTTTTTTAACTTTTACAATAATTAGTCATTCAACAAGCTTCAGTTTATGGCTTGTAATGAGAATGTGCAATGAAGACCATACTGTAATTACAGTGTATTCTCCTGGATTTCTGAAATTTCATTACTGCTGGGGTGTTTTTCATACCTACAGACTGTATGATTGTCTAGTTGTTGTGTGTAATAAAGAATAACATTCAAGATGGCTTCATGTTCATGGAGCAAGCGTAAAACTCCTAAGCCCAACCATATATGCATGTACCATTGCAGCATTAACACCAATCCTTTAAAAAAAATCTCCCTTAATGTTTGCGTCATCCCTGTAAACTGCAATGATGCTTGGTCATGAGAAGGTTAAGACACAGTGTTGACATGCGTGAGCATACAAAATAATTATAAGACTGTCTTCTGGCCTGCCATCATGGCTTGTAACACTTAAAAACTAGATCATGTTTTCCAGAGACCTACACTAAGACCATCTACATGTACATGTAACAGTGTTGTTTGGGAGATCATGACAGTAATCATCCTCTGGCACTCAAGATTTGAATCTTTGAATCTTTCAGCCTGGCCAATGTAGCATTTTGTATTGTGTTAACATGCACATATTTTTCAATATTTAAGCTCATATTTTCATTCTGGTTTCTGAACTGTACAGTACAGTGTATACTTGGCCTTGGCATCCGGTTTTTTTAAACTTCAGGCTGAATACATGTACATGTAGTTACGTGTGCAGTACAGTATATGGCAGACTACTTTACAGTGTATGCTCAAGTTGCAAATAAAAGTAAAACCTTTTAAGGTAAGAACTTTCTGTAACATACACTGTAGTATGATGAAGGAATGTGACCATTATTGAACCTTTTGTCGTCTTCGGAATTTTTGTTCCACCTCATGCAACCTTGATCCAGTGTAACAAAAAAAATCACATCAGCATGATGGGCTTGTGATTTCTTTTAAGTCCTGGTCAAACTATTGAACAAAGTTGGATTTAACATTCTAAAACTCATTAATAATTCATAATTTTGATAGCCAATAAAAAATGGCTAAATTCGTCACGTGCATGAGTTTTGATACCCAATGAAAACACAGATGAAAACCACACGTGCTTTGGATCACATATCAAAACCACGCGTGGTTTTCATCTGCCTTCTCACTGGACATAGAGATTTATGAATAAAAAAAAAACAAATTCAACGCAAAAACAATACTTCAGTTTAATTAATCATCATAATTAATCAGCTACGCTGCTAGTTCATTTTTTTTTTTCATTGAGAAAAATTTTTACATCACAATTCGTGAATGAAGAAGCATTCAAAAATGAAAAACCTTCTCACCTTCTTTCTTCGTAACTGTTACACTTTGATTCTTCTTCCCCAGTTTTTGGAGAACGAAAATGACTTTCGGTATTCGCTGCAAAAGACTCTGCCATCTTCACTACAACATGACTTACAACGAACAACAACAAAATTCCCACATTTTGATTATTTTTAAAATGCATAATCTCATGGGCAATAAAAGCACTGAAACAATACCCCCTTATTACTAAAGAAGTGTGAATAGTTTTAGAAGCCATATCAAAAACTCGTACGTCGTGTTTGACCGGGGTCTCCAGACACCTGGAAACAATAAAAGCACTCGGCCTATGGCCTCATGCTTTCATCTGTTTCTCGGTGTCTGGAAACCCCAGTCAAACACTCGCACTCGTTTTTGATTTATTACTTGCAAGATTGTTCGACCGTTTGGCTGCCCATGTTGGATGATGTTTGTCAAACAATTTTTGCTAGATCAAGTGTTGGATAGAGGTTGCTTTTGATCAAACATTACGCCCAACAATTCTGCTCAATGAAAAAAATGTTGCAGTGTTTTGCCGCTCTTCCAACAAAGCTTTATCCTGATGCAAGTCACATTCACCCTGCTAGCCAATCAATAGTTGCTATTTTCGTGCTCTCTTTGCAGATGTCCGGTTCAATAGCGTTTATATTTCTGAGAACTGATCTGGGCTTGTTGATTCTAATCATCTCCCTAAACACGGGTGTATCTTGCAATGATAACTGTAAAACGGTATGGAACATACCCTTTTCAGCTTGTTCTCTTAACCATTCCATGATTTTTTCTCACTTCACACCGAACACTGAACAGCTCTGGTACCATAAACATTAACGCTAAGCGCTTTTGGTTTCCACTTTAGTGCTGCAGTGTATGCCTTAAATTACATTTTAGCGTCAAGTTGTACCAGTAGCTTGTTTTGCCAGACTATAGTTTGGATACATGTACATGTAGTTTGGCCAGGGCTTTACACTACACTGTATGTCTTAAATTACTTTACTCCCACTTTAAAAGAATGAATAATGCTGTAAAATACATGTATATTTGTGTATTTGTCCATACCCTATGATCACCAGTTAGGTGAACTATCTAATATTTACCGATTTCAAACTGGAAAGTTTGTTACTTTTCAAGAAAGGCTTCCCTCCTGATGCATTCAGAGAACTGTGTTTGCTGATAAGTCATATTCATCGTTACAATACTACACTGTAGACATTGCAACTGTACTGTGTAGAACTAATATCAGACAGTTTGCAATAAGTTTCCAGACCTAAACTGTTTAATTCCTTTCATTCAGAAATTCAGAATGCTGACAGTATTTCTCTGTTGAAATCTGAATTAAGAACATTACTCCTCTATTGACTACTCCTATTTTGAAAGTGTTGTTTTATGTTTTGCTGCTGGTGTGTGTTTGTTTGTGTGCTTACTTTGTAACATGATAGTAATGCATGAAACCCCAAACAGAAACTCGAAAAAAAATCCAAGTTCCAGATGGGATTGGAACCCACAACCCTCCGTGATCTAGACAGACGCTCTAACCACTGAGCTACTGGTGAGCAAGGGTGAAATGTGGGCTTTGACTGGAACTGCATCATGCGGTCACGCAGCCATCTTTGATATGCCTCAATATGCATCTTTGATATGCCTCAACGTGACTGCGCGATGCAGTTATGTGTGTGCCAGTCATTATTTGGCTGTGTGACCGCGTGATGCGGTTCCAGTCAAAGCCCACATTTCACCCTTGCACACCATAGAGTGTCCAGTAGCTCAGTGGTTATCCATCTAGATCGTGGAGGGTCGTGGGTTCGAATCCCATCTGGAACTCAGATTTTGTTTTCGAGTTTCTGTTTGGGGTTTCATGCATTACTACATGTATCATGTTGTATTTCTTATTTCACTAACTTTGGTAACCTAAATGAATTGATTAATTAAATAAGCTACAAAGTACATGTAAGCCTAAAAATCATGATTTCCAAGTTGTAATTTTTTAGGAGCCCGTAGCTCGTATAAGCCCCAATGGTTTCTTTATGGACATCCTCGCCATTATGCTTCTCATTCTTTTGTTATTTATTTATCTTTTGTATTTTAATACATATTTATCTTGTAACAATGTGTAAGAAATATGGAAAAAAATAAATTGAAACTGTTCAAATTGCCTGCTCCAAAAAAAAAAACATTCATCTCTCCTATAAATAAAAATTAATGTGACCTGCAGTACAAGCAATTTTTTCTTCTAGCCAATCTGGTATCATACATAATTATGTGCTACATAGAGTCCTTTGAAGTTTACCTGCTAATAGTAATTTCCTTTTCATACCTTATACATGCTACTGTAACAGAGTAAGGTACATGTACTTGTCATTGCCACCACATTAACTCTACTCAATTTTTTTTGCTTTTATGCAAACTGTAATAAGTTAAGCCTATACTAAGCATGAAATAGCCTCCACAGTGAAGTCTTATTGTCCATGCTTTTCCTTGAAGGCATAATGTATAATGTTACAATGCATGTAAGTTACAGAAGCTTTTCACAGCCAATAACAGTCCCTAGTCCAGGCAAACCAAGTCTTTAAAATAATAAATCTTTGTGTACGGTTGACCCACCAAATCTTTCCTTATTGATGGTCTAGCCAGTGTTGACCAATTGATGCACATACAGTACACTGTAATAGCCTCCTATGCAGCTGTTACTTACATGTTAGTCGTATTCTCCCTCCCCACCAACATCTGCTGAACGGAGCCGGACATTCCCTTCCCAGGAACTGACTAATCACATCATGGCTGTTAAATTTTGGTGGCTACATGTAAGTTCCTGTAGCCTCCTTTGCAGCCATTTTTGTCAGTTCTCTTCTCCCTCCAGATTGAATACTTAGACACAATGGGAATGGAATTTCCAGCTTAGTTCACCAGACATTAGTGGGGAGGGATTAAGGACAGACCCAAACAACAGCTGCAAAGGAGGCTAATGCACATAAGTGATGTTTTCAACATTAAGAAATACATGTACATGTATACACCAATGTATCTATATGCATAGATACATAATTATATTATGTGTTGTATCATACAAATCAAATGCTAGCATTTTCTTTGTTCCTTCAATCAGTTTAGTTCATTTAAAGTCTTTTTTTTTCTTTTACAGAAAGAAAAATAGCACATCAGAGTATCAAGGACACCAACTTCATTGCCAAAGGAATTTGTCTTGGGTGGTCATCTATTTATGGTCTGGGAAAAGCCATCAGTATAATTTTATTCTGATGAGTGGCAACTCTGTGATCATCTTTCAGTCAACTGCAGCCTGTTGACATCCTAAAACATTTTGTTTTCTTTAAACCAAGGTTTTTCATTTCCTTAAGGATGAAAAATTACATGTCAATACATAATTACATTAACATTACATGTACAGTACTGGTTAAAAGTAAGTTGACAGTCTTGACTCGATCCTCACGAGAATCAAGTATTGAGGATCGAGTTGAGAATCGAAACTCGATTCACTCGAAACTCAACTCTATCCTCGTTACTCGATTCTCGCAGGAAGCACTCTATTGTTATTCATCGAGTATGTGATTCGACTTTCCGAGTTCTTGATGAAAGAACGTAGTTGTTCTGTATGGACACTTATGTAGACACTACAACAATTTCCGTTCGAACAATGTAACAAATTCAAGCTAAAGGACAGCGCGGTGACAAATACTGTCAAAAGTCATTTAGGTTTTGAGGACGCAGTGTACTTCTCGAGGAAATATCGCATACTGCATAAAAAAAAAACAAAAAACAAAAAACAAGGTCAAAAGACATTTAGTTTCTTTCGAGGTCACAGCATTGTGCTTTTCTACATAAAAATTCCGATGCTAAATTTTGAACCGTTTATATGGCCGCTCGTTCATAAGCGCAATGAATCAAGATCACTGCGGTTCATCACGGACACTGTCATCAAAAGCGATCAAAATTTCAAGAAAGCCGGCTATTTGTCAACGAAAATGCACAGTGTACAAGTAGGCGAATAGTGTAGTCGCTGGCCAGTAGCCGCTTGGCAAGCGTAAGGAATTCAAGGCTGGCGCGATTGATCGAACAAGTTTCGACAAACCTGCGCTCATCGACCACAAGGACGCAAACAAGACATGGTAGCTTATCGTATGTACAACGCCAACTTTGAAAATCGCTCATCGCCTTTGAAATAAATAAATTGATAAACATTCGATGGAACACTAGTAAAACTCCGAGGAAACATCCGAAGTGAAATACATGTATAATTTGGATAGAAACATCGCCGAGATGATCTTCACTCTTCGGCCAAAAATAGTGGAAAGTAAACATGGAGGAGTTACATTGTAAAAGTTATTCCTAAGAACGGTCGAAGAAAATGAACGAGCACCATTAGTGAACACATGACTTGTATTGACACGTACACGTATCGTATTTCATCTTAAAATTATGCGTGTCTGTGACAAAAACATGCAATGCTCAGTCGGCCAAGTTTTATTCATCGAACATCTGTTACTTATTGGGAGATATTGTAGTGGTGTGGTCAGTCCTTGGCCATTCTGTTCTTTCTCAAGCGTTGATTTCTGCAAATCTGCCCATCTGTCAAAGAGGTTGAATCACATTTAGAAACATATCGCTTACTGAACGACTACTCTTGCATCGTTTGCGTTTCTTCGAGTAGCTGAAGTTGCTTTTCAAGATGTCATCCCCAATTTGCTCGAGAGGTCTATCGAGTGATCAGCCAAGCGACAAGCTCATTTTCTCTGATCTTGCGAGGCCCGATCCTCGACTCGATTCTCGATGGCTGAGCCTCGATGCTCGAAACTCGCAGGAATCGATTATCGAGGATCGAGTCGAGAATCGAGACTCGAAAGAGACTGTCAACTTACTTTTAACCGGTACTGTACATGTATATCATAAAGAAAACGTTAGCTTGTTGAAACCTTCAGTTGAATAGCACTTGGTTACAGTACCGGTTAAAGGTAAGTTGACAGTCTCTTTCGAGTCTCGATTCTCGACTCGATCCTCGATACTCGATTCCTGCGAGTTTCGAGCATCAAGGATCGAGGCTCAGCCATCGAGAATCGAGTCGAGGATCGCGTCTCGCAAGATCAGAGATAATGAGCTTGTCGCTTGGCTGATCACTCGATAGACCTCTCGAGCAAATTGGGGATGACATCTTGAAAAGCAACTCCAGCTACTCGAAGGAACGCAAACGATGCAAGAGTAGTCGTTCAGTACGCGATGTGTTTCTAAATGTGATTCAACCTCTTTGACGGATGGGCAGATTCGCAGAAATCAACGCTTGAGAAAGAACAGAATGGCCAAGGACTGACCATGCCACTACAATATCTCCCAATAAGTAACAGATGTTTGATGAATAAAACTTGGCCGACTGAGCGTTGCATGTTTTTGTCACAGACACGCATACTTTTAAGATGAAATTCGATACGCGTACGTGTCAATACATGTGTTCACTAATGGTGCTCGTTCGTAACTTTATTTCGTTGAAACAGGATTTTCTTCGACCGTTCTTAGGGATAAATTTTACAATATAACTCCTCCAAACTTGAAACACAAATGTGTGTAATTCGTTATGGTATGCAAATTTTCTGTTCTCACGCGCGGTGTCTGTCAAGTCTATTTTTATTCACTGTTTACTTTGCGCTATTTTTGGCCGAAGAGTGAAGATCATCTTGGCGACGTTTTATCCAAATTATACACGTAATTCACTTCGGATGTTTCCTCGGAGTTTTACTAGTGTTCCATCGAACGTTTGTCAATTTTTTTTTTCAAAGGCGATGAGCGATTTTCGAAGTTGGCCTCGTGCATACGATAAGCTACCATGTCTTGTTTGCGTCCTCGTGGTCGATGAGCGCGGGGTGGCGAAACTTGTTCGATCAATCGCACCAGCCTTGAATTCCTTACGCTTGCCAAGCGGCTACTGGCTAGCGACTACACTATTCGCCTACTTGTACACTGTGCATTTTCGTCGACAAACAGCCCACTTCCTCGAAATTTTGATCGCTTTTGATGAAAGTGTCCACGATGAACCGCAGCGATCTTGATTCGTTGCGCTTATGAACGAGCGGCCATATGAACAGTTTAAAATTGAGCATCGGAATTTTTATGTAGAAAAGCACAACGCCGTGACCTCGAAAGAAACTGAATGTCTTTTGACCTTGCTTTTTTTTATGCAGTATGCGATATTTCTCGAGAAGTACACCGCGTCCTCAAAACCTAAATGACTTTTGACAGTATTTGTCACCGCGCTGTCCCTTAGCTTGAATTCGTTGCGTTGTTCGAATGGAAATTGTTGTAGTGTCTACATAAGTGTCCATACAGAACAACTGCGTTCTTTCCTCAAGAACTCGGCAAGTCGAATCACGTACTCGATGAATCGCGTACTCGATGAATAACAATGGAGTGCTTCCTGCGAGAATTGAGTAACGAGGATCGAGTTGAGTTTCGAGTGAATCGAGTCTCGATTCTCGACTCGATCCTCGATACTTGATTCTCGCGAGGATCGAGTCGAGACTGTCAACTTACCTTTAACCGGTACTGTAATTGTGTCTGAGAGGGCTCTGGTGACTTCTATTTTATGTACATGTACATGTACAGTGTGCCTCTGAGTGACCTCAGAGTTCAGTTTAACATAAAGAAAGGTTGCTCTTTCTATCTGGTTATTCCCTCTTAACACACCTCATACAGTTCAGTGTAACATACCTGTAATCTCTCTTTCTCTCTCTAGTTTAACCCCTCTGAACTGGCGGGTGGCACGCCTCATACAGTTCAGTGTAACATACATGTAATCTCTCTTTCCCTCTAGTTTAACCCTCTGAACTGGCGGGTGGCATGCCTCAAACAGTTCAATGTAACATACATGTAATCTCTCTTTCTCTCTCTCTAGTTTAACCCTTCTGAACTGGCGGGTGGCACGCCTCATACAGTTCAGAATAGCATACCTGTAATCTCTCTTTCTTTCTCTAGTTTAACCCCTCTGAACTGGCGGGTGGCACGCCTCATACAGTTCAGTGTAACATACGTGAAATATCTCTTTCTGTCTATCTAGTTAAGCCCCTCTGAACTGGCGGGTGGCACGCCTCATACAGTTCAGTGTAACATACATGTAATCTCTTTTTCTCTCCTTCTAGTTTAACCCCTCTGAACTGGCGGGTGGCACGCCTCATACAGTTCAGTGTAACATACATGAAATATCTCTTTCTGTCTATCTAGTTAAACCCCTCTGAACTGGCGGGTGGCACGCCTCATACAGTTCAGTGTAACATTCATGTAATCTCTTTCTCTCTCAAGTTTAACCCCTCTGAACTGGCGGGTGACACACCTCACAGTTCAGTGTAACATACCTGTTATCTCTTTCTAGTTTAGCCCCTCTGAACTGGCGGGTGGCACGCCTCATACAGTTCAGTGTAACATACATGAAGTTTCTCTTTCTGTCTATCTAGTTTAACCCCTCTGAACTGGCGGGTGGCACGCCTCATACAGTTCAGTGTAACATACATGAAGTTTCTCTTTCTGTCTATCTAGTTTAACCCCTCTGAACTGGCGGGTGGCACGCCTCATACAGTTCAGTGTAACATACATGAAGTTTCTCTTTCTGTCTATCTAGTTTAACCCCTCTGAACTGGCGGGTGGCACGCCTCATACAGTTCAGTGTAACATACATGAAGTTTCTCTTTCTGTCTATCTAGTTTAACCCCTCTGAACTGGCGGGTGGCACGCCTCATACAGTTCAGTGTAACATTCATGTAATCTTTCTTTCTCTCTATCTAGTTTAATCCCTCTGAACTGGCGGGTGGCACGCCTCATACAGTTCAGTGTAACATACATGTAATCTCTCTTTCTCTCTCTCTAGTTTAACCCCTCTGAACTGGCGGGTGGCACGGCTCATAGTTCAGTGTAACATACATGTAATCTCTCTTTCTCTCTCTCTATAGTTTAATTCCTCTCTACTAGCGGGTGGAACGCCTTATGTTGTCCAGTGTAGCATGCGTGTAATCTGTCTTTCTCTCTGTCTAGTTTAACCCCTCTGAACTGGCGGGTGGCATGCCTCGTACATTTCAGTGTAACATAAAACATTAGTAACTCCAATTGTGAGTTATACCAGCAGCCGTTTGGAATGAAAATATAATTTTCCAGTGTTTATAAGAAACGATAAAGCTAAGGGACGTAAATTATACAACTTCTGCGGCAATTACAATAGAAAGGATACCTTTTTCATGCCGTTCAATGTTCAGTGGCGATGAACTGGCAAGCTCGGCCCTGAAAAATTCACGGCCACTGACGTTTTTAGCGTTTTTCAGGTCGCTTTAGTACCAGCTCGTTTTTGCAAAGAAAACGTTAACATTTTGCAATAAAATACATGTCTTTTGGAGATATTGTGTGCACTTTATTTATCGACAGACACTTTGTGGTCCAGCTTTTGTTCACTTTTTATAGACATTTTGTTGGGATTTTGTGTTCTGGCGTTTCATCCTGGTTTGTTTCCCTCTGTCTTTTACAGAGAAAATGTGAAGATTTTGCTGAGATTTCATATGGTACTCCTTGTATATTTTACAAACATTACACCCACTTTTTATTAACATTGTGTGCTTTTTATTTGTGTACATTTTATTAACATTTCATGCAGTTATTTTGGTTCGATTTTTAGGAAGATTTTATGGACATTTTATGTTCTTTATTTTACAGAGTTTTTTCCTAGAGTTTTTTTTTACAGAGAATACGTTGAGATTTTACAAGCATTTTTACAAAGTTTATGAAATCTCTGTAAATTTTGCTTACAATTTACACAGAAAACATTGAGATTTCACAGACATTTAATGGGGTCTGGACGCGTAAAATTCGGTCGAATCTACAGACATTTTATAGGGTTCATAAAATCTCTGTAAGTGTGCACGTTTACAGACATTGCAATTTACAAAGGAAATGTATACATTTTACAGAGATTTGACAAACTTTTTTGAAGTCTGTAAATGGTTCAAGTTTTCCAGTGGTATGTCAGTATTCCATACTTACAACGACGGTAAATGACTTGAAATCCAGCCAAGACTCACTCGACCTTTTAAAATTGCACAGCCGGTTCGTAATCTTTTTGGACTAAAAATTCAAGGACTTTTCAAGGACATTCCAGGGCACAATTCCAATTTTTCAAGCACTCCATCCAGCAAAAAATGCCATTAACATGTGATGCTAGATGATCGGGTTTAAGGGATAACTGCGAGATTTGTTCAAGTCTAAGTCTTTTCTAGTTCTTCCACTAAGTGGAAACAGTCAAAAAGCAAATTTCAAGGTTTTTCAAGGACCCAATGTACTTTTCACGGACTTTCAAGGCCTTGAACTTTGATTTTCAAATTCAAGGACTTTCAAGGACTTTCAAGGTGCGTGCGAACGCTGATTGCAAATTACAGACGGAATTTAAAATAATCCGAACAAAGAAGCTTGGTCAGAGGTTTTCAAAACAAACTGTTCGTAGGCGGTCGGGGTTAATACTCTATTCACATCCCTGTAAAATTACCGACATACATTTACAACGTTTAAATATAGCGATTGTTTGGGGGATAATTCCTTGTCTAATCGAAGGAGTTCAGCAAAAGTTTAGTCTACTTACTCCGGAAATAAAAAAGGTATGGCTGACTCGGAAACTTTAACTTATCTCCACTGACATAAAACAAAACAAACAAAATGGCCATCGGAGGTTACTATCGGTTTCTCGGAACTTCTTTCGTTTACAGATCACAGCAGTCCTTGAACGCTTTGACTTCCTCAAATTTTATTGTAAAAAGAGTGTTTTCTTGACAAAGAAATTTAACACAAACCACCTCCGGTCCTACTATAAGCATGCACCAAAAATCTAGTACTCATGCTAGCTTTTTACAACTCATAACAAAATTTTTGTTCCTTCGTGCATAATGACTGCTCTGAGCCACAGAGGGTTGAAATTTACTGTCAAGTTAGCCAATCGGTGTCTCTTTATTGCTGTTAATGTTTCATAGATGTTCTATCTTATCTTCCCAAGAACTGCGTCTCAGGACTAGGCGATAAATCTTCTTGAGTTCTTTCCGGAAGATCTGCGTTTTGAAGCTGTATATAATGGGATTGATGGTGGAAGAACACAAAGCGAGAGTCTGTGCCCATTTCAAACTACGCCGAACATCTCTTGAGTTCAGGACGTAACGGTAAATCATCGGTAAGAAAATAACAGGAAGCCAGCAAACAATAAACGCAACTAACACGTTTCCAATGGTCTTAGCTGCAATGTTTTCTCTCTCGCTCTTGCCTCGTAAGTCTCTATCGATATGACCGACTTGCACGGCGATCGTGCGCGCTTGCCTACGAGCCACAAAGTAAATACGCACGTAAATGGGGACAATGATGATAACGAGTGCTAAAGTGTAGTACACTGTAACGTGAGCGAAGGAGCGATCTTTAATACCACTTGGTATTCCCAGCGCCAGGGATACTGTCCAGATGAGACAGAGCAAAATAGCAGCGCCCTTGAATTTGGCTCTAAGCTGATACACCATGGGCGATGTGATTGCAGTGTAGCGGTCAATGGTCACAGCAACCAGGTTACTGATGGACGCGAGCACAGAAACGAACGAGAACGACTTTCGCACGGCGCTGTACGTTGGGTTGTGGGGGAGTCCGAACAGGAACGCGGCGTACATCGGTTGAGCAACAACACAGACCAGCAGATCGGCAAAAGCAAGGCTGGTGATAAAAACGTTTGTGACAGTGTGAAGTTGCCGGTTGCACGCTACGACAACGAACACCAAAACGTTACCAAAGACACCTAAGACGCTGAACATCACGTTTACGGAAGCGAGAATGGTTGCTTCCGCGTCTGTCAGGTCGCCGATCGCGTTTGCCGATCCATTCTTGGCCATGGTTCTTTTCTGAAGGACTTGTTTGATTTTCTGAAAGTAAAAACCTGCAGTGTTCGGCAACAGCAGATTTCAACCTTGGTGCATGCGGTTGGGCATGGCTGCCATTTTTCGGAGGCCGGTAAATAGAGCAAAATTTTCAGTCTTCCCTGCGCGAGTGAATCAGACGAACTTCCGTACCATCTCTTATTGTTTGGTCAAAATATTTGCTAAGCCGTAATAAGTGAATTGTTGACATTTGACAAAACAAAAATCTATTAAATTCCTTAGCATTGAATAAAAGGCATTACAAAAGTCGAAAAAAAAAAAAGAAAGGAAATCTGAGACTCTTTCGGCGAATTTGTCTGGACATTCTACACTAAAACATCTTTATAAATGCAGCTTGAGTGAGTTGTCACCACAAGATCGTTCAAGAGTCAGACTACGGGAGCCGTTTACAATGTGGAAAATCATTTGCCAGTCAGGCTTACTTGAAGAAATACTTAATATTGTTCTCCAATACTGTTAGACCAAGCAACAATTCTGATATCAGGGCTTACCATAATGCTCAAGGATTTTGTCTCCGTTGACAAATCTCGGAAAGTTTGGCTGGATATAGTGTTCACCTAAATCCCTTTAATGGCGATATTTAAGAGTTTTGACCAAGACTCCACCTTCATTTGATAATAACCGCGAGGATCATTCTTCATTTGAAGTAAACAACTCTCCTTCAGTGAATTGTCAAATTTTAGTAGTTTATCCACAAAGCCTAAAGTAAAATCCCTTGCCCAGAATCCGTACACAGTACCGCAAGAGAGAACTGCTTTATTGAAAATGGCTTGATCTGAACGATGAGTCATCTGATAAACTATCAACACAATTGAAGGTTATACATCAGATCAACCAAAGGTTGGAACGAAATGTATTTTAGAAATGCCAGGGAATGTTGAAACTTCAGTGGTGGCACAGAGATCTGTCTGTGTCTATTCCCACATTGTCTCACTTTCCCACAGTTAACAACAATTAGTCGGGAAAATGTGTTTCAGGTTGTCTGGGGTTAACAGCAGATGAACCCTCTCTATTTATATTTCAATATCTACATGAAGGAATGCTTTTTTTCATGGCGGGGGTTCACTTGATCTAATTAGATTTCTGACACCTTGAGAACAATGGACGAAACCAGAGAGAAATAAGAGTTCCTCTCGTGTCTTCGAACTTTTTAATAACTCGAGAACTATGAAAGTTCCAAAAATTTCATCTCGTTCAGTCCGGGGACCTGAGTTAATTGTTGAAGGCGTGGTCTGGTGTCGCTTTGTCGCTCTTTTATTACTCTGTCACTCGCTTGTTTCGTTTGGAAGAAATGTCAAGTGTGCTGTCGCAAAGTAAACAAAGAGGAATGGATAGTGAATTGTCCCTGTCGCAAGCTGTCCAGCTTTTTTCTGCCAGTTTCTGTGGGTTATCGGTGTTTTGGGAGAAGATTGTCGCCAGTTTTCGGAGCCAAGTCGTTTGTCGCTTCCATCCCTTCGAAGGCCTCTGTAATGTTATCGGTCATTTATTGTCATGAAGAACATTAAACCTAGAGCAAAACTGTAATTTCGACAAAAAGTACTGTGTTGTCAAAATTTTTCATATGAACCCTCGCAGGATGTCAGACTAGCAAAAGTCAAAATGACCATGCCAGTTCTCGACCAGACTACGCCAGACTGGCGTTTTGCAGCATTCTAAGACAATTGCGCCAACGGTATGAGAATCAAGGGAAGTACTTCCCTTGATTCTCATAGCGTTGGCGCAGGCGAGTTCCATCTGTGCTAGGGAAAAATGGTGATTATTAAAATGGAAAGAAGGGGCGAAGAGTCGAAAGGCCCACTGATACATTGGGGAGAGCTTTTCTCCGTGTAAGAAAGAAGTTCAGCTTTTCTGAATACCAAAATGCTCGGCAATGGCCAAAAGGATCTTGCCAATTGCGGTTGCTAATGCAATAATACCTTATTTGCGTTTTAAGCAGTACAGGCACAACAACAACATTTGGACACATTCCAAAAGTTACTCAAGATAGAAGATATAATGCGCCTACCAAGACAGGAATACCAGTAATATATGGAAACCACTTGAATTAGCCGTTCGTTAGCCGTTTTCAACTGTTATTTTTTTTGTTGCCTCTTTAAAAAAAACAGTTAGTGTACTTTTTGGCTTTCATGGTCACACTGATCTAATTATTAGTTCTAACTGGGGTCACACTTCAACCTTACACTTCAATGAATTTTGAAAGGTTCGTTCCGTACGTCTTGGATATCGGGTGATGAAAAATTCTAGATATGTTTGTGTCCAAATTAACTAATGAAGAAATCATCGTTAGAAGAGTGTATTGTAACAAGCGCCAAGAATACACGCGAAAGAGGGGGACATCAATCAAAACCGCAGCCCGCAGACCTCATTAAGTGAATATATTTAGAGTGGAAATATAGACAGCTAAAATAAAGTCAACACTTGGGTAATAAGGCACAAATCCGGGTTCGATCCAGGTCACTGTGCTGTTCTGTGAATGAGGACGAACTACTCAACTTAAGCACTACACAAACATAAAAGAACCCACACAAAAGACAAAAAATTGGTAGGTAATTGATGTGAGACGTGAGTCTAAGTACGATAAAAGAGAATGAACGCTGGAAGCCTGGTTGCAGTTCCAAAGAGGAGAGTGTTTTATACCACGATTTTTTTTTCCATACTTTTCACAAGGTCCTCTTTTACATCTATCGAACTAATAAAAAATTGAAAGGAATAAAGGCAGAAAATGATACCACGCTGAAAAGCCGCAACTGTGACCTCAAAACGGACTTTGGAGTTAAACAGTGGGACCGCATCCAACAAAAACATTTCAATGCATGGCATGACCAGAAATCACCACAACTTTGAAAGCACAGGGTAATTTCGATAGGCAGGGAACGTAAGTTTGAAAAATTCAATGCGAATGAAAGAATAGAGAATCACAAGTTAGTTAGCAAATTAGACTAAAAATAATTTGATTTGCAGATAAAAACATCTCGGCCAACTATCAATAACACAATCAGCGGGAGTTCATTAACTCTTTTATCAAGCCACACACACGAGTATGGAGTAGTAGCATGCGTAACACACTCGGACTAACGACATTTGCTCATTGCACAAAGGTGTGCAGTGACAAATCAATTAACTGCTAAAAAGGCGGAATCACTTTTATAAGATAAACATAACACACAGATCAAAGTCGAGTATATCACGCAAACCACAACTTGATTTTTTTTTTGCATGCACATACACGTGGTTTCAAACGATGTACATTATTCGTTCAAGTTTTGTGATGGGAAAATCAAAGATAGGGTGTCGAGATGAGTTTTAAAAAAGTTATTAACGTAATTCCAGAACGTTGGCCACTTTAGAAGACTGTAACGAGGGCGATCTAAATAGTCTTTGCTGGCAGCTTAATCTCCGACCTTTCAAGTATTTTGGCTACAAAATAAACCGCAAAACTTTTTCTTTCAATGCTTTCTTCTTGTTACATCATGGGTGACATACCAAAATTGTGCCAAAAAGAAAACCACCAGATGTCAGTTTGAAGAGGGGTGCGGAAAAACTTTCTATTATTGCAGGTTTGCCAGTGGCAGGAAATTAAACCTGCGGTGAGCTCAGTCAGAAAACGGCGGGAAACATTATTTGAATACCAATCAATAAATGCCAACAGGTCACTAGACTTCCTACTAGATGCGTTAACAAGGCATATCTTTCAAGACATACAGAATTTTGGAAATATTAAAATTCACCATTTCGCTACGCAACCTTTTTTATCTAACATCACGGGAAGTATTTCTCAACGTTTTCATTTGCAACGATCACATGTCATTTAAATATCGACCAGCTAGGCCATGCTTTAATACGCCGCATTGCAAGAAATTAGGACAAACACTAGGATTCGTATAAAAATTTACGAAATTTTCGAATTACGAACGACCAAAGAATACTCGTAGATAAGAGATCTAACGTTTACGCGTCCGATCTGAAGGCAATTTGGCGAGTTTCCTTGCTTTTAAGAAGGCTTTCATGTTATAAGTCTTTCATTTTCATCTTAGTATCCGGGGGGGGGGGGGCACTAATAAAATTTTATACGGGGAGGCTCCGCCCCGATGTCAGACTTACCCTTTTATATACCATTTTTGGCAGAAAAGGTACCCCTTTTGTATACCTTCCATTGACAAATGGTGCCGCTTTCATATACCTTCCACTGGAACAGTAGTCATAAGGTGTGTTCGAAATATTTTAATGAAAGGCCCTCTTAAATACCTCAATGACAGATTTCCCTAGCCTTTCATATACTTCGAGTCGTGAAATCCCTACCCTTTCATATTCCTGAAGGGTGAAAAGGTACCCCTTTTGGGCGGAGCCTCCCCGTATAGGCCATTGTAGGGAGTACCCCATCACACCCCGGACTTAGTATGCTCAGCTAGGCGGATAATCTGTAATATAAAAAAAATGCTATCGCAGTGTAAATCAAGTACAAGCCTTATCTTTTATTTGAATAAATTGCTAAAATCAGTAAACAGCAAACCTTTGACATTTGAAAATTGAGCTCTCACACTTGACCCACTAAAACGTTAAATCTAAAACGTTGTTTCAAACTAATTCGCACCCTTAATTGTCAAAAAAAGAATGAAGTGTGGTTGGATATACCAAGGAATAGTTCAAGTTTGTCTCTGACAGCAAAAAGGGTGGATTGATTGAGGGGAGGAAGGAAGGAGGCCTGGAAAAAAAAAAGGAGGGAGAGAAGGAGGGTTTTTTTTTTTTGAGAGGGAGGGGTGGCAGAGGAAAGAGAAGTCCATGAGGGAGGGGTTACAGAGGAACGAGATGTCCACGCTAGAAAAAATTGAAATACTCTCGCG
This sequence comes from Pachyseris speciosa, assembly GCA_016490735.1. Classification (NCBI taxonomy): domain Eukaryota; kingdom Metazoa; phylum Cnidaria; class Anthozoa; order Scleractinia; family Pachyseridae; genus Pachyseris; species Pachyseris speciosa. Next base: position 285,604 of record JAEMWC010000548.1, on the reverse strand, counting down.
TTTACAAATTTTAAATCTGTGGAAAAGAAAGGTAAATCAAAAGATCTGCGTCTGTTTCTAATTGCATTGTCAAGTTGGCCTTTCTATGCGCCGGTTCTGTTTTTTAGACCTTTAAGGCAATTCAGGTCGTCTGAGGTTAATACCAGATTTAACATCAGTACTTGTGTTTCATTATTTGGATACAAAAAGTGTTTTTCATTATCTTTTACTACGTGGGGGTCTCCTTTTCGAATTAATTGGCTTCACAACACTTTCAACATTTTTTCTTTACACAAATATCTAGTTTCCAGCGTCCACATTCAAGCTCATTCTTTCGCCCACATGATCAAGGGCAGACACGTGTACATGAATCCAATATCTTCCTTCAGTGTGGTATCATTAAATGCAAAAATGTCATTTTTGACTAAATATAAGCTTCACCACAAAAACGTGCCAATTAACAAAGCTCAGTGTAAATAGCTGATTGACGGATTTGTTATTTCAATGACTTAGGTTAGGCGCAATTAACGCCACTGCCTTGTTAGTTGCTGGTACTAGGCAACTTGACCAAAGGAGAACTGGCGTTTTAAAATATTCTGACATCGATTTGCAATGTGCGACTCAAAAAACAAAAAGTGTCAGAAATTGAATGACAATTTAAGCGGAAGGATGGACTTAGAAACGCAGAAACGCAGAAATGTAGTACTCATTAATCATTTATGTCGGGAAAGCATGGCAAATTTTGTGTTTCACTACATTAGCATTCCCTTTATATGTGCCGAAGATAATACCTCGCAAAGGGAGATCGCAACTGCCTCCACAGACACTAGCTCCAGGAAACCTCACCATTGTGCATCCCCTTATACCCCTAATTCTCATAGGCGACACAAACCAAAAGAAAAACACTCAGTATTCTTTTTATTATTTAAGTTAGAATAAATATACAGAGTATGTCAGTATTCTATACTTACAACGACGGTAAATGACTTGAAATCCAGCCAAGACTTATTCGACCTTTTAAAATTGCAAATTAAAGACGGAATTTAAAATAATCCGAACAAAGAAGCTTGGTCAGAGGTTTTCAAAACAAACTTTTTGTAGGCGGTCGGGGTTAATACTCTATTCACATCCCCTGTAAAATTACCGACAAGCATTTACAACGTTAAATACAGCGACTGTTTTTTGGATAATTCCTTGTCTAATCGAAGGAGTTCAGCAAAAGTTTAGTCTACTTATTCCGGAAATAAAAAAGGTATGGCTGACTCGGAAACTTTAACTTATCTCCACTGAAATAAAACAAAACAAACAAAATGGCCATCGGAGGTTATTATCGGTTTCTCGCAACTTCTTTCGTTTACAGATCACTGTAGTCCTTGAACGCTTTTGACTTCCTCATATTTTAGTGTAAAAAGAGTGTTTTCTTGACAAAGAAATTTAACACAAACCACCTCCGGTCCTACTATAAGCATGCATCAAAAATCTAGTACTCATGCTAGCTATTCACAACTCATAACTAAATTTTTGTTCCTTCGTGCATAATGACTGCTCTGAGTCTTAGGGGTTTGAAATTTACTGTCAAGGTAGTCAGTCGGATGTCTCTTTATTGCTGTTAATGTTTCAGAGATGTTCTGGCTTATCCTCCCAAGAACTGCGTCGCAGCACAAGGCGATAAATCTTCTTGAGTTCTTTCCGGAAGATCTGCGTTTTGAAGCTGTATATAATGGGGTTGATGGCGGAAGAACACAAAGCGAGAGTCTGTGCCCATTTCAAACTACGCCGAACATCTCTTGAGTTTAGGACGTAACGGTAAATCACCGGTAAGAAAATAAGAGGAAGCCAGCAAACAATAAACGCAGCTAACACGTTTCCAATGGTCTTAGCTGCAATGTTTTCTCTCTCGCTCTTGCCTCGTAAGTCTCTATCGATATGACCGACTTGCCCGGCGATCGTGCGCGCTTGCCTACGAGCCACAAAGTAAATACGCACGTAAATGGGGACAATGATGATAACGAGTGCTAAAGTGTAGTATACTGGAACGTAAGCAAAAGAGCGATTCTTAATACCGCTCGGTATTCCCAGCGCCAGGGATACTGTCCAGATGAGACAGAGCAAAATGGCAGCGCCCTTGAATTTGGCTCTAAGCTGATACACCATGGGCGATGTGATTGCAGTGTAGCGGTCAATGGTCACAGCAGCCAGGTTACTGATGGACGCGAGCACAGAGACGAAGGAGAACGACTTTCTCACGGCGCTGTACGTTGGGTTGTGGGGGAGTCCGAACAGGAACGCGGCGTACATCGGTTGAGGAACAACACAGACCAGCAGATCGGCAAAAGCAAGGCTGGTGATAAAAAGGTTTGTGACAGTGTGGAGTTGCCTGTTTCGTGCTACGACAACGAACACCAAAACGTTACCAAAAATACCTAAGACGCTGAACATCAAGTTGACGGAAGCTAGAATGGTTGCTTCCCCGCCTGTCAGGTCACCAGTCGCGTTTGCCGAGCCATTCTTGGCCATTGTTATTTTCTGAGGGACTTGTTTGATTTTCTGAAAATAAAATCCTGCAGTGTTCGGCAACAGCAGATTTCAACCTTGGTGCATGCGGTTTGGCATGGCTTCCATTTTTCGGAGGCCGCTAAATATAGTAAAATTTCAGTCTTCCCTGCGTGAGTGAATCAGACGAACTTCCGTACCATGGAGGTTACAGTTTTCGAATTCGTCTGAAACAAAAGCAGCACTATCACTTCACCAACTGGATCTTCTCCGTTTAACCCATCTCGGCTGGTGTGACTGATATCAAATTAACAGAAACTCGATTCGCGTATAAGATAAGCTAATATACCATGATCACCCCGCTTGATGCCGCGACTATCCGCAACGCGCGAAGCTCTTAGAATGAATTTCAACTGAGCCAGGCACAGCAAATTTATAACGAAGTGCTGATTAGTAGACGATTATTTGCGCATTTCTATTTCGCCTGCGTGATGCAGATTACCTCATAAGGGGCACCAGACACCGAGTTAATTATAAATGGACCGATGTTTACACCTGCTAAATTAAAGGGAAATGAAAAATTACTCTTATTTCTCAGTTTCGATAGACGCTGAAAATCGATCGCAATAAAGACGAAAATATCGTCCGTTAATCTCATCCATATGCAGTTAGGATTTACAATGTATTGCTTCTGAATCTTGTTTATAGCAGATAAAAAGCCTATCGCCAATAAAAAGGAACATATTAACTAATTTCGCAGGCAAAATAACAAGATCTCTTCTACTTAATTATTAACCAAACAATGTCGAAACTTCAAGACAAGACAGATTTTATTTCCGTGACACACCAAAATAAAATAAAGGCAAACATTTATGTTCACCATGCACCCGCGAACAGTGTGGTAACAATTTTAACACCTTTACAGGTGAAATTTTCTGAAACTCGCAAGGTCTAAATTTTCGATCAAAATTTATATTAGGGAAGGAAATAGAAGACTTGATACGTCAAGTATTGCTAATAATGTTATGCGTTCTATGCAATTTATTCTGGGTCGGTATATGTAAATCATGAAGGAAGCCTTCATGACAGCAAACTTAAGAAAACTGGAGAGATAACAAGACATTTATTTTATTTATTATTATTTTTTTTTCATGGAAGTTAAAAGTTACTCATTTCAGAAATAGCTTTTGAAAAGATATTTAAAGCCTTTTTTAACATGCCTTTTGTTTTATTCCCTCCAGATAAAAATTAAGTCATAAAAAAAAAAAAAACTAAAAACAGATGAGCGCTTAACTCGATTCGCCTAAATAGTGTTGGCGCCAAAGTCGACTTTTTTGTCACATCATAAGCAAGGTTCCTAACTAGCTGTCTATCTGAAAGTTAACTACAAATAAGATGGCTTTTATGGTGTTGTGCTTAATTACTGTAAGACGGAAGAAATTAGTTTGGCATTTTATTAAAACCAGAAGTGAGTGGCAAATGATTTTCATCACAAACTGGTTTTATGAAAGCCGAAACCTTTTCTAAACGCCTACCTATTTACAGCCATCACGTACAAAAAGACAACTAAACGGCGAAGTATATTTACGAGATTATTTACAGTTAATTGTCTTTATTAGTTTGCAGCCAAGCTACTGAAGATACTTCGAGTAAAAGTCAAAGATAATAGAAGATACATTGCCATAAAGGTCTCGTCTCAGGTCTCGTCCTTTTGCGGTCGTTTGCTTGAACCACCGAAACCTCATTAATGCATGCGTCTTTAATTGCGGTCTATTGTTAGGCTGCGTGACCAATCAAACTTTTAAAAAGGTCCTGTGCATTAGCACCCCGCTACATAGGCTGACAATACCCTAGCAAGTGTTAATAAAGTAGCCTAATTTTCCAGCAGAATAATCTAATTGTATTCCGTAGCAGAAAAAGCTAAATTATGGCCACCTAGAAGCCAGTGAGGAGTATTTTTCTGGAAGCTGCTTCGTATCTCAAACACGTTAGCAAGAATTGTTGAATTTTTTTTTTCAATTAGTAAAAGCCTGCTTAATGTTGTGGAAAAATATAAACAAAATAGTTTAATCATGAATTTTTTTATTCAAAAGTCTCTTTCCTTGAAAGATTCTCTAAATAGTGCACAAATAAACTTGAACTAGAACTTGAAAATATGCACCTAAACGTTCGCACGTATTTCACTTTATTATATGACAGGGTCTTTCAGCGGTTAAGATGAATCAATTCTCCTGCTGTGATTGGCTACCCGCGAGGTCAAGATGGAGCCATCTTGACCGCTCGGGATAGCCCGTTCGTCCCGCGTTTTACTACTGATCTTTTAATTGCGTCCTTTGAGTCATATAATAAATCCTTTACTGACCACGCTTGTTCGGTCAAGATGGCGGGATTTTGGCCTCGTTCTTTTTTTGCGTGTTTATGGACCTCGACTTCGTCTCGGTCCATAAACACGCAAAAAAAAAAAAAACTTGGCCAATATCCCGCCATCTTGACCTCACGCTTGGCCAATAACCCATATATATAACGAAAAATTCTTTCTCATATGAATTCGGAAAATTATGACATGGAGTTATCGAAACGTCATTCAACACTGCTGAAGCTGATTTTTATTCTTAATAGTTTATCTCTTAGGGTTAAGGAAGCTGAAAATCAATGCTTCGAATCCCACTAAACCTTATCTAGAAAGCTATGCAGTGGGAAAGAAAACAAGGTTTAACTAAAACAAACTGGCAATCTACAAAATAGAAATAGTTAACGAAGGCTCACAACCTATTTTCCAAAACAAAAAATGCTTCTAACCCTACTAAACGTGACCTAGAAAGCTATTGAGTGGGAGAGAAAACAACGTTTAACGTTTAATGGTATAAACCCCTTTATACCATGCCATAGAAAATACTGCCAATCAGAATGCAGGAAAGCTGTTGTAGGCCCATACTCATTTAGAATTTAACATTAGGCCAATTATCCTGCAAAATCGCATAAAATATCTCCTGATACTTAGCCATAGAGGCCATAAGTCCAGTTGACTAAAATAATGACAATATTTGGAAAGTGTTACAATATGTTGAATAATAAAATGGGATATCCAACTTGTCAATAATAATTGTATTTGCCTGGAATATACACTTGGTGGCTTGTGCTTCAATTTTGTGAAGATTTTCAACTGAAGGGCATGAGAAAACCCCCTATCACTCAGTTTGCATGTTCCCGGCTAGCAGAGGCCTCTTTTCCTTATATTCAGTGTGCTGGAGAAAAGAGACCTCTGCCATGGGTTGAAACGGGCTGTGTTGAGCATGCGTCGCGGTTTCTTAGCAACCGAACCATCACGTGGTATTTTTAGCACGTAATCAAATGACAAACAATACATGGAGCATGCGTTTCAAAACCTCCAGCCACGAATTCGGATGGCGGCTTAATCAAAGACTGTTTCGACCCATCGCACAGGTCTCTTTACTCCAGCACGCTGAATAAAAGGAAAAAAAGGCCTTTGCTAGAAGGGAAGCTTGCATGTTGCTTGGTTTGGAACTGAGTGATGGAAATTTAAATATCTGTGTTTAACCCATTGACTACCGGCGGTTTTTACATTTACGGAGTGATTTTCCACCTATAAACGATGAATAGCAATTCGTGACTCTTTATTTGAACTACCAGGGAAAAGTGGTGCTGTCCTAAGGCACTGGAGGCTCAAGGTTTCTGAAAACATCATTTTGACGTAGCTACTTTTTATCCGTGAAGCGACAACAATGGCCCATGTTCGGTTTGCTTGCGATTTCTGCTAAATTTACAGCCATTTTTCATCTTTAGCGGCTGCCTGATGAGCATCATTAAGCGTGACGGTAGCTAAGAACCGAGCAAGGTGATGTACTTTGTTGTTGAATTTGGCTTGTCACTCGACGAACTGGGAATTTGGCCGGTCGAACACTTAGTACCTTTGGGACTCGACTATTGATGAATTTCTCGACCTACCGCCACATATTTTGGAACTTCTGAGTACTGAAGATGACCACAAGTAGTATGACCACAGCTTGTGGTCATCTTCAGTACTCACGAAGGCAAAAAGGGGCATTTTTGTCGTTTCTCTTTGACGTTAAAAACGGTCAGTTTCGTTCTTGTCCAAGCTCAAAAGGCCATATTTGGTAAAAATCGCTACGTTTCTTGCATTTATTGGATATCCAAATTTAAAGGGCATTCCATTTCGTGCTCACAACTAACAGTTAAGGCAATATTCGTGCGATTGAGAAAGTTGCAATGTTTTGAAGCATGGGAGTTTTTTACGGCCGGTTTTGGCCGGCATGGGTGCCAATGGGTTAAGTTGGCCCAGCACTGGGCTTATTTATTTATTTATTTATTTATTTAGACATTTACTTATTTATTTTTTAATTATTACTTGATTTACTAATAATCTATTTTGCTAAATTTGATCCTAAGTTACACAAACCGCCTCGATTAGCTTTGCTACATGCTGGTTGTGTATTTTTCTAAATTGTATATTATAAATATTGAAATAAAGTGAAGTGAAGTGAGGGTTGGAAACTTGTTCGAATCATGAAAAATTAGCCTTTTTGAACAACAAGAACAACAAACGAGGTTAAATAAGGGAAGTTTAACTTTAAAGCATACGTTTTTCGTAATATAGTACTGCTAATAAGAAACACTCACAGTCGCACAGAATATTCACTGTTTGTTTAGGTGCACTGTGCTTTGTATACTAACCAGTGACTCGTTAGCTTTGTTTTTGGCTAAGCGTGATGAGTCAAAACAAGGTCTGCGTAGGAGGCTAGTGACGGGTTTACCTAAAACATAGAATCCGGAATCCGGAATACGGAATGTAAAGAAGTTTGGAAGAAAATTTTGACAAAGTTTGAAGTCGCTTGGGTAATAATATGGTCAACAAATTATATGATGACTTAGCCTGAGTTTTGCAGCAATCAAGCATACTTTAGTTTTGCTTTTAATAAACCGCCTGATTCCTTTAAAGCACACGGCTTTCAATCACACCACAACGACACTAATCAACGTATTGTGCTTTTTTGAAAATTTAAAATCAAATCATTTTAATTAAAAGCGCCTTCTCTTATTCTTTTTGTCGATGAAAAGTCTAGTAGGCCTGTCCAAAACTTTAAGGCAACGTTTTGAACAATTTTCGATTTTCTATCAACCTTTTTTGATTTCTAGCAACTTAGTTTCCCATTTTAAATGTTTTGTTATTCATTTCAGCTTGATCTTTATAAAACACAAACTTTTTTGCTTATTATTTTGAACGCCACGTGACCACAAACCAGAGAAAAATCATTTTGCATATTTTGATTTAATTGCGTGTGGGAACGCTTATGCCTGATTGGTCAATGTCTGTTGCTACATGCCGGAATGTTTCGGAATTGTATCGGTACGTATATTTCAGGTTGTAGAGTCGCCGTCCATAAAATGACAAACATGGAACATTTCCGAACATCCCAGTAGATTCCAGAACATCTCCAAAAGACGGAGAAATATCAATTTAAAAAAAAAACTTAAAATATACAGAAAAAAGAAACTAACATGAAATAAATATAATCCGAGAGATTAACTGGAGAATAAAAGAAGACAAAAAAATATTTATGACAAAGAAAGGACGTTTATAAATGCCCCACCTGGAAATGATAGCTATGGGGGCTGGGTGAGGATTGTTTTAGCGCTTCCGTTTGCTTGCCTGATAGAGGACAGAAAGAAGAGCTGCTTGAAACTTGTGCTAAAAAATATAAAGAAATTGATGTGTCAAAAAAGAAACAAATGCTTGAAAATCAAAGAAAAAAGTATAAAGAGATGGATTCATAAAAAAAGAAACAAATGCTTAACAGAAAAGCTGTAAAGTCTAGAAAAAGAAAAATATCAAAATTGCATGTTGATGTTTGCATTTCACAGTTTTGCCAGAAAATAAAAGAAGGCCCTTATTATGCATGCACTGTCTGCAACAGAATGTTTTATAGGAAATCTGTATTATTATTTAACAAGGAAAAATATGTGAACTGCAAAATTCAAAACATCTTTACAGAAAAATTATCTTTTGACAATAAGGAATATATTTGTAAAATAATAACACTGAAGCGACTTTAAGACTTTTTTTTGTCTCTGATTGTAAAATATGTCAGTATTAGCCTCCACTGAAGAGGCGCGGGAAGGGTGCGAAAGATTAACTATATTTATGCAATCCCGTGTCCCACTGGGCCCGGTAAGTTCCACGTAGTGGTTCTAGTTTACAGTTAATTGTCTTTATTAGTTTGCAGCCAAGCTACTGAAGATACTTCGAGTAAAAGTCAAAGATAATAGAAGATACATTGCCATAAAGGTCTCGTCTCAGGTCTCGTCCTTTCGCGGTCGTTTGCTTGAACCACCGAAACCTCATTAATGCATGCGTCTTTAATTGCTGTCTATTGTTAGGCTGCGTGACCAATCAAACTTTTAAAAAGGTCCTGTGCATTAGCACCCCGCTACATAGGCTGACAATACCCTAGCAAGTGTTAATAAAGTAGCCTAATTTTCCAGCAGAATAATCTAATTGTATTCCGTAGCAGAAAAAGCTAAATTATGGCCACCTAGAAGCCAGTGAGGAGTATTTTTCTGGAAGCTGCTTCGTATCTCAAACACGTTAGCAAGAATTGTTGAATTTTTTTTTTCAATTAGTAAAAGCCTGCTTAATGTTGTGGAAAAATATAAACAAAATAGTTTAATCAATTTTTTTATTCAAAAGTCTCTTTCCTTGAAAGATTCTCTAAATAGTGCACAAATAAACTTGAACTAGAACTTGAAAATATGCACCTAAACGTTCGCACGTATTTCACTTTATTATATGACAGGGTCTTTCAGCGGTCAAGATGAATCAATTCTCCTGCTGTGATTGGCTACCCGCGAGGTCAAGATGGAGCCATCTTGACCGCTCGGGATAGCCCGTTCGTCCCGCGTTTTACTACTGATCTTTTAATTGCGTCCTTTTAGTCATATAATAAATCCTTTACTGACCACGCTTGTTCGGTCAAGATGGCGGGATTTTGGCCTCGTTCTTTTTTTGCGTGTTTATGGACCTCGACTTCGTCTCGGTCCATAAACACGCAAAAAAAAAAACTTGGCCAATATCCCGCCATCTTGACCTCACGCTTGGCCAATAACCCATATATATGACGAAAAATTCTTTCTCATATGAATTCGGAAAATTATGACATGGAGTTATCGAAACGTCATTCAACACTGCTGAAGCTGATTTTTATTCTTAATTGTTTATCTCTTAGGGTTAAGGGCCCATTGAAGTATCTCGTTGCTAAGGTACACGGTTGCTACCCAAGTGCAATTTCATTTCCGGTCAGCCCAAATTTTTTCGCGCGCTTTCTTCCGCGTCGGCCGGTCGCTGGCTCGTTCAAGTCGCCGGTAACCTTTTTTTGCGTCGTTGCAACAAATACAAGATCGAAAACCTTTGTTTACATTTTTATTAATTGATTTTCGGGGGCATACAACGAGCCAAATCAACCAAAAGCTGTGGAAAGGCATTTTTAAGTACCTTACGGTGTTTGAAGTCTGTTTTAAGTGATGTTTTTGTTAGCTAGAAAAATTTCATCTGTTCGGACTCCCTAGCTGAAGTTTTAATTGCCCGAAAATGTTAGGGAACAAAATCTTCCTTTGAGAAAATTCAAGCTGAAATGAACTTTCCACGAACTTTCTAGGGAATAATTTTCTCTCCGAAAATGTAAGCTGACGTTTTTAACTGCTAAAAACAGCAGTTATGACCTTTCCGAAAACCTCAGGGGCCATTAATTCCCCATTGCGAATCTTTTAGGCCGAGTGCACTCTTTAATCGACACCGAAAGCCCAAGGCGAACTACCCTCCACCGAACAGATATCTACCGAAACTTGTCGTTGGGTGCCCCTGAATTTTCTGCTTTACGTTTACAACATGTGAGTGGTACCTTTATTTATGAAACTTGAGTGTTCTGCTTGAAAATGTTTTCCACGTACGGACGTAAACAGAAAGCCGCAGCGATGGTTGCATGTCGATGGGGAAATCTCGAAAAGGTGACAGTAAAAGATTTCCAGTGTCAGGTTGGAAATCGAAATCTCAAAGATGCGGAGACACAAACTGAAATTAGTACTGCGCTATCATCACCTGCAAACTTCAAAAGAAACTCTGTGTTCGCGGCCTTTTTGACCGCACCGATCTTGCGATAAAACTGTGCGATCCTGTGAACCTGTGTCCGTGAACTGTCCTTCCGAACCTGAGAAACTCCATTGTTTAAATATAACACAAATAAACGAAGCTCTCCCAAGACAGCATGGAGCAAAAGACGGTGAGCATCCTTGAAAGCAGTTCTAGATCACAAGAATTACATTCTTACATCAAAAATTAATGCTAACCACTTTAACCACTCGACAGAAAGCCTGACTGATAATGGTGAGCTCGAAACTTGTGATGGACAGCTTCTCCTTACAACATCAGCCTCGCTTGAGAACCTAGTTAACAGTAATTTAACTAATCTACAACACCGTGACTGTGAAAAAGAAACTGAATTCGAATTTTGTTCGATAAAACAAAACACAGATGTGACTGGCCACAATGCTTAGGCACCAGGCCGCTGAAAATTCGCTCGCCACTTCCGGTGCCGCGAAAAAATTGACTTTTCTCCCCGAGAGATAAATATAGTTGCTGGATTTTAAAACAATTCGAAAGAACATCATATTTTCTTGGAATTCAAGCATGGGTTTTGCGACAAAATGAAAAACAAAAAAATTATGCTCAAAAGAGTGGTCAAAGAAGCACATTTTCCATTCTCATTTTTTATTTTTTATCATAAGCCAAAACGCATGCTTCAAAACAGCTTTTGTATTGTTACTGTACAGAAAATGAGGGTAGAAGGTTTAAGCCATTTTGTTAAAATGCATTTTTCTGTTTCTGGTCACGTGACATTGGGCGTGGTCCGATGACGTCATGTACTGGACCATATTTGCCCCCTATGGGTATTGTCCAAATTTGGTCCAATTGAAGCATACATGTGCAGAGTTATAGCAAATTGATTTTTCCCTAGCAACGGCATCAAAAGATACTTTAATGGGCCCTTAAGGAAGCTGAAAATCAATGCTTCGAATCCCACTAAACCTTATCTAGAAAGCTATGCAGTGGGAAAGAAAACAAGGTTTAACTAAAACAAACTGGCAATCTACAAAATAGAAATAGTTAACGAAGGCTCACAACCTATTTTCCAAAACAAAAAATGCTTCTAACCCTACTAAACGTGACCTAGAAAGCTATTGAGTGGGAGAGAAAACAACGTTTAACGTTTAATGGTATAAACCCCTTTATACCATGCCATAGAAAATACTGCCAATCAGAATGCAGGAAAGCTGTTGTAGGCCCATACTCATTTAGAATTTAACATTAGGCCAATTATCCTGCAAAATCGCATAAAATATCTCCTGATACTTAGCCATAGAGGCCATAAGTCCAGTTGACTAAAATAATGACAATATTTGGAAAGTGTTACAATATGTTGAATAATAAAATGGGATATCCAACTTGTCAATAATAATTGTATTTGCCTGGAATATACACTTGGTGGCTTGTGCTTCAATTTTGTGAAGATTTTCATCTGAAGGGCATGAGAAAACCACCTATCACTCAGTTTGCATGTTCCCGGCTAGCAGAGGCCTCTTTTCCTTATATTCAGTGTGCTGGAGAAAAGAGACCTCTGCCATGGGTTGAAACGGTCTGTGTTGAGCATGCGTCGCGGTTTCTTAGCAACCGAACCATCACGTGATATTTTTAGCACGTAATCAAATGGCAAACAATACATGGAGCATGCGTTTCAAAACCTCCAACCACGAATTCGGATGGCGGCTTAATCAAAGACTGTTTCGACCCATCGCACAGGTCTCTTTACTCCAGCACGCTGAATAAAAGGAAAAAAAGGCCTTTGCTAGAAGGGAAGCTTGCATGTTGCTTGGTTTGGAACTGAGTGATGGATTTAAATATCTGTGTTTAACCCATTGACTACCGGCGGTTTTTACATTTTCGGAGTGATTTTCCACCTATAAACGATGAATAGCAATTCGTGACTCCTTATTTGAACTACCAGGGAAAAGTGGTGCTGTCCTAAGGCACTGGAGGCTCAAGGTTTCTGAAAACATCATTTTGACGTAGCTACTTTTTATCCGTGAAGCGACAACAATGGCCCAAGTTCGGTTTGCTTGCGTTTTCTGCTAAATTTACAGCCATTTTTCATCTTTAGCGGCTGCCTGATGAGCATCATTAAGCGTGACGGTAGCTAAGAACCGAGCAAGGTGATGTACTTTGTTGTTGAATTTGGCTTGTCACTCGACGAACTGGGAATTTGGTCGGTCGAACACTTAGTACCTTTGGGACTCGACTATTGATGAATTTCTCGACCTACCGCCACATATTTTGGAATTTCTGAGTACTGAAGACGACCACAAGCAGGAATTTTTGGCAGTAGGTCGGAGTGGCTGTAGACTTAGTTTATATGTGAAAGAATTGGGAGAAAGAACGGGTGCTGTCAAAAATTCTTGTCATTTCCCAGCATGCAATGTGGTCTAGATGTTGAAAATGGCGGAAAGGCCCGAATGCACTGGAACAAAAGGCTGTATCTACGCTCGGGAGAAGAATATGAACAAAAAAAGTCATTTATAAGCTAGAAAAAGGACTGAATTTCGTTATGATGGTTGAAGTTTGGTTTTACGGCGATGATTTCCTTAAAAAACATGAAGGCAAAAAGGGGCATTTTTGTCGTTTCTCTTTGACGTTAAAAACGGTCAGTTTCGTTCTAGTCCAAACTCAAAAGGCCATATTTGGTAAAAATCGCTACGTTTCTTGCATTTATTGGATATCCAAATTTAAAGGGCATTCCATTTCGTGCTCACAACTAACAGTTAAGGCAATATTCGTGCGATTGAGAAAGTTGCAATGTTTTGAAGCATGGGAGTTTTTTACGGCCGGTTTTGGCCGGCACGGGTGCCAATGGGTTAAATAAAACATAATTGTTTTTGATGTTGATATTTTTTATTGCTCAACTACTTAAACAAAGGTCTTTGAGGCTAGTAACATATCAACGCTATTTTATTTGAAAACAACCATATGCTGCAAGATCTGGGGGGGGAGGGTACTACTTTCTGGCCAGTACTTAGCTTCAAGGTTGAAGTTGCATGAAAGCCAGCTTGAGGGGGTGGTGATTTTAAAAACTAGACAATAAAGGTCGAGTTGGAGCCACTAGTGACAGTCAGAAGTCGATGATCATCTCATCTAGGGTAATTGAGTTTGATACTGTGGCTTGTCACGTGACCTGGCCAACTGCAAACCCAGGAGGTAACGTTAAATGAAGCCTGGCCCTGCTAAGTTACCCACCCCCCCCCCCCCCCCCCCAGAAACTGTTTTAACCGTAGAATCTTAACTCTGACCCTGGATTTAAACTACCACCAACCATGACTTTCACTGGATAGTGTTAAAAGGACCGGTCACGTGACCTCTATTTTTCTTTGTTAACCCATTGACTACCGGCGGATTTTACATTTTCGGAGTGATTTTCCACCTATAAACGATGAATAGCAATTCGTGACTCTTTATTTGAACTACCAGGGAAAAGTGGTGCTGTCCTAAGGCACTGGAGGCTCAAGGTTTCTGAAAACATCATTTTGACGTAGCTATTTTTTATCCGTGAAGCGACAACAATGGCCCAAGTTCGGTTTGCTTGCGTTTTCTGCTAAATTTACAGCCATTTTTCATCTTTAGCGGCTGCCTGATGAGCATCATTAAGCGTGACGGTAGCTAAGAACCGAGCAAGGTGATGTACTTTGTTGTTGAATTTGGCTTGTCACTCGACGAACTGGGAATTTGGCCGGTCGAACACTTAGTACCTTTGGGACTCGACTATTGATGAATTTCTCGACCTACCGCCACATATTTTGGAATTTCTGAGTACTGAAGATGACCACAAGCAGGAATTTTTGGCAGTAGGTCGGAGTGGCTGTAGACTTAGTTTATATGTGAAAGAACTGGGAGAAGGAACGGGTGCTGTCAAAAATTCTTGTCATTTCCCAGCATGCAATGTGGTCTAGATGTTGAAAATGGCGGAAAGGCCCGAATGCACTGGAACAAAAGGCTGTATCTACGCTCGGGAGAAGAATATGAACAAAAAAAGTCATTTCTAAGCTAGAAAAAGGACTGAATTTCGTTATGATGGTTGAAGTTTGGTTTTACGGCGATGATTTCCTTAAAAAACATGAAGGCAAAAAGGGGCATTTTTGTCGTTTCTCTTTGACGTTAAAAACGGTCAGTTTCGTTCTAGTCCAAACTCAAAAGGCCATATTTGGTAAAAATCGCTACGTTTCTTGCATTTATTGGATATCCAAATTTAAAGGGCATTCCATTTCGTGCTCACAACTAACAGTTAAGGCAATATTCGTGCGATTGAGAAAGTTGCAATGTTTTGAAGCATGGGAGTTTTTTACGGCCGGTTTTGGCCGGCATGGGTGCCAATGGGTTAAGTTGGCCCAGCACTGGGCTTATTTATTTATTTATTTATTTAGACATTTACTTATTTATTTATTAATTATTACTTGATTTACTAATAATCTATTTTGCTAAATTTGATCCTAAGTTACACAAACCGCCTCGATTAGCTTTGCTACATGCTGGTTGTGTATTTTTCTAAATTGTATATTATAAATATTGAAATAAAGTGAAGTGAAGTGAGGGTTGGAAACTTGTTCGAATCATGAAAAATTAGCCTTTTTGAACAACAAGAACAACAAACGAGGTTAAATAAGGGAAGTTTAACTTTAAAGCATACGTTTTTCGTAATATAGTACTGCGAATAAGAAACACTCACAGTCGCACAGAATATTCACTGTTTGTTTAGGTGCACTGTGCTTTGTATACTAACCAGTGACTCGTTAGCTTTGTTTTTGGCTAAGCGTGATGAGTCAAAACAAGGTCTGCGTAGGAGGCTAGTGACGGGTTTACCTAAAACATGGAATCCGGAATCCGGAATACGGAATGTAAAGAAGTTTGGAAGAAAATTTTGACAAAGTTTGAAGTCGCTTGGGTAATAATATGATCAACAAATTATATGATGACTTAGCCTGAGTTTTGCAGCAATCAAGCATACTTTAGTTTTGCTTTTAATAAACCGCCTGATTCCTTTAAAGCACACGGCTTTCAATCACGCCACAACGACACTAATCAACGTATTGTGCTTTTTTGAAAATTTAAAATCAAATCATTTTAATTAAAAGCGCCTTCTCTTATTCTTTTTGTCGATGAAAAGTCTAGTAGGCCTGTCCAAAACTTTAAGGCAACGTTTTGAACAATTTTCGATTTTCTATCAACCATTTTTGATTTCTAGCAACTTAGTTTCCCATTTTCAATGTTTTGTTTCAGCTTGATCTTTATAAAACACAAACCTTTTTGCTTATTATTTTGAACGCCACGTGACCACAAACCAGAGAAAAATCATTTTGCATATTTTGATTTAATTGCGTATGGGAACGCTTATGCCTGATTGGTCAATGTCTGTTGCTCCATGCCGGAATGTTTCGGAATTGTATCGGTACGTATATTTCAGTTTGTAGAGTGGCCGTCCATAAAATGACAAACATGGAATTTTTCCGAACATCCCAGTAGATTCCAGAACATCTCCAAAAGACGGAGAAATATCAATTAAAAAAAAAAACTTAAAATATACAGAAAAAAGAAACTAACATGAAATAAATATAATCCGAGAGATTAATTGGAGAATAAAAGAAGACAAAAAAATATTTATGACAAAGAAAGGACGTTTATAAATGCCCCACCTGGAAATGACAGCTATGGGGCTGGGTGAGGATTGTTTTAGCGCTTTCGTTTGCTTACAACATTTTCAGAAAGATTCACCCTCATACCGTCTTCTGTCATCGCTCTTTTTTCGAGTGGCTTTCCAAGAGTTGCTCCTTTGCTGAAACCTAAGTCAGTATGGTGCCCAATATACCTTGAAACTTTTAGATAGGAACCTCGAGCACTTGAAATCCGCTGCTCTCCACTTCTGATCGGTTAAGGATATCTACAACAACTGAGAGCTCCGTCCGGCCTACTTTTACGGTAGGCGATAAATTTGGTTAATCTGCTCCAAGAAAGATTTTCTTCCCAATAGCAATGCTTCTCACTCCGTTTTTGCAGCGAGGGCCGCACTGGATGGGTCTGTTTGTTTCTTAAGGTTAAACATGTACGAGGCTAGTGTAAAATCTCGCGGGTCAGCGCATTAAGTTGCATTTAATGATCCTGCATACGGTCTTTCTTAATAGTTACCCCTATATCCCTCCACATCAACACAACTGGAAAGAACAAACCAAGTCCCAGACTAAGAATTCAGTCCTTTCACCCACCTCCTCCTGTAAGACATCTATCGCCTTTTTCGGTTCTTTAACCCTCTTATTAATTATAAAATTCCAGTTTCTAGATTCCGTATTCCGTATTCCGGATTCCATCTTTTAGGTAAACCCGCTAGTGACTCGTTGTATATTCCTCGGTATACCATTCAAAAGTACTACATAACAAGGGTATATGACATGTATATACTAACGACATGGGGTTACTAACATGGAGACTACAATGGAGACTACAAGGTACACACAACCTTTACTCCCTAAGAGTGATTTTACTCTGTCTAACGCCAGACGATTTTACTTGTCAAATTAAAGGAGACCCTTTATATTAGGGGTCGCGTTAAATGTCGCTACCACTGTCTCGTTTCAGTGCATCAATACTGATTGATGTGGACAAACATTTAGCAACTCTGTACTTCAGAAGTAGACAATGATCTGTTAATAAATTGTCTCTTTATAAGTACTGAACCAAAAACTGCGCTTACCCCTCGATGTTCGACTGTCCTTCGTGGATGTGGGCGTTTGCAAAACCTGGTTACCACGTCTCTCTCACTTCCGATCGTCGTGACGTGCCTGGCAATTCAAAATGGCGGGCGACGATCGACTACGATGAGACTTGTCAGAGTTAAAAGCTGCCGAAACTGGGAAAACCTTAAGAATTAAAACAAAATGGTCCACAAATTGCCTACCCTTTCCTTAGGTGTGGTGTGGATTGTTCCCATGTCGGACCTGCCTAGTTTTGCAAAACGTTTGTTTCGATCGTTATCATTGCGGTCAGTATAAAATATCGACTATGGACCCTGCGGACTGCGGACTGCGGACTGCGGACTGCGGACTGCGGACTGCGGACTGCAGACTGCGGACTGCGGACTGCGGACTGCGGACTGCGGACTGCGGACTCCGGACTCGGACTGCACGCGGACTGAGTATAAAATGCGGACTGAAGGCTTCGGACTAGGTACAAAACGTGGACTGAGTACAAAACACTGTGAAAAAGGCGGGTCTGGAGAAAAAGGCCATGGCCTACCCTATGGCTCACCCTATGGCTTACCGCTGGTCAATTTTTAAAACTCGGTTCAGCATTGCTGGAAACACGTTCTCCTTCAATCTGTCATATTTTCTAAGCAGACTCGTGGTAGAACTAAATTCGGAATCTCTTATACCTTTAATTCTTTTAAATTAAATGTTTTCCAGAATCCAAGACAATAACGTCTCCTGAGGTATGTGAATTATGGGAAAACTTTAACCAATCACCGTTCGCCGTTCCCACGGTAATGCACGTGCATTTGATTCTGTTGATTCTGTCCCAAATTATAATTTCCTGTCGCAATTTCCAAAATGTTCTTTGAAGAAAAAAGATTGAGGAGAGAAAAAAACCTCGGAGCTGAACTTACTTTCCATTTTTGTTTCAAAAGTATATAAGAAAAAACACCTTATGTGCTCTTACCACCAGGCGTGACGCAGCGTAACGCAAGTTGACAAAAATGAATTACAATATAAAGTTTACATTGGTGACGGTTCCAACGACGGGAATACATGAAGCTTGGGCAGATGCCAGATTACATGCTTGGATGCTAGATTATTTCACGCTGGTTTGGATTCTTCAGTCATCTCGGGTTCACGCAAGTGACAGAAACTGAGACCCAGTTCGCTGGCTGATCTACAAGGAATAGGACCTTAGCGTGCAGAAATTTTCGGAGCTCCTTTATAACAATTGCTCTTCCTTACGATAGTTGCCCGAAAGTTGTGTTTATACGGCATTCTGGTTTTCCTGATTCCAATCTATCACGAGTCTCCTTAACACTGAAAAATTTGAGCGAAACGTCGCCAAGAGAACAGAAGAGAGTCGTCGGTATGTTAGATTGAAGGAAAACGTAGTTTTACACAAGCTGAACCGAGGTTGTGCCTTTTTCACAGTGTTTTGTACTCAGTCCGCGTTTTGTACCTAGTCCGCAGCCTTCAGTCCGCGTTTTATACCAAGTCCGCAGTCCGCAGTCCGGGTCCACAGTCCGCAGTCGATATTTTATACTGACCGTTAATTGACACCGACGAGCCAAAGGGAGGATAGAGTTCGGTATAGATATAGAAATCAGTATAGAAATCAGCTGCCTGTGTAGCAGGCGTTTCTGCCGGACATTTGAGTTTCTTTTTTTTTTTTTTTTTTTTTTTTTTTGTTTTTTTCACTCTGACCTCTCGAAACCTGGGATTTGCTCTAGAACCGGATATCATTAGGGCCTGTTTACATGGAGGTACGGTGACCCTCCCAGAAGGGTCACCCTCTCCTATTGTATTTTTCGGTTTCGTTTACATGGGAGGTAGGGTCACCCTAGCGGTAGGATAACCCTATCTGTTTTCTAGGGTAACCCTCCTAGGAGGGCCAACTTTTTGTTTGTTCAAGCCATATTAGCTCACCCTCCAAAAAGGATTAACTTTTGCGGGTTCGGATTACTGTCACATTCCAGCGAAACTCTATAATGTTGTCACGCGCCTGTAGGTCTGAAAAATATTTTCGTCGTCGTTGGCAAAAAGTTTTTTTATAATTTTTTATTTTTCTTAAATTGCGTTACATTCAATTCATTACATTTAAAAACAAAACCTATACACACGTATTATAAAATGAGTTACTCACATTACATACCACTTGACCCTACACCTATACATGG
The DNA here is from genome assembly GCA_016490735.1 of Pachyseris speciosa. NCBI lineage: Eukaryota > Metazoa > Cnidaria > Anthozoa > Scleractinia > Pachyseridae > Pachyseris > Pachyseris speciosa. The sequence continues at coordinate 266,078 of JAEMWC010000548.1, read as the reverse complement.
TATACACTACTACACATTACCACAATAAGTTACTTAAATACATTACATACTACTTGACTTTACTTTGCATCTACATTGTATACTACACTACTACACACTAATACACTACAATAAATATACAATAGAAATATACCAATGAGTGTCTCTAATTAATGAGAGGCTTCCGCTTTCCTTCGTGAATTTTAAGTCGGTTGTTCTTTATGGCTATAGATCGTTCAATGGATTCTATATGATCTAATTTTATCGTGAGATAACGCAGTGATGGTAAAATATTGTTCAGGCGACTGTGGTGGATAACTTGTTTTCCAGCGATGATAATATGATTTAAAAGCAACCAATGAGGCCTTTTTTGCGTCAGCCCAAAAATTATGTCGCAGTCATTTAGAGAATCAATCGATGTGCAAGGATTTAAGCCAAAGAACAACAGACGTCCAGAATGCTACACTGAAATCACACCTACAAAAGAGGTGCTCGAGAGATTCATCTGAACTTTTGCAAAAAGTGCAGAGTGGTGAAGCAATCATTTTCATTTTGTATAAGGATTTGTTAGTATAAATTATTCGATTTAGTAACTTATACTGAAAAACTCTTGTTTTGGTGTCAATCGTAACAACATGAGGAATTTGATAGATCACTTCCCAATCAAGAGCACCACTATTCTGATACAAAGTACTAAATTTATGCCGCGCTGAAGGATAGACCTGGATAATTTCTATAGGTTTCCAATACAATTTCGAGGAGGTGATTGAATCGAGAGGAAGAGTATCATCTTTTAAATAAAGAGTGTAATTGAGCTCAATATTCCGAGAGTCAGCTGAAGTCCCGGGGAAAGGGGAGGGGGGCGGTACTAAAAAAAGTTTGTACGGGGAGGCTCCGCCCGAGGTCCGACCCCTCACCCTCATATATCATTTTTGACAGAAAAGGTACCCCTTTCGTATACCTTCCATTGACAAATGGTACCCCTTTCGTATACCAAAAACGGGAAGTCTTCTTGTCATTTTCATGTAGCGTTCAATAAATTAAAACAGTGCAGTCGTAAGGTACGTGTGTTTGAAATATTGTAATGAAAGGCCCTGTTAAATACCTAAATGACAGATTGCCCTTCCCTTCCATATACTTCAACTCGTGAAATCACTACCCTTTCATATACCTGAAGCGTGAAAAAGGTACCCCTTTCGGGCGGAGCCTCCCTGTATAGGCCATTATAGGAAGTACACACCCCCCCCCCTCCCCCCGGGGTGAAGTGTGACCGTCACCTTTAGAGTTGATGAACGTTTTCCACGTGAGAGGAAGATAATTAAAAAGACCAAACAGTAGCAAATAATCATTAAAATTTAGCCCTTCTGCTTTGAAAAAGATCCAAGATTTAAGGCTACCAGTATTTGTTAGAATATTAGCAAGAGATACGAGACCTTCTGAGAACAGCTTCTTATTGAAAATTGGTTTGCCACCAATGCGGAGAAATTGGTTATTCCATAATAGTTGATTTAAGGCTTGTTCACGGGACAAAACGGGTTTTACGGATAGATTGCACCAGATCTCGAAACATTCTCTATAGAAATTAGGAAGACAGCTAGGCAAATCGGCAGCACTGAAGTTGCATTGAAAGAGAAACTTGCCGCCGAGATCTTTCAGAAAAAAAGGAGAGTATTTTCTTCCAACGGCTAACATAATCTTCAGCATATTTCGTAAGACACATAATACGTTGCGTATCGATCATTGTCTGAATATGAGGCATTCTCAAACCGCCTTTTTATAGTCGCTTTTGAGAGCAAGGCGCTTAATTTTATCCTTACCTTTCCAAATAAAGTCATAAATAATAGAATCGATTTGCTTTATTGTAGTTTTTGTGAGGGGAATGAGAGATGCACGAAACATTAACTTGGGTATGGCAAATGTCTTCACGATTTGAATTTTCCCGTATAAAGTAAAATGTCTCCATTGCCATTTTTTCAAAGTTTTTGATAGCGATTTCAATGTTTCATCAAAATTTAGCTCCTGTCTTTTGCGCCAATCATAAGTGAAATAGACACCAGAATTTTAATAGGTTTGTTAATGTTCTTGATATTAATGTACGGAGGGTCGTTATGGTTTCTCCCAAGCCATAAGGCTTCAGTTTTCTCAGTATTCAACTTCAACCCAGAGCAGATTCCAAATCTATCTAGTGACATGGAAAAAGGGTCGTCAGGTCATCGGCAAAGGCTGCAAGTTTAATTTCCGTGTTTTCAACATTAATTCCTCTTATGTTCTTGTCATACTGAATATTAATTAGCAAAGGTTCAAGAGCAATAATGAAAAGGTACGCTGACAACGGTCGCCCTGTCTAACGCCTCGTTGTACTTCAAACATTTGGGTTGAAAAACCATTGTTTAGAATACAACTTGATATATTGGAGTATAGAACTGAAACCATTAAATGAACGATTTACCAAAATTGAACGACTTTAAGATTTTGAAAAGAAAGGTCCAAATTAGTGAGTCAAAGGCTTTTTCGAAGTCAAATGCAACCATAAGACCAGGTATTTGTTTAATTTTAGTGTATTCCATGATATTGTCAATTGTGCGAACCGCATCAAATATCGCTCTGCCTTTGACATAAGCGTATTGATCAACCTGGTAAAACTTTTGCTAAACGAATAGCAAGGGCTTTCGAAGCAATCTTAACATCAACATTTAAGAGGGAGATTGGTAGCCAACTCTTAATGTACCTTGCAATCTCTATCTTTCTTGTTGATTAATTTAATAATGGCTTGTTTTTGTGAATTAGATAACTCACCATGCTCGTAAGAGTAATTTAAGGCGTCAGTTAGTTGATGACCTAATAAGTTCCAGAAGCCTTTGTAAAAGTCGGCCGTAAGCCCATCATTTCCGGGAGCTTTGCCATTGGAAAACATTTGCAAAGCTTCATAACATTCCACAAGTGAAAGCTTTCCTTCACATGCCATCATTGATTTCACTTAACATCGGTATGTTGTTATTGTCTAAGAAAAATGAACACAGTTCTTCATTCTTCACGGATCGTCAAGCTCTCACCGGCCCCGACAGATGTGCATATGACTAACGGACCGTCTACGGACCGACTTATCCTTTGCCAGTCTGACGGACTGTATAAGTTTGTATATATTGTGTATATTGTGTGGCGCGCTTCGCGCTTGGGCCATAAATCAACGGGAAAAAACTCGGTCCGTAACTTACAGTACGAACCTCGAACTCGGATGGTAAAAGGTATGTATATGTAGTACCTGTGTTATTGTTCCACCCGATTCGATTATCCTTGCTATAATAGAGTGAACAAATTGTGTTGTTATATACCTAGACTTTCACTCAACAAAACGAGCACTGCGATTGGTTGATTCTTGGTCACGTGCCCCTGACCAACTTCAAATGTATCCCGACTAGGATACAATTCCGCAGTTGTTGCCCGCGCGCCGGATACACTGAACAGCACGTGATTAGTGCATGACTAAAAAGTGGCATGATTTTCAGCACGTGCTCACGTCAGCTTGATTGACGAGGGCGGACCTGAGAACACTGCCAGTTTTCAAAAGTTATGGAATCTGAGACTAAAAGGAAACGTTTTTCTCCGGATAAGCCGAAGAAATTCAGCATCTAATAGGTGGAAAAGATTCGGAGAATACAAGAAAGGCATATTCTACTCTTTCAGGTACTTTTAAACGTTTGTAAATTATTCAGCAGGCTTGTGAATAAAGACGTGTTCTTATAGTACCGTCTTTGTTTGTTTGTTCATTTTGCTGTGACTGTTGAAGGGTAAGTCTCGATATATAACAAAGCACTTAATGTATGTTCCCTCGGGAAACTAGTTAGTTTTGTTTTCCCTCTAGTCCTGATATCGAGGGAAACATCAGGACACGAGGGAAAACAAAACTAACTGTTTCCTTCGGGACCATACATTAAGTGTTTAATATAGATTTAATAAGTCTTAAATAAAGTTGTTGCTGTTGTTGGACCAATGAAACAAACACCAAACACCGAAATATATAAACAAATAAGTGAATGAATAAATAAATAAACAGCGAAAATTGGGTTGAGAGTTTCTTTATTTTTGCTTTTAATAATTATATCACCCTTTCTAATATTTTGCATATATGTTCATATTTCTCTCATCTGAAGTAGCATCTACAGTTCCGCTTAGCGTGGAAAGTTCGTTGCTCGGTTAATTCTCACGGCAGCAAGGAGGCAAGCATGACTAACCAGCACACGCGAGAGGATTTCCTCAGCCTACGACAAAAACACATTAAAAGTGATGTTGTCTATCAGTGTAGTTGAAAGTAAAGATTATCCGACGGTGACCATGATACAACGCGCGGGTCGCATGCAGCGGGTCACGAGGGTTTGTTTTGGGTTCGCCAAAACAATAAAATTGCTATTTTCCAGTTCGTTTATTAATGCAATCTTGTTTGCGTAATCTTATCAAGGTCAAACGAAAATCGCTGTGATAGCCACATTCGAGTAACCCGCAGCTTAATCTCGTGTGAGTGCGTATTCAGTTTTAGTCAACGCCCCGCAAAAATATTAACGTTCCGAACTATGTCCGGGTGTCCCGTAGAGTTCGGATAAATCTCCCTTGAAACTGTTCCTAAAAGTAAGCGTTTGAGTTTGGTTGTGTGGAGGGGATGCAATCCAGCAAGACTGAGAATGTGCAATAACGTTCAGTACAGGGTAGACCCTCCCGCTCCGAATAGCGAACAGGTACTGCGTTGAATCAACGCTGGTTAGTAGGAGCATGGGCTCTGAGCAAGATAGCAAATGAGTCTTGATAAAAATTAACTTTTTAGCAATTACATCCTATGTGTTTACATTTTTTAATTGTTGGTTATTTAATATTGAGACTTCATGTGGAACATGTACCTGTCAGTTTCTGAATTGAATTCAAGATGATTCTTTGTTTTAAAAGCATTGCAAAGCATGGCTCCTACATATATATAAGAGATCTTCTTGAACCTAAAGTTGCGAGAAACTATACCTTACGATCTGATAACCAGAGACTGCTGCAAGTGCCAAAATCAAAGTGTAAATCCCTTGGAAACTGACCTTTCGCCCACTCAGGTCCACCGTTATGGAATGCCCTGCCCTTGGAACTAAAAACCTACCTTTTTAAGAAAGCCTTTACTGAGAACTGAATGAAACTTCAATTTATTATTGTAAACTAGGTGGCGTTTTTGAATATTTTAATAGTTTTAGCGCTTAAAACTTATTTTGTTTATTTATTTGTTTATTTATTTATATATTTATTTTATTGTCATATTGCGCGGTGTTCTTACCTCCTGCGCCGAGAATATGGAGTTTCCTGCCTTAGAGTCGTCACATAGCAACGACAGCACGCTGTTAGTTAGGGGCACCTTTTGAAAAGCTTCTTTCAAATCTGTTTGTAGGACAACAGATACATGTATATATAAATGGACTTCTGAATGCGACCAGGTGTTTGCTCGTGACAGGCGTGTCATATAACTCAAACCACTAAAGCAAGAGCATAACCTACGATACGAGTATTATGGAGGTTTAACTGAAATACTTTTGAAGAAATCCACATTATGACAATGGTAAAAAAAGTTCATTATGTCGCAAAAATGCACGCACCGCAAGTCAAGCGCGTGCAGTATTGAATCATAATGCAGGCAGGGTACGTCACGAGTACAAGGGCGGGGAATTCTAGACATATATTTTCAAGGCTAAAAAAGACAAATGATTGGTTCTGAGGTAAACTGATATTAAAACAATGTATTAACCTCTGAAACATGCTTCTAAACTCTGAAAAGAAAAGCATTCCTTGAACTGTTTTTCGCCTACTTTTGTCCTATTGATTAAAAATAAAACACAAACAGCGGAGATAAACATGGTAAACCATCGCATTTTATATAGACTTGACGTTTCGTATGCTAGGCAACATACATTTTCAAAAGTGACCGTTACAATTTTTGAAAACTGTTTATATACTTTTAATACAGGGGTCTGGAACCGAGATTAAGAAAAACTATCTTAACAGTAAATATGTAAAGGATACACCTTATTAATAAAGCAACAACTTCTCACTACTAATGTTTACATTAAAAGCTGGCTTAAGTTCTTGGATAAATAAGGTTTCCTTAATTTTTGCAATGATAATCGGTTTTGCCCAACGCTGAAATGTCAAAATGATCCCACTTGATGTTGTGTCCAGTGGTTTTAACGTGGTCAGCAATAGCTGATGTGTGGTCATGTTTAGCGAGGGCCTTGAAATGTTCAGTTTTCCTGTCATGAAGTCTTCTTTTTGTCTTACCGATGTAAAAATCAGTGCAGTCCCAGCAACCGGCCTTATAAATGACTTTAGACTTCTGAGAGCGGTTTAAGCGGTCCTTGTAAGGAAAGAAAGACTTGACTTCTTATTTATCCAAGAACTTAAGCCAGCTTTTAATGTAAACATTAGTAGTGAGAAGTTGTTGCTTTATTAATAAGGTGTATCCTTTACATATTTACTGTTAAGATAGTTTTCCTTAATCTCGGTTCCAGACCCCTGTATTAAAAGTATATAAACAGTTTTCAAAAATTGTAACGGTCACTTTTGGAAATGTATGTTGCCTAGCATACGAAACGTCAAGTCTATATAAAATGCGTTGGTTTACCATGTTTATCTCCGCTGTTTGTGTTTTATTTTTAATCAAGCTACGATGGCCTAACAACAAGAGTTTATATGATTTTGTCCTATTGTTTATTTCCAAACTATAAAGGACAAGGATGAGCTTGTATTTGATCCAACTGCTTACGTGGGAGTTGGGGCTTCCAGGCTCGCATGTCACCAAGCTATTGCGTTCTTTACTTAGACAAGAACCTTAGCTCCGCATTTGTCTTCCGTACCTGGTGTATAATGGTTAGCACCACATACACCCGGTAGTATTAGGGGTTCCTAGAAGTAGAATTACGGTTTTCCTAAATGTTCACTTAAATGCCCAGTCAAACAACCGATCGTAAGGAAAGAACCCGACAGCAGAGACGTAGCTTGAACTTCGAGTCTTAGCTCCTTACTGGGCACGCTTGAAGACACGAGCGAATCTTGAAAGATCCGTCAGGTTTACGAATCTGATTGTTTTGTTTTTTTCTTTTCAAACAATTCAAATGCGCAGTTCAACCGGAACTCCACTATTTTCGGACTTCTGAATCAGATCTTTCCCGAGTCGCTCGTTTCCCGACCGCTGGTCAAGGGGAGCGAAGACTCTGGGTACGAGCTTGACTCGACACGTACATTTTAACGCCCCTTCAGACTGTGGTGCTACCAGGAAGCTTAAGCTTTAAGAAGTGGGTGACAGGGTAGCCTGTGGTCCTTAAACTACTACAACAACAGCAGCTCGGAGAAACCTCAACTGTAAATTATCCTGGAGAAAGCACGCACCTATACTGTTACTCTTGGAGTATTCCGCGGCTGTGCGATATCTCCCTTGCCTGAGGAAACATGTTAAAACCTGCCAAGCAAGGTAACATTCGCTGAATTATGGAAACTTGTCAAATGCAATTACTGCAGACAGGAGCCTAAAGCCTCAGGGTAAAGTCAGACCGTTGACGGGTCAAATTTAATTTTGGGTGTGGTCAGCCATTTTACACCCCTTACCATCAATACTTAATCCTTTAGCCAGCCATGTTGGCACTTGGGTTCAGCATAAATCAGAAGTTTGATGGACATTCATAAACATCACCCAATATATCTAATTAAATGTTTTGGTTTGGTACTCAGGAAGTTTAATAGTTTTCAACATTTTGTCGCCAAAAATTGTCTTAAGGCAGAATTAGACAGATACAACATTGTAGTATCAGGCATGCTGCCAAGCCCACGATACGAATTTTCAATTGTGTCAGGATTCCATCACGGTGGACCGCTACTTTCCTGTAAATCAGACTTATAACTTGCTTACGATTTGCGAGCACTTGCACAACAATTGTCGAAAAAATCTTCAAACAGCAAAACAAAAACCAAAACTATTTTATTAAATGGAGCCTCCACTCTTACAAAACATTCGCGCTAAAATGTTGGAAATAATTACTAGATTCCAAATTTTGTTTTGAAACGTGGATATAACATTTAATTGTAAAAAATAATCGATGTCATCATCGCCTGTTTTCGCTTTTAAATTCCCCGGGCGCGGCCATTTTGGATTTGATGATTTGATGTCATGGTTGCAGCTAGTGTCAGGAAGCAAATGAAGCAGAAAATCCTTTGTGTTTAAAAATAGTGCAACCATTGTTTTGTACACTTAAATGTTTTATCCACGTTTTAAACCAAATTTTGAAATCTAGTAATTATTTCCTACAATTTAGCGCTAATTTGTTGTAAGAGTGGAGGTACCCTTTAAAGCGTCAGTGGATTTAGCTTTAATTCAACATAAAATCTTCGGGGTGCACGATGTTAACTTCGCACTGATTTGGTTAGCCTGCTACTCACGTCCAATACTGTCGCACTGATACGGATCGTCATTTGCTGTTGTCGATTCGTACTCTGCGTACGAATCGACAAACGTGCCTCTAGCCTGCGAGCAAGCTCTCTATTGGGGTCTCATGATACGCTCCTTAACCTTCTCGCGACTCTCTTCACTCACCGCTCGCGCCCGAAATAAATCTCTCTTGAGATCCCAAAAGAGAGCTTGCTTCCGGGCTATGATTTGGTGAAGTAATGCAGTTGAATAAGAAAAAATGATTTTTTGTCAGGTTTCTAAATCTATTAGAGTCTGGTGTCACCTCTTGAATTTATTACAAGGACATTATTTCACTGAGATGGCTTTCTATACGTCTGGACTTCGTATTGTTGTTACATCAGGCTACGTGCACATATGCTTCAGCATCTGTTATCTTTGAGGAGTGGAGTATTTTGTTCCTGGTATGGTAGTTGAAACAAAACTGTAAGTAAATTATTACCTCTGTATGAGCACCAACACTCTCAAATACAGCTTCAGCAAGTCCAATGAGTCCACATGCGCAACTGGACAAAGATGGAAACAAACTCACATATTAAGATGAGAGACAACAAGTAAATAATTCAATGATAATTACCCTATTGTTATGGACTTTTTCATGTAGACAAGGGAATGTCGTTAACCACGGGGGAAATGGTTTCGCCAATGCAGCATTGGACACCTCTTACTGCTTTGATTTTTATCGCACCCGTTGCTGATACATATCCTCAACAACGGGCTTAGTCCCTCTGCGGACTTTTAAGCATATATACGCAACCACTGGATGGTGTTTTTCTCGCTCTCTGATTCGCTCGTCACACTCCGGATAGTATCTGTTCACCTCCAGGAATTGCCCAGGTTTGTGCTCGAGATTTTTCGCTAATTTGTCAGAACTTAGGTGACTCCATTGGGGCTGGCTATCTATTGCTTTGGTACCTAGTGAAACGTTATTCCACTCAGTGTTAGTGGGTGGACATTTACATCCTCCACTTTCTACGCCCATCTCGTTGGCGTATTAGCTAAGTTAGCTAAGACGTAGATGCACTTACTTTCGTTCCCCTGCTTTCTATTTGTTGCACGTTTTCGTAATTCGTTATGCATGCTTCTTAAGACGGATATAAATGCAATGATCTTTTCCATACCGCTCATAACTGACGATGAAGGACGTTTCGCTTGGAACAATGTTTGACAGATTAAAAAACTGTTTTTTTTTTTTTCAGAGTTGCCATTTAAAATAGAAATTTTGAAAAACAGTTATCGTCGAGCTCGTTCTTTGCTTGATAAGTGTAATTTGAAAGGAATAATTTTTCCCGACAAAACCTAGAAATACATACTAGTTATGTTATACCTTCGATTGATGTACCATGGAGTACCCGGCCACGTGTCATATACCATGCCACATAAAATACACAGGCCCATATACAATCAATGCAACATATGCCTAGAGCAGGATGGGAGCGTTGGGTGGAATACCGACAAATATACAACGGCCTTACTGCATTCTGATTGGCATGGTATAAAACGTGTTATAAAATGTTCAAATCATTATGGGCGCTATGATTGGTCGAATCGAGTGCATTATATCTAACATATGCAAGCGCCCTACGTCACACACGTGCATTGTTGAACTGTAATGCACGCGGCAGGACACGTCACAAGTGTGTGCGCGCGCAAATCTCTGGACATGTTATAAAGAAAATAAAGTCAAAGCAACAAAAAATGTGTGATTCAATCTGCATTTGACATTATTTTGAACACAAAAGAAAAATGTGGGGCTTGGAGCGTCGTCAAATTTTATTAGCTGATTTCTGGTATGACAGCTCGCGCAAATCTCTGGGAAAATTTATAAAAGAAATGAAAAAACTTGTTCCTCGTACATTGTTGAATAATATAAGCACTTGGGAATTTTTTAAGAACACTCGAGAAGTGCGAGAAGCACTCGATAAAAATTTTGATTTCTTTAATATCATTCGCATTGATGACCATTAAGACCTCCAAAACTTTATTATAGATGACTGGCATATTTTAGGGTTGCAGTCATCGACTGAAGACATTGAAGTCGGCCTTGAACAGTATAAAAAACAGTAATACGTAAAGGTACCAGTTGATAGGTTTATGAGATAGTCCAATGCTAGGATTTTCCAACAGGATCAAAAGCTAGAAAGACCTAAGTACAGTGGCACAGAAACATGTCCAACGTGGATTACTGCGTTTGTACGCCTGAAAGCAACGCAAGAAAGTAACGCTTAATAACATAAATTTGAAGATTCTTCGACAGACTCAAAAGGCAGTACTCCATTACATGACACAAGGTTTGAGTCTGGGAGGTGACACATGAAACCTGCACTTTAACATAACTAAAGCGTGAAAATACCCGTTTAATATTACGTGCTACAGTATATACGTTATCCCTTACAAAACCGAGTCGTCCTTAATGGGAGAAAAAGTGTGTGAACGGAAAGAACTAACAAGCCAACCAATATTGTAAAATGTAAGAACGGTTAGCTCAAGTGTCATTCTCTACAAGGTCCCATGAGCCATTCACTGAAAACCGCAGACTTCAGAGCTAATTTGTCTCTAGATAACATGGCTACAATAGCGTCAACAGCTAGTTAAGCAGTTTAACCAAATTTGATACTGATCAAGGTAATTATCAACTTCGTCAACACGCAAAGAGTACAGTGCAGCGCTATGCTTATCACGCAAGTTAATTCCCACAAATTCCTGAACCGGCAAAGGGCCAAGAGGATTTATGTCCAAAAAGAGTCCGTACAGACCTTTAAATCAGTGCATGAAAGGAATATTCAATCTCTTTGTTCAAGACGCAGTCTAAACGCCGCGAACCTGAAGAGTAGAGGCCAGCCACATGCAGAACTCATAAAAACAAGAGGCTACAATTAGCCTAAACTCGGGCTTGCAAAAAACAGTATTGTATCCCTAACTTAGCGCTAAACAAAAGAATAGAGGGAAGTCTGTCTTTCTTACATCGGACGCATTGTGTTTAGCTTGTGTTGGAGTCTATTTCTTTAGACCCCTATCAACATATATTCCTCTAAAATACAGCTCAACCATTGAGAACAATAATTATAACACTTGTAGAAAATATTTCTAAAAGAACAAGAAAAAGAGAAACAGAAAAATAAAGCCCGTGATATATACCACTAAAAGACATCGAACCCGGGTTTGCTGCGTCACAGGCAAGAACAGTGACCTTTAGGCCACAGAGGTTTATCGTTTTGCAAGGTGATAAAAATAGTGTATTGATTCCAAAAAAAACCTAAGCACACTTGTTTTCGCTTCGATGGATAATTGTTTGAGAAAGGAAACGCTTATCGAACGATGTAGGATTTTTTCGCATAAACGTTAATGGAGTACGTCTCGATGAAATGTGAGTAGAAAATTAATTAGCAGAGTGAAACTGTTTACAAACACTTCTCCTTTGTCGTCTCATGTTATTATAATCGGCTCCGAAGCACAAGACCTAGAAAACTCAGACCCCCCCCCCCCCCCCCAAAAAAAAAATCTGGAAAACTCAGACCCCTCATGAACGGTGATAATTCATTTTGCCCACGTTTATTTCACTTTGAAAATTTGTATAGTTATGAGGGGATCTGAGTTTTCCAGTTTGGGGGGGGGGGGGGGGGGGGGGAAGGGGGTCTGAGTTTTCTAGGTCTCGTGCTCCGGAGCCGATTATAATAACGTGAAGTGTTTGTTATCTGCGATAAATAGAGGGTGTAAAATTTCAGCGCACTGAACGGCAATAATTCATTTTGTCCACGTTTATTTGACTTTGAAAATTTGTGTAGTTTTGAGGGGGTCTGAGTTTTCCAGATTGGGGGGTATGAGTTTTCTAGGTCTGAGGTCTGAGGTCTGAGTTCTCCAGACACCCGATACAGGGAACACGGCGGCAATCCATCTGGAGTTAAATTTTGGTCATGTTAAAAGCTTTCTTCTCGCTGTTGAACTTGCAAACATTCGTATAGACACTTCTCTTAACATATTAGTTGTTCAGATTTCAAAGACACAAGGTGAATCGACGTTTTCCGATACGTGACAACAGGCATCATTCTTGCTCTTGATATGAGATTTACACTTCCTAATCACTCGGCCGTGAAAGGTCAAACTCCCTTTGTCTGCAGTCTCTAATTTTTGGCGCTCCCCTCGCGTCGCGTCTCCTCGCAACTTCGCGCGCGCACGTGCCCCCACAATCCGTCGCCAAAATTAGAGACTACTCGCAGTCTACTGAAGCAGACACGAGGAAACACGGCAGTCCATCTGCCGTTAAGTTTACTCATGTTAAAAGCTTTTTTCTCGCCGTTGAACTTCCAAACATTCGCATAGACACTTCTCTTAACATATTGTTTGTTCAGACTTCAAAAGACACAAGATGAATCGACATTTCCCCATACGTGACAACACGCATCACTGTTGTTAAAAATAGTTAGCGCTTGCGCAGAAACGCCGGAAGTGAGCTTTGTGGATGATACTCGACGAAAAAGAAGAACCGACGGTAATCTTAGACCCGGGCGACGCGCGAGACGCGCGCAGCCCGAGTAAAAAACTTCGATAAAGGGAAAGAAAACATTGAAAGAAAATCAGTTTCATTACCCGACAAAAGTTCAAAGGTCGAGTCGAGCACGCAACCCAAACTGTGATTTTCTGCCCGTAGGTGCTTACTCAAGTTTTGTGACGGGCAAAGTTATAAGATTTGCTTGAAGGTGCGACTCATAAAGAAAGCATTGCTTTGCAAACTATTGCAAAAGAGTGGTACAAGGTCGTAAACAAGAAAATTTTCATTTCACGTTCAGCCCAGTGATTAGTGAAACCCTATCACGCCATTCGAAAAGTACGTTGGCAGCAGAGTCAAACTCAAAATGTTTCATCTCAAGGTTGATCCCCGCCACACAGTGGAAAAAAACACAAATAACCTTGCCAAAATTTAGTTGTGTGAATAAAAGAGAATGCTCAAGAAGACTATTGCCTGTTTGACCATGAGGGGCGGCACCCGTAGCATTCTTGGCGGGAAATTAAGCCTGAGCACTGTGAAATTGACGTAGAACGGCGGGAAAATGTTATTTGGATTCCAGCAAATACCAACAGGTTTCCAGCCTACTCATGGGGGCCATGCTCTTTGTGATAATAATAATCATAATAATAATAATAATAATAATAATAATCTTAATCTTTATTTGCTTTTATCAATGTATACATTGTTTTTATTACAATCTACAAAATTTACAAAATATGTTAATGTAAACTAAATAAAAACAATGGACAAGCTAGGAAGCTAAATAAACCAGTAGGTTTTCTTGTTAGCTCCCTGAATAATTTAGGTTCTAAGTGGCAGGTAAAATAAAATAAAAAAGTAAAATAAAAAGAAATGCAAGGAAGGGTGAACTTATTTACATGAAGTATGTTGCTTCATCAGTAAAACGAAACTTTATTTTATTTGTTGTTCAGAGAGTAGATAACGTTTAATTTTCTTAGGAAATGTGACCACACTTGAGTTTTTTAAATGAGTTGGCATGTCTTTCCAAATGTCCGTGGCCATAAAAGAGATTAATTGTTTACCTACGTTAGTTCGTACACTCGGCTTATAAAGATTTTTCTTAGCTGTATATCTCGTGTTGTAGTGGTGTGTATTACTAGCATATTGAAACATGTTGTCGAAAAGTTCAGGCAGGCAGCCTTTATGCCATGAATGCACGAATTTTGAGACTTGTAGACGATAGATATTATTAACTGTTAAGAGGCCTATTAAATTCAGAAAAGGTTTAGCGTTCTCTGTTTCACTTCCAAATGCTGTGGCAAAAAATATTTATCATACAATATGGTTTTGTTTTACTTGAATTTTACTAATATGTGTAATATGTGTGATGCAGTATTGTGTTCAGCAAATTGTTTCACGTACGAGTTAAAGCCAAATATCAAAAAAATAGTTATTTATATAGCTGAGTTAATCTTTTGTCTCACGATTGAGTCACATAGATGTGGATCTGCTGGTCTTCATCAGGCGATGGTGTCGACTGGTTGCGTGTCAGAATAAGAAGCACCGTGGCTGGACGTGATTGGTGCGTTTCGATCCTCGCTTAGCCTGTTGTTGATTGGAGGATTTCGATCCTATTCGTTCAGAATAGAAATTGTTCCCTCAGCGGTCCGCTAAGGTACTGATCGGCTGTTGTGTTGTCTGATCGTGGGCATCCACACTTCAGGAATTTCAATTCCACTGTCCCTATTAATGTTGTTAGGGTGAAGTCTTATGTGAATAGCCTCTTTAACCCTACGGGTGTACCAATGTGGGTCTCGGTCAATAAATTTAACTTCGTCTCAGAACGGATAATGTCCGGTCGCGTTGCTATGTTCTGAAACGGCGGAGAATTGGGTTCGAGCAACCCGTATGTCTCTATCGTGTTCCTTAATCCGTTCATGCATAGATCTTCCCGTCTCTCCAATATAAACCTTACCACATTCGCAGGGAATCTTGTAAACTACTCCGTCTTGTTTTACTGGATCGACAATGTCCTTAGGTCGCACTAGGTGTGATGTAAAACTTCATAAGCCCTTGTTTAATTACTAGTTCAAGTTTCCACTAAACAAATTGTCAAATTTCAGGATTTCATCTACAGATTCGTCGGGTCTCTGGGGAGGAGTGAGGTCATTAAAACACTGGATGAAAACGTTTAGGATAAGGTACAATCTACATTATCCCTTATCAAAATGACATTTACTTATCTTAAGGTTTTTAAAAGAAGAAAAAAGTAATTGTAACTGAGCTCGTTTGGATCGAAGTTAGATCATGAATAATGTATTATTTCTTTCAGAGGATGCAGACTGAGCGAAACGCAAGCGCTGTGTTTCCTCTAAGGCCAATTTGTAATGGCTCGGGTGATGTTCCGTTCTATGATGATGAAATAGTCTAAACGTGATCAAATGGACCTCTCGCAGGATGTCAGAGTAGAAAAAGAGAAAATGACCATGCAACTTCTCGACCAGTCTACACTAGACTGGCGTTTTGCAGCATTCTAGGACAATTGCGCCAACGCTATGAGAATCAAGGGAAGTAGTTCCCTTGATTCTCATAGCGTTGGCGCAGGCAGTTCCATCTATCCTAGGGAAAAAAGAGTTTTACAGTCTCTCTTTGGTGATTATTAAAATGGAAAGAAGGGGCGAAGAGTCGAAAGGCCCACTGATACATTGGGGAGAGCTTTTCTCCGTGTAAGAAAGAAGTTCAGCTTTTCTGAATACCAAAATGCTCGGCAATGACCAAAACGATCTTGCTAATGCAATAATACCTTATTTGCGTTTTAAGCAGTACAGGCACAACAACAACATTTGGACACATTCCAAAAGTTACTCAAGATAGAAGATATAATGCGCCTACAAAGACAGGAATACCAGTAATATATGGAAACCACTTGAATTAGCCGTTTTCAACTGTTATTTTTTTGTTGCCTCTTTAAAAAAACAGTTAGTGTACTTTTTGGCTTTCATGGTCACACTGATCTAATTATTAGTTCTAACTGGGGTCACACTTCAACCTTACACTTCAATGATTTTTGAAAGGTTCGTTCCGTACGTCTTGGATATCGGGTGATGAGAAATTCTAGATATGTTTGTGTCCAAATTAACTAATGAAGAAATCATCATTAGAGGAGTGTATTGTAACAAGCGCCAAGAATACACGCGAAAGAGGGGGACATCAATCAAAACCGCAGCCCGCAGACCTAATTAAGTGAATATATTTAGAGTGGAAATATAGACAGCTAAAATAAAGTCAACAGTTGGGTAATTAGGCACAAATCCGGGTTCGATCCAGGTCACTGTGCTGTTCAGTGAATGAGGACGAACTACTCAACTTAAGCACTACACAAACATAAAAGAACCCACAGAAAACACAAAAAATTGGTAGGTAATTGATGTGAGTCAAAGTACGATGAAAGAGAATGAACGCTCGAGGCCTGGTTGCAGTTCCAAAGAGGAGAGTGTTTTATACAACGATTGCTTTTGTATGAATAAATACGAGAATGTGGAGAATATTTGTTGCCACTTTCCATACTTTTCACAAGGTCCTCTTTTACATCTATCGAACTAATAAAAAATTGAAAGGAATAAAGGCAGAAAATGATACCACGCTGAAAAGCCGCAACCGCGACCTCAAATCCGACTTTGGAGTTAAACAGTGGGACCGCATCCAACGAAAAACAACAAGTTTCATTTCAATGCATGACCAGAAACCACCACAACTTTGAAAGGACAGGGTAACTTCGATAGGCAGGGAACGTAAGTTTGAAAAATTCAATGCGAATGAAAGAATAGAGAATCACAACTTAGTTAGCAAATTAGACTAAAAACAATTTGATTTGCAGATAAAAACATCTCGGCCAACGATCAAAAACACAATCAGCGGGAGTTCATTAACTCTTTTATCAAGCCACACACACGAGTATGGAGTAGTAGCATGCGTCACACACTCGGACTAACGACATTTGCTCATTGCACAAAGGTGTGCAGTGACAAATCAATTAACTGCTAAAAAGGCGGATTCACTTTTATAAGATAAACATAACACACAGATCAAGGTCGAGTATATCACGCAAACCACAACTTGATTTTTTTTGCATGCCCATACACGTGGTTTGATACGATGTACATTACTCGTTCAAGTTTTGTGATGGGAAAATCAAAGATAGGGTGTCGAGATGAGTTTAAAAAAATTTATCACTGTAATTCCAGAACGTTGGCCACTTTAAAAGACTGTAACGAGGCCGATCTAAACAGTCGTTGCAGGCAGCTTAATCTCCGACCTTTCAAAAATAAACCGCAAAACTTTTTCTTTCAGTGCGTTCTTCTTGTTACATCATGGGCGACATACCAAAATTGTGCCAAAAAGAAAACCACCAGATGTCAGTTTGAAGAGGGGTGCGGAAACACTTTCTATTATTGCGGGTTTGCCAGTGGCAGGAAATGAAACCTATGGTGAGCTCAGTCAGAAAACGGCGGGAAACATTATTTGAATACCAATCAATAAATGCCAACAGGTCAGTAGACTTCCTACTAGATGCATTAACAAGGCATCTTCAAGACATACAGAAATATGGAAATATTAAATTCACCATTTCGCTACGCAACCTTTTTTTATCTAACATCATTGGAAGTATTGGTCAAACGTTTTCATTTGCAACGATCACATAAATATCGACCAGCTAGGCCATACTTTAATACGCCGCATTGCAAGAAATTAGGACAAACACTAGGATTCGTATAAAAATTTACGCAATTATCGAATTACGAACGACCAAAGAATACTCAGTCGTAGATAAGAGATCTAACGTTTACGTGTTTGATCTGAAGGCAATTTGGCGAGTTTCCTTGCTTTTAAGAAGGCTTTCATGTTATACGTCTTTAATTTTTATCTTAGTATCCGGGGAGGGGGGAACACGAAAAAAATTTTATACGGGAAGGATCCGCCCCGATGTCAGACTTACCCTTTTATATACCATTTTTGACAGAAAAGGTACCCCTTTTGTATACCTTCCATTGACAAATGGTGCCGCTTTCATATACCTTCCACTGGAACAGTGGTCATAAGGTATGTGTTCGAAATATTTTAATGAAAGGCCCTCTTAAATACCTCAATGACAGATTTCCCTAGCCTTTCATATACTTGGAGTCGTGAAATCCCTACCCTGTCATTTACCTGAAGCGTGAAAAGGTACCCCTTTCGGGCGGAGCCTCCCCGTATAGGCCATTATAGGGAGTACCCCATCCCCCCCCTCCCCGAACTTAGTGTGCTCAGGCTAGTCGGATAATCTGTAATATCAAATAATGCTATCGCAGTGTTAATCAAGTCCAAGAATTATCTTTTATTTGAATAAATTGCTAAAATCAGTAAATAGCAAACTTGTGACATTTGAAAATTGAGTTCTCACACTTGACCCAACGGGCAGTCATCGAATTCTTGAACACTTAAATCTAAAACGTTGTTTCAAACTAATTCGCACTCTTAATTGTTCAAAAAAGAATGAAGTGTGGTTGGATATACCAAGGAATAGTTCAAGTTTGTCTCTGAGAGCAAAAAGGGTAGATTGATTGAGGGGAGGAAGGAAGGAGGCCTGAAAAAAAAGCAGGGAGAGAAGGAGGTTTTTTTTTTAGAGGGAAGGGTGGCAGAGGAAAGAGAAGTCCATGAGGGAGGGGTTACAGGGGAACGAGATGTCCACGCTAGAAAAAAATTGAAATACTCTCGCGTTTACAAATTTTAAATCTGTGGAAAAGAAAGGCAATTCAAAAGATCTGCGTCTGTCTCTAATTACATTATCAAGTTGGCCTTTCTATGCGCCGGTTCCTTTTTCAGACCTTTAAGACAATTCAGGTCGTCTGAGATTGATACCAGATTTAACATCAGTACTTGTGTTTCATTATTTGGATACAAAAAGTGGTTTTTATTACCTTTTACTACGTGGGGGTCTCTCTTTCGAATTAATTGGCTTCAGAACACTTTCAACACGTTTTCTGTACACAAACATCTAGTTTCCAGCGTCCACATTGAAGCTCATTCTTTCGCCCACATGATCAAAGACACACACATGTACATGAATTCAATATCTTCCTTCAGTGTGGTATCATTAAATGCAACTAAAAATGTCGTTTTTGACTAAATATAAGCTTCACCACAAAAACGTGCCAATTAACAAAGCTCAGTGTAAATAGCTGATTGACGGATTTGTTATTTCAATGACTTAGGTTAGGCGCAATTAACGCCACTGCCTTGTTAGTTGCTGGTACTAGGCAACTTGACCAAAGGAGAACTGGCGTTTTAAAATATTCTGACATCGATTTGCAATGTGCGACTCAAAAAACAAAAAGTGTCAGAAATTGAATGACAATTTAAGCGGAAGGAAATATATAAGATGGACTTAGAAACGAAGAAATGTAGTGACTCATTTATGTCGGGAAAGCATGGCAAATTTTGATAAGGAAGGTAAAACTAGCCGACGACGAACCAGTGGCCCTCTGATTCCACAACATCTGAAACTGGACTTACGCTGGAGTTCAAAACAATGCGCCACTCGCATTAATCAAAACTGTAGTTTACTCAAAATGTAGACCAAATAAGATTGTCTGTGTGTTTTACTACATTAGCATTCCCTTTATATGTGCCGAAGATAAAACCTCGCAAAGGGAGACGGTAACTGCCTCCACAGACATTAGCTCCAGGAAACCTCACCATTGTGCATCCCCTGATACCCCTAATTCTCATAGGCGACACAAACCAAAAGAAAAACACTCAGTATTTTTTTTATCATTAATTGAGTTCTTTCCGGAAGATCTGCGTTTTGAAGCTGTATATAATGGGATTGATGGCGGAAGAACACAAAGCGAGAGTCTGTGCCCATTACAAACTACGCCGAACAGCTCTTGAGTTCAGGACGTAACGGTAAATCATCGGTAAGAAAATAACAGGAAGCCAGCAAACAATAAACGCAGCTAACACGTTTCCAATGGTCTTAGCTGCAATGTTTTCTCTCTCACTCTTGCCACGTAAGTCTCTATCGATATGACCGACTTGCCCGGCGATCGTGCGCGCTTGCCTACGAGCCACAAAGTAAATACGCACGTAAATGGGGACAATGATGATAACGAGTGCTAAAGTGTAGTACACTGTAACGTGAGCGAAGGAGCGATCTTTAATACCACTTGGTATTCCCAACGCCAGGGATACTGTCCAGATGAGACAGAGCAAAATAGCAGCGCCCTTGAAGTTGACTCTAAGCTGATACACCATGGGCGATGTGATTGCAGTGTAGCGGTCAATGGTCACAGCAGCCACGTTACTGATGGACGCGAGCACAGAAACGAACGAGAACGACTTTCGCACGGCGCTGTACGTTGGGTTGTGGGGGAGTCCGAACAGGAACGCGGCTTACATCGGTTGAGCAACAACACAGACCAGCAGATCGGCAAAAGCAAGGCTGGTGACAAAAACGTTTGTGACAGTGTGAAGTTGCCGGTTGCGCGCTACGACAACGAACACCAAAACGTTACCAAAGGCACCTAAGACGCTGAACATCACGTTTACGGAAGCGAGAATGGTTGCTTCCGCGTCTGTCAGGTCGCCGATCGCGTTTGCCGATCCATTCTTGGCCATGGTTCTTTTCTGAAGGACTTGTTTGATTTTCTGAAAATAAAACCCTGCAGTGTTCCGCAACAGCAGATTTCAACCTTGGTGCATGCGGTTCGGCATGGCTGCCATTTTTCGGGGACCGCTAAATATAGCAAAAATTTCAGTCTTCCCTGCGCGAGTGAATCAGACGAACTTCCGTACCATCTCTTGTTGTTTGGTCAAAATATTTGCTAAGCCGTAATAAGTGAATTGTTGATATTTGAGAAAACAAAACTCTATCAAATTCCTTAGCATTGAATAAAAGGCATTACAAAAGTCGGAAAAAAAAAAAGGAAATGTGAGACTCTATCGGCTTATTTGTCTGGACATGACATCCTTATAAATGCGGCTTGAGCGAGTTGTCACCGCAAGATCGTTCAAGAGTCAGACTACGGGAGCCGTTTACAATTGGGAAAATCATTTGCCAGTCAGGCTTACTTCAAGGAATACTTAATATTGTTCTCCAATACTGTTAGACCAAGCAACAATTCTGATATCAGGGTTTACCATAATGCTCAACGATTTTGTCTCCGTTGACAAGTTTGGCTGGATATAGTGTTCACCTAAATCCCTTGAATGGAGATATTTAAGAGTTTTGACCAAGACTCCACCTTCATTTGATAATAACCGCGAGGATCATTCTTCATTTGAAGTAAATAACTCTCGTTCAGTGAATTGTCATATTTTAGTAGTTTATCCAGAAAGGCGAAAGTAAAATCCCTTGCCCAGCGTACACAGTACCGCAAGAGAGAACTGCTTTATTGAAAATGGCTTGATCTGAACGATGAATTATCTGATAAACTATCAACAGATTTGAAGGTTGTACATCAGATCAGCCAAACGAAATGTATTTTAGAAATGCCAGGGAATGTTGAAACTTCAGTGGTGGCACAGAGGATCTGTCTGTGTCTATTCCCACATTGTCTTACTTTCCCACAGTTAACAACAATCAGTCGGAAAAATGTGTTTCAGGTTGTCTGGGGTTAACAGCACATGAACCCTCTCTATTTATATTTCAATATCTACATGAAGGAATGCTTCTTCGGTTTTTTTTTTTTTTCATGGCGGGGTTCACTTGATTTAATTAGATTTGTGACACCTTGAGAACAATAGACGAAACCAGGGAGAAATGAGAGTTCCTTTCGTGCCTTCGAACTTTTTAATAGCTCGAGAACTATGAAAGTTCCAAAAATTTCATCTCGTTCAGTCCGGGGACCTGAGTTCATTGTTGAAGGCGTGGTCTGGTGTCTGTCTGGTGTCGGTGTCTGGTTTATGACTCATTCACTCGCTTGTTTCGTTTGGAACAAATGTCAAGTGTGCTGTCGTAAAGTAAACAAAGAGGAATGAATAGTGTATTGTTCCTGTCGCAAGTTGTCCTGCTTTTTTCTGCCAATTACTGTGGTTTATCGGTGTTTTGGGAGAAGATTGTCGCCAGTTTTCGGAGCCATGTCGTTTGTCGCTTCTATCCGTTCAAAGGCCTCTGTAATGTTATCGGTCATTTATTGTCATGAAGAACATTAAACCTAGAGCAAAACTGTAATTTCCACAAAAAGTACTGTGTTGTCAAAATTTTTCATATGAACCCTCGCAGGATGTCAGACTAGCAAAAGTGAAAATGACCATGCCAGTTCTCGATCAGACTACACCAGACTGGCAATTGCAGCATTCTAAGACAATTTCGCCAACGGTATGAGAATCAAGGGAAGTACTTCCCTTGATTCTCATAGCGTTGGCGCAGGCGAGTTCCATTTGTCCTAGGGAAAAAAGAGTTTTACAGTCTCTCTTAGGTCATTATAAAAATGGAAAGAAGGGGCGAAGAGTCGAAAGGCCCACTGATACATTGGGGAGAGCTTTTCTCCGTGTAAGAAAGAAGTTCAGCTTTTCTGAATACCAAAATGCTCGGCAATGGCCAAAACGATCTTGCCAATTGCGGTTTGCTAATGCAATAATACCTTATTTGCGTTTTAAGCAGTACAGGCACAACAACATTTGGACACATTCCAAAAGTTACTCAAGACAGAAGATATAATGCGCCTACAAAGGGAAAAAGACAGGAATACCAGTAATATATGGAAACCACTTGAATTAGCCGTTCGTTAGCCGTTTTCAACTGTTTGTTTTTGTTGTTGCCATTTTATAAAAACAGTTAGTGTACTTTTTGGCTTTCATGGTCACACTGATCTAATTATTAGTTCTAACTGGGGTCACACTTCAACCTTACACTTCAATGATTTTTGAAAGGTTCGTTCCGTTCGTCTTGGATATCGGGTGATGAGAAATTCTAGATATGTTTGTGTCCAAATTAACTATTGAAGAAATCATCGTTAGAAGAGTGTATTGTAACAAGCGCCAAGAATACACGCGAAAGAGGGGGACATCAATCAAAACCGCAGCCCGCAGACCTAATTAAGTGAATATATTTAGAGTGGAAATATAGACAGCTAAAATAAAGTCAACAGTTGGGTAATTAGGCACAAATCCGGGTTCGATCCAGGTCACTGTGCTGTTCAGTGAATGAGGACGAACTACTCAACTTAAGCACTACACAAACATAAAAGAACCCACAGAAAAGACAAAAAATTGGTAGGTAATTGATGTGAGTCGAAGTACAATAAAAGAGAATGAACGCTGGAAGCCTGGTTGCACTTCCAAAGAAGAGAGTGTTTTATACTTTTCACAAGGTCCTCTTTTACATCTATCGAACTAATAAAAAATTGAAAGGAATAAAGGCAGAAAATGATACCACGCTGAAAAGCCGCAACCGTGACCTGAAAACGGACTTTGGAGTTAAGCAGTGGGACCGCATCCAACAAAAACAACAAGTTTCATTTCAATGCAAAACCGCCAGCTACGCAGGCTACGGTGAGCTCAGTCAGAAAACGGCGGGAAACATTATTTGAATACCAATCAATAACTGCCAACAGGTCACTAGACTTCCTACTAGATGCGTTAACAAGGTATATTCATACACTAAAAAGTTTTATACACTATGCCTGCATAGTGTGCTTTCATCCAGAGTTCTCATAATCCTATCTGTTCCAACAAGTTTTTGATTTTTTTGCTCCAGAAAGCCTTATTTTCGTTCCATTTAATAGCATGCAATGATATTAAATGGAACGAAAATAAGGCTTTCTGGAGCAAAAAAATCAAAAACTTCTTGGAACAGATAGGATTAGGAGAACTCTGGATGAAAGCACACTATGCAGGCATAGGAACTGTAAACATGATCAGGCAACGACTCAAGGATATTGAACTACAAAGATGGCTAAGTGAAATAAATAACGACATCAGAAAAGATGCTAACCAAAGCAACAAAATGAGAAGCCTACCGGTTATTCAAAACGAAAGACAATTACAAATGTGAAGACTATCTACATCAGGTTACCAATATACGACACAGAATAGCTCTAACAAAACTGCGACTTAACAACCACAAATTAGCCATAGAGACAGGACGTTATTCGAGACTATTCAAGAAACCTGCAGAAAGAATTTGCCCAATTTTTAAAATAGAAATGGAGGACGAATACCATTTTCTAAATATATGCCCTGCTTACCAGGAAAAAAGACGTTCGTTACTTAATTATTTGGAAAAAGAATGTAGAATAAAAATAAGCAAAATGTCACCTAATAAAATATTCATGTTTCTAATAAACCCCCTAGCGGAAATGCTAAAATGCAAAAGCTAATAGCAAAACATATATTCGAATGCTTTGAAAAAAGGATAGAGGAAGACGGCAAAAAGTAAATATTCTAGGACGTAATCAATTAACAACTTAATTAATAATTAATTAAGTAACAATTTTTGTTGTTTGTAACTTTTAGTTATTTTAGTTATTTATTTGGAACTCGTAATGAGGTACCCCTTGTTACTGATGGGTCGAGTTATGCTGATTACATTGTTGGCAGCAACAACAAGTTCTTTTTCAGTCCAATTAGTAGTGGCAATGTTTTTTCTCTCCTAAACAAATGATCTAAATCCAAAGCAACGGGTCTGGATAATATTTCCGCCAAACCGGCTAATTCGGGAATGTGCCGATCTTATCTCGATCCCTTTATGTAACATTTTCAATAAGTCTCTAAGTTCTGGTTTATTTCCAGACGACTGGAAATGCGCTAGGGTGACACCATTATTTAAACAAGGTGAGCGAACCAGTTGATGTGAATAATTATCGGCCGATCTCTGTTATCTCAGTAGTAGCTAATGTGTTCGAGAGAATAGTGTACGATCAATTGTATAGTTTTTTGGCTAATGAAGCGATTATCACTAACCAACAATCAGGTTTTCGCTTCTTGCACTCGACTGTCACTGCTCTTATTGAAACGACTGACAGCTGGGCTTTGAATATCGATCGCGGTTATGTAAATACAGTGGTTTTCCTGGACTTGAAAAAAGCTTTTGATACCGTTGATCACGATGTTCTCTTAGCTAAACTTAGTTTGTATGGAATACAGGAGCCTGCTTATGATTGGTTTAAGTCGTACCTTAGCAACCGTACTCAGAAATGTGTTGTTAACGGTTCGCTTTCTAAAGTCTGTTCTCTGGGTTGTGGGGTCCCTCAGGGAACTATCCTTGGCCCTCTCCTATTTTTGATCTATATCAATGATTTGCCAAATTGTTTATCATTCTGCCAACCTAGGATGTATGCAGACGATACTCACATAACATACGCTAGCACAGACTTAAACTCAATACAAACTAGTCTGACTTGTGATCTAAATAACATCCACAAATGGCTTCTCTGCAACAAACTTACTCTGAATACGACTAAAACTGAGTTTATGTTAATTGGCCCTAGACAGAAACTGAGTACTTTATCTGAATCCCTTGAACTTTCGATAGATAATGTTTCTATAGAACAAGTATCCACTACTAAATCACTTGGGATTCTTACTGATGATAACATGGCATGGCATAGTCATATCCACAAACTGTCCAAAAAGATTGCCTCCGGCATTGGCGCCATAAAGCGAATTAGACCTTTAGTTCCACCAGATATACTACATTACATCTACAATGCCTTAATACAACCCCATTTTGATTACTGTAGTATTGTCTGGGGGAATTGCGACAAAACGCTCTTCGAAAAATTACAAAAGCTTCAGAATCGTGCTGCCCGCGTTTTGACTTCCTCCTCCTATGATGCTGACGCTGCGTACTTGTTACGACAGCTTGGATGGAAAGACCTGAATGCCCAACATCAAATTCATGTAGCTTTAATGGTGTTTAAAGCTCTTAATGATCTCGCTCCTGACGACTTATCCTCTATGTTCACTGAGCGCAGTACGTCAGGATATGTCTTAAGAGACTCTATAAATAAATTAAATGTCCCTTTACCCAGAACCAACTACCTAAAAAGGAGCTTTAGCTATAGAGGTGCAACTCTCTGGAACAGTCTACCTTGCAATCTAAGACAAGTAAAATCTCTAGATCTTTTTAAGCAATTATTAAACCTTCATTTTAGTTAAATATAATTAAGTTAAATACACGGCATTCATGGAAAAAAGGTTTAGTTTAGAATTGTATTTTACTGTAGAGACTTTTTAAGCGTACGTTTATTGTTATTAGGAATAATTATGTAATTGTATTTTAAATTGTAATTCACCTGATGAATTTTACCGTGTTTAAATAAAGATTTTGATTGATTGATTGATTGATTGATATACTATATATTGTATAAGACTCCAAATAAAAACATGTCTGTCTGTCTGTCTGTCTACCGGCGGGGAGGCTCCGCCCCGATGTCAGACTCCTTACCCTTTTATATACCATTTTTGACAGAAAAGGTACCCCTTTTGTATACCTTTCATTGACAAATGGTGCCGCTTTCATATACATTCCACTGGAACAGTAGTCATAAGGTATATTTTAATGAAAGGCCCTTTTAAATACCTAAATGACAGATTTCCCTAGCCTTTCATATACTTCGAGTCGTGAAATCCCTACCATTTCATATACCTGAAGCGTGAAAAGGTACATCTTTCGGGCGGAGCCTCCCCGTATAGGCCTATATAGGGAGTACCCCCATCCCTCCCCCGGACTTAGTATGCTCAGCTAGGCGGATAATGTGTAATATAACATAATGCTATCGCAGTGTAACAACAAGCCTTATCGTTTATTTGAATAAATTGCTAAAATCGTAAACAGCAAACTTTTGACATTTGAAAATTGAGCTCACACACTTGACCCAACGGGCAGTCATCGAATTCTTGAACACTTAAATCTAAAACGTTGTTTCAAACTAATTCGCACCCTTAATTGTTCAAAAAAGAATGAAGTGTGATTGGATATACCAAGGAATAGTTCAAGTTTGTCTCTGAGAGCAAAAAGGGTAGATTGATTGAGGGGAGGAAGGAAGGAGGCCTGGAAAAAAAAGGAAAGAGAGAAGGAGGGTTTTTTTTTTGAGAGGGAGTAGTGGCAGAGGAAAGAGAAGTCCATGAGGAAGGGGTTACAGAGGAATGAGATGTCCACGCTAGAAAATATTGAAATACTCTCGCGTTTACAAATTTTAAATCTGTGGAAAAGGAAAGGTAATTCAAAAGATCTGCGTCTGTTTCTAATTGCATTGTCAAGTTGGCCTTTCTATGCGCCGGTTCTTTTTTCAGACCTTTAAGACAATTCAGGTCGTCTGAGGTTGATTACCAGATTTAACATCAGTACTTCTGTTTCATTATTTATTTTCATTATCTTTTACAACGTGGGGATCTCTGTTTCGAATTAATTTGCTTCAGAACACTTTCAACATTTTTTCTTTACACAAATATCTAGTTTCCAGAGTCCACAAATTCAAGCTCATTCTTTCGCCCACATGATCAAGGACACACACATGTACATGAATCCAATATCTTCCTTCAGTGTGGTATCATTAAATGCAAAAATGTCGTTTTTGACTAAATATAAGCTTCACCACAAAAAACGTACCAATTAACAAAGCTTAGTGTAAATAGCTGATTGACGGATTTCAATGACTTAGGTTAGGCGCAATGAACGCCACTGCCTTGTTAGTTGCTGGTACTAGGCAACTTGACCAAAGGAGAACTGGCGTTTTAAAATATTCTGACATCGATTTGCAATGTGCGACTCAAAAAAAAAGTGTCAGAAATTGAATGACCATTTAAGCGGAAGGAAATATATAAGATGGACTTGGAAACGCAGAAATGTAGTACTCATTTATGTCGGGAAAGCATGGCAAATTTTGATAAAGAAGGTAAAACTAGCCGACGACGAACCAGTGGTCCTCTGATTCCACAACATCTGAAATTGGACTTAAGCTGGAGTTCAAAACAATGCACCACTCGCATTAATCAAAACTGTAGTTTACTCAAAATGTAGACCAAATAAGATTGTCTGTGTGTTTCACTACATTAGTATTCCCTTTATATGTGCCGAAGATAAAACCTCGCAAAGGGAGATGGCAACTGCCTCCACAGACACTAGCTCCAGGAAACCTCACCATTGTGCATCCCCTGATACCCCTAATTCTCATAGGCGACACAAACCAAAGGAAAAACACTCAGTATTTTTTTTATTATTTAAGTTAGAATAAATATACAGAGTATGTCAGTATTCCATACTTACAACGACGGTAAATGACTTGAAATCCAGCCAAGACTCATTCGACCTTTTAAAATTGCACAGCCGGTTCGTACTCTTTTTTGGACTAAAAAGTCAAGGACTTTTCAAGGACATTCCAGGGCACAATTCCAATTTTTCAAGCACTCCATACAGCAAAAAATGCCATTAAAATGTGATGCTAGATGATCGGGTTTAAGGGATAACTGCGAGATTTGTTCAAGTCTAAGTCTTTTCTAGTTCTTCCACTAAGTGGAAACAGCCAAAAAGCAAATTTCAAGGTTTTTCAAGGACCCAATGTACTTTTCACGGACTTTCAAGGCCTTGAACTTTGATTTTCAAATTCAAGGACTTTCAAGGACTTTCAAGGTGCGTGCGAACCCTGATTGCAAATTACAGACGGAATTTAAAATAATCCGAACAAAGAAGCTTGGTCAGAGGTTTTCAAAACAAACTGTTCGTAGGCGGTCGGGGTTAATACTCTATTCACATCCCCTGTAAAATTACCGACGTGCATTTACAACGTTTAAATATAGCGACTGTCTAATCGAAGGAGTTCAGCAAAAGTTTAGTCTAGTTATTCCGGAAATAAAAAAGGCATGGCTAACTCGGAAACTTTAACTTATCTCCACTGAAATAAAACAAAACATACAAAATGGCCATCGGAGGTTATTATCGGTTTCTCGCAACTTCTTTCGTTTACAGATCACAGCAGTCCTTGAACGCTTTTGACTTCCTCAAATTTGAGTGTAAAAAGAGTGTTTTCTTGACAAAGAAATTTAACACAAACCCCCTCCGGTCCTACTATAAGCATGCATCAAAAATCTACTACTCATGCTAGCTATTTACAACTAAATTTTTGTTCCTTCGTGCATAATGACTGCTCTGAACCTTAGAGGTTTGAAATTTACTGTCAAGTTAGCCACTCGGTGTCTCTTTATTGCTTTTAATGTTTCAAAGATGTTCTAGCTTATCTTCCCAAGTACTGCGTCTCAGGGCAAGGCGATAAATCTTCTTGAGTTCTGTCCGGAAGATCTGCGTTTTGAAGCTGTATATAATGGGGTTGATGGCGGAAGAACACAAAGCGAGAGTCTGTGCCCATTTCAAACTACGCCGAACATCTCTTGAGTTTAGGACGTAACGGTAAATCATCGGTAAGAAAATAACAGGAAGCCAGCAAACAATAAACGCAACTAACACGTTTCCAATGGTCTTAGCTGCAATGTTTTCTCTCTCGCTGTTGCCTCGTAAGTCTCTATCGATATGACCGACTTGCACGGCGATCGTGCGCGCTTGCCTACGAGCCACAAAGTAAATACGCACGTAAATGGGGACAATGATGATAACGAGTGCTAAAGTGTAGTACACTGTAACGTGAGCGAAGGAGCGATCTTTAATACCACTTGGTATTCCCAGCGCCAGGGATACTGTCCAGATGAGACAGAGAAAAATGGCAGCGCTCTTGAATTTGGCTCTAAGCTGATACACCATGGGCGATGTGATTGCAGTGTAGCGGTCAATGGTTACAGCAACCAGGTTACTGATGGACGCGAGCACAGAGACGAAGGAGAACGACTTTCGCACGGCGCTGTACGTTGGGTTGTGGGGGAGTCCGAACAGGAACGCGGCGTACATCGGTTGAGCAACAACACAGACCAGCAGATCGGCAAAAGCAAGGCTGGTGACAAAAACGTTTGTGACAGTGTGAAGTTGCCGGTTGCGCGCTACGACAACGAACACCAAAACGTTACCAAAGACACCTAAGACGCTGAACATCACGTTTACGGAAGCGAGAATGGTTGCTTCCGCGTCTGTCAGGTCGCCGATCGCGTTTGCCGATCCATTCTTGGCCATGATTCTTTTCTGAAGGACTTGTTTGATTTTCTGAAAATAAAACCCTGCAGTGTTCGGCAACAGCAGATTTCAACCTTGGTGCATGGGGTTCGGCATGGCTGCCATTTGTCGGAGGCCGGTAAATGTAGCAAAAATTTCAGTCTTCCCTGCGCGAGTGAATCAGACGAACATCCGTACCATCTCTTATTGTTTGGTCAAAATATTTGCTAAGCCGTAATAAGTGAATTGTTGACATTTAACAAAACAAAACTCTATCAAATTACTTAGCATTGAATAAAAGGCATTACAAAAGTCGAAAAAAAAAGGAAATCTGAGACTCTTTCGGCGAATTTGTCTTGACATGCTACACTAAGACATCTTTATAAATGCAGCTTGAGTGAGTTGTCACCGCAAGATCGTTCAAGAGTCAGACTACGGGAGCCGTTTACAATGGGGAAAATATTTGCCAGTCAGGCTTACTTCAAGAAATACTTAATATTGTTCTCCAATACTGTTAGACCAAGTAACAATTCTGATATCAGGGTTGACCATAATGCTCAACGATTTTGTCTCCGTTGACAAATCTCGGAAAGTTTGGCTGGATATAGCGTTCACCTAAATCCCTTGAATGGCGATATTTAAGAGTTTTGACCAAGACTCCACCTTCATTTGATAATAACCACGAGGATCATTCTTCATTTGAAGTAAATAACTCTCGTTCAGTGAATTGTCGTATTTTAGTAGTTTATCCAGAAAGCCTAAAGTAAAATCCCTTGCCCAGAATCCGTATACAGTACCGCAAGAGAGAACTGCTTTATTGAAAATGGCTTGATCTGAACGATGAGTCATCTGATAAACTATCAACACAATTGAAGGTTATAAATCAGATCAGCCAAAGGTTATCAGAACGAAATGTATTTTAGAAATGCCAGGGAATTTTGAAATTTCATGGGTGGCACAGAGGATCTGTCTGTGTCTATTCCCACATTGTCTCACTTTCCCACAGTTAACAACAGTTAGTCGGGAAAATGTGTTTCAGGTTGTCTGGGGTTAACAGCAGATGAACCCTCTTTATTCTACATGAAGGAATCCTTCCGTTTTTTTTTTTTTTTTCATGGCGGGGTTCTCTTGATCTAATTAGATCAGTGACACCTTGAGAACAATGGTCGAAACCAGTGAGAAATGAAAGTTCCTTTCGTGTCTTCGAACTTTTTAATAGCTCGAGAACTATGAAAGTTCCAAAAATTTCATCTCGTTCAGTCCGGGGACCTGAGTTCATTGTTGAAGGCGTGGTCTGGTGTCGCTTTGTCGCTCGTTTATGACTCTGTCACTCGCTTGTTTCGTTTGGAACAAATGTCAAGTGTGCTGTCGCAAAGTAAACAAAGAGGAACGGATAGTGAATTGTCCCTGTCGCAAGCTGTCCATCTTTTTTCTGCCAATTTCTGTGGGTTATCGGTGTTTTGGGAGAAGATTGTCGCCAGTTTTCGGAACCATGTCGTTTGTCGCTTCTATCCCTTCGACGGCCTCTGTAATGTTATCGGTCATTTATTGTCATAAAGAACATGAAACCTAGAGCAAAACTGTAATTTCGACGAAAAGTACTGTGTTGTCAAGGTTTTTCATATGAACCCAAAATATTTCCATTGCGGAAGCCCAAACTTAATGAGCCCTTGCTTAATTACTAGTTTACCACTAAATAAATTGTCAAATTTCAGGATTTCATCTACAGACTCGTCGGGTCTCTGGGGAGGAGTGAGGTCATTAAAACACTGGATGAACACGTTTAGGATAACGTACAATCTCCATTATCCCTTATGAAAATGACCTTTACTTATCTTAAGGTTTTTTTAAGAAGAAAAAAGTAATTGTAACTGAGCTTATTTGGATCGAAGTTAGATCATGAATAATGTATTATTTCTTTCAGAGGACGTAGAAGCGCTGTGTTTCCTCTGGGGCCAATTTGTAGTCGCTCGGGTGATGGTCCGTTCTATGATGATAAAATGACCATGATCAAATGGACCTCTCGCAGGATGTCAGACTAGCAAAAGTGAAAATGACCATGCCAGTTCTCGACCAGACTACACCAGACTGGCGTTTTGCAGCATTCTAGGAGAATTCCGCCAACGCTATGAGAATCAAGGGAAGTACTTCCCTTGATTCTCATAGCGTTGGCGCAGGCGAGTTCCGTCTGTCCTAGGGAAAAAAGAGTTTTACAGTCTCTCTTTGGTGATTATTAAAATGGAAAGAAGGGGCGAAGAGTCGAAAGGCCCACTGATACATTGGGGAGAGCTTTTCTCCGTGTAAGAAAGAAGTTCAGCTTTTCTGAATACCAAAATGCTCGGCAATGGCCAAAACGATCTTGCCAATTGCGGTTTGCTAATGCAATAATTGCTGGTTTGCAACTGACGTCACGGCAGCCATGTTGGAGGTCAAGAACAATCGCCTTTCTCTCCGCTGGGAACTAAATTATATTTTTATGTCAATTCTTCGAAAAAATTTCTATTGTTTTGAGCTCCAACATGGCCGCCCTGTCACGTGGGTGCAAACAAAAGAATACCTTATTTGCGTTTTAGCTGTACAGCCACAACAACATTAGGAAATATTCCAAAAGTTACTCAAGATAGAAGATATAATGCGCCTACAAAGACAGGAATACCAGTAATATATGGAAACCACTTGAATTAGCCGTTCGTTAGCCGTTTTCAACTGTTATTGTTTTGTTGCCTCCTTAAAAGAACAGTTAGTGTACTTTTTGGCTTTCATGGTCACACTGATCTAATTATTAGTTCTAAGGGTCACACTTCAACCTTACACTTCAATGATTTTTGAAAGGTTCGTTACGTACGTCTTGGATATCAGGGGATGAGAAATTCTAGATATGTTTGTGTCCAAATTAACTATTGAAGAAATCATCATTAAAAGAGTGTATTGTAACAAGCGCCAAGAATACACGCGAAAGAGGGGGACATCAATCAAAACCGCAGCCCGCAGACCTAATTAAGTGAATATATTTAGAGTGGAAATATAGACAGCTAAAATAAAGTCAACAGTTGGGTAATTAGGCACAAATCCGGGTTCGATCCAGCTCACTATGCTGTTCTGTGGATGAGGACGAACTGCTCAGCTTAAGCACTACACAAACATAAAAGAACCCACAGAAAAGACAAAAAATTGTTAGGTAATTGATGTGAGTCTAAGTACGATAAAAGAGAATGAACGCTGGAAGCCTGGTTGCAGTTCCAAAGAGGAGAGAGTCTCCAGTAACTCAGTGGTTAGAGCGTCCGTCTGGATCGCGGAGGGTCGTGGGTTCAAATCCCATCTGGAACTCGGATTTTTTTTCCGAGTTTCCATTTGATGTTATATGCATTTCTATCATGTTGATTTTTTTTTTGCATGAATAAATACGAGAATGTCGAGAATATTTGTTGCCACTTTCCATACTTTTCACAAGGTCCTCTTTTACATCTATCGAACTAATAAAAAATTGAAAGGAATAAAGGCAGAAAATGATACCACGCTGAAAAGCCGCAACCGTGACCTCAAAACGGACTTTGGAGTTAAGCAGTGGGACCGCATCCAACAAAAAAAAACAAGTTTCATTTGAATGCATGGCATGACCAGAAATCACCACAACTTTGAAAGCACAGGGTACTTTCGATAGGCAGGGGACGTAAGTTTGAAAAATTCAATGCGAATGAAAAAAATAGAGAATCACAACTTAGTTAGCAAATTAGACTGAAAACAATTGGATTTGCAGATAAAAACATCTCGGCCAACTATCAATAACACAATCAGCTGGAGTTCATTAACTCTTTTATCAAGCCACACACACGAGTATGGAGTAGTAGCATGCGGCACACACTCGGACTAACGACATTTGCTCACTGCACAAAGGTGTGCAGTGACAAATCAATTAACTGCTAAAAGGCGGAATCACTTTTATAAGATAAACATAACACACAGATCAAGGTCGAGTATATCACGAAAACCACAACTTGATTTTTTTTGCATGCACATACACGTGGTTTCAAACGATGTACATTACTCGTTCAAGTTTTGTGATGGGAAAATCAAAGATAGGGTGTCGAGATGAGTTTTAAAAAAGTTATTAATGTAATTCCAGAATGTTGGCCACTTTAAAAGTTTGCAACGAGGGCGATCTAAACAGTCTTTGCTGGCAGCTTAATCTCCGACCTTTCAAGTATTTTGGCTACAAAATAAACCGCAAAACTTTTTCTCTCAATGCTTTCTTCTTGTTACTTCATGGGTGATATACCAAAATTACCGTTGCACGAATCGGTAGTTGTGCCAAAAAGAAAACCAGCAGATGTTAGTTTGAAGAGGGGTGCGGAAACACTTTCTATTATTGCGGGTTTGCCAGTGGCAGGAAATTAAACCTGCGGTGAGCTCAGTCAGAAAACGGCGGGAAACATTATTTGAATACCAATCAATAAATGCCAACAGGTCACTAGACTTCCTACTAGATGCATTAACAAGGCATATTCAAGACATACAGAAATATGGAAATATTAAAATGCACCATGTCACTACGCAACCCTTTTTATCTAACATCACGGGAAGTATTTCTCAAACGTTTTCATTTGCAACGATCACATGTCATTTAAAAATCGACCAGCTAGGCCATACTTTAATACGCCGCATTGCAAGAAATTAGGAAAAACACTAGGATTCGTATAAAAATTTACGCAATTTTCGAATTACGAACGACCAAAGAATACTCGTAGATAAGAGATCTAACGTGTACGTCTCCGATCTGAAGGCAATTTGGCGAGTTTCCTTGCTTTTAAGAAGGCTTTCATGTTATACGTCTTTCATTTTCATCTTAGTATCCGGGGAGGGGGGGGGGGGGTTGCACTAAAAAAAATTTATACGGGGAGGCTCCGCCCCGATGTCAGACTCCTTTCCCTTTTATATACCATTTTTGGCAGAAAAGGTACCCCTTTTGTATACCCTCCATTGACAAATGGTGCCGATTTCATATACCTTCCACTGGAACAGTAGTCATAAGGTATGTGTTCGAAATATTTTAATGAAAGGCACTTTTAAATACCTAAATGACAGATTTCCCTAGCCTTTTATAGACTTCGAGTCGTAAAATCCATACCCTTTCATATACCTGAAGCGTGAAAAGGTACTCCTTTTGAATAGTTCAAGTTTGTCTCTGAGGGCAAAAAGGGTAGATTGATTGAGAGGAGGAAGGACGGAGGCAGGGAGAGAAGGAGGTTTTTTTTTAGAGGGAGGGGTGGCAGAGGAAAGAGAAGTCCATGAGGGAGGGGTTACAGAGGAACGAGATGTCCACGCTAGAAAAAATTCAAATACTCTCGCGTTTACAAATTTTAAATCTGTGGAAAAGAAAGGTGATTCAAGAGATCTGCGTCTGTTTCTAATTGCATTATCAAGTTGGCCTTTCTATGCGCCGGTTCTTTTTTCGGACCTTTAAGACAATTCAGGTCGTCTGAGGTTGATACAACATTTAACATCAGTACTTGTGTTTCATGATTTGGATACAAAAAGTGGTTTTTATTATCTTTTAGTACGTGGGGGTCTCTTTTTCGAATTAATTGGCTTCAGAACACTTTCAACATTGTTTCTTTACACAAACATCTAGTTTCGAGCGTCCACATTCAAGCTCATTCTTTCGCCCACATGATCAAGGACACACACATGTACATGAATCCAATATCTTCCTTCAGTGTGGTATCATTAAATGCAAAAATGTCGTTTTTGACTAAATATAAGCTTCACCACAAAAAACGTGCCAATTAACAAAGCTCAGTGTAAATAGCTGATTGACGGATTTGTTATTTCAATGACTTAGGTAAGGCGCAATTAACGCCACTGCCTTGTTAGTTGCTGGTACTAGGCAACTTGACCAAAGGAGAACTGGCGTTTTAAAATATTCTGACATCGATTTGCAATGTGCGACTCAAAAAAAAGTATCTGAAATTAAATGACAATTTAACCGGAAGGAAATATATAAGATGGACTTAGAAACGCAGATATGTAGTACTCATTTATGTCGGGAAAGCATGGCAAAGTTTGATAAGGAAGGTAAAACTAGTCGACGACGAACCAGTGGCCCTCTGATTCCACAACATCTGAAATTGGACTTAAGCTGGAGTTCAAAAGAATGCACCGCTCGCATTAATCAAAACTGTAGTTTACTCAAAATGTAGACCAAATAAGATTGTCTGTGTGTTTCACTACATTAGCATTCCCTTTATATGTGCCGAAGATAAAAACCTCACAAAGGGAGATGGCAACTGCCTCCACAGACACTAGCTCCAGGAAACCTCACCATTGTGCATCCCCTGATACCCCTAATTCTCATAGGCGACACAAACCAAAAGAAAAACAGTAATATATTTTTTTATTATTTAAGTTACAATAAATATACAGAGTATGTCAGTATTCCATACTTACAACGACGGTAAATGACTTGAAATCCAGCCAAGACTCATTCGACCTTTTAAAATTGCAAATTAAAGACGGAATTTAAAATAATCCGAACAAAGAAGCTTGGTCAGAGGTTTTCAAAACAGACTGTTTGTAGGCGGTCGGGGTTAATACTCTATTCACATCCCCTGTCAAATTACCGACATGCATTTACAACGTTTAAATATAGCGACTGTTTTATGGATAATTCCTTGTCTAATCGAAGGAGTTCAGCAACAGTTTAGTCTACTTATACGGAAATAAAAAAAGGTATGGCTGACTCGGAAACTTTAACTTATCTCCACTGAAATAAAACAAAACAACAAAAAAATAGCCATCTGAGGTTATTATCGGTTTCTCGCAACTTCTTTCGTTTACAGATCACTGCAGTCCTTGAACGCTTTTGACTTCCTCAAATTTGAGTGTAAAAAGAGTGTTTTCTTGACAAAGAAATTTAACACAAACCACCTCCGGTCCTACTATAAGCATGCATCAAAAATCTAGTACTCATGCTAGCTATTTACAACTCATAACTAAATTTTTGTTCCTTCGTGCATAATGACTGCTCTGAGTCTTAAAGGTGATGAAAGGTTTGAAATTTACTGTCAAATTAGCTACTCGGTGTCTCTTTATTGCTGTTAATGTTTCAAAGATGTTCTAGCTTATCTTCCCAAGAACTGCGTCTCAGGGCAAGGCGATAAATCTTCTTGAGTTCTTTCCGGAAGATCTGCGTTTTGAAGCTGTATATAATGGGGTTGATGGCGGAAGAACACAAAGCGACAGTCTGTGCCCATTTCAAACTACGCCGAACATCTCTTGAGTTCAGGACGTAACGGCAAATCATCGGTAAGAAAATAACAGGAAGCCAGCAAACAATAAACGCAACTAACACGTTTCCAATGGTCTTAGCTGCAATGTTTTCTCTCTCGCTGTTGCCTCGTAAGTCTCTATCGATATGACCGACTTGCCCGGCGATCGTGCGCGCTTGCCTACGAGCCATAAACTAAATACGCACGTAAATGGGGACAATGATGATAACGAGTGCTAAAGTGTAGTACACTGTAACGTGAGCGAAGGAAAGATCTTTAATACCGCTTGGTATACCCAGCGCCAGGGATACTGTCCAGATGAGACAGAGCAAAATAGCAGCGCCCTTGAAGTTGGCTCTAAGCTGATACACCATGGGCGATGTGATTGCAGTGTAGCGGTCAATGGTCACAGCAACCAGGTTACTGATGGACGCGAGCACAGAGACGAACGAGAACGACTTTCGCACGGCGCTGTACGTTGGGTTGTGGGGGAGTCCGAACAGGAACGCGGCGTACATCGGTTGAGCAACAACACAGACCAGCAGATCGGCAAAAGCAAGGCTGGTGACAAAAACGTTTGTGACAGTGTGAAGTTGCCGGTTGCGCGCTACGACAACGAACACCAAAACGTTACCAAAGACACCTAAGACGCTGAACATC
Organism: Pachyseris speciosa; assembly: GCA_016490735.1. Taxonomy (NCBI): domain Eukaryota; kingdom Metazoa; phylum Cnidaria; class Anthozoa; order Scleractinia; family Pachyseridae; genus Pachyseris; species Pachyseris speciosa. The sequence continues at coordinate 228,153 of JAEMWC010000548.1, read as the reverse complement.
ACGTTTACGGAAGCGAGAATGGTTGCTTCCGCGTTAGTCAGGTCGCCGATCACTTTTTCCGATCCATTCTTCGCTATGGTCCTTTTGTGAAGGACTTGTTTGATTTTCTGATAATAAAACCCTGCAGTGTTCGGCAACAGCAGATTTCAACCTTGGTGCATGCGGTTCGGCATGGCTGCCATTTTTCGGAGGCCGCTAACTATAGCAAAAATTTCCGTCTTCCCTGCGCGAGTGAATCAGACGATCTTCCGTACCATCTCTTTTTGTTTGGTCAAAATATTTGCTAAGCCGTAATAAGTGAATTGTTGACATTTGACAAAACAAAAATCTATCAAATTCCTTAGCATTGAACAAAAGGCATTACAAAAGTCGAAAAAAAAAGAAAGGAAATCTGAGACTCTTTCGGCGAATTTGTCTGGACATTCTACACTAAGACATCTTTATAAATGCAGCTTGAGTGCGGGTTGTCACCGCAAGATCGTTCAAGAGTCAGACTACGGGAGCCGTTTACAATGGGGAAAATCATTTGCCAGTCAGGCTTACTTAAAAACGTACTTAATATTGTTCTCCAATACTGTTGGACCAAGCAACAATTCTGATATCAGAGTTTACCATAATGCTCAAGGATTTTGTCTCCGTTGACAAATCTCGGAAATTTTGGCTGGATATAGTGTTAATAATAAATAATAATAATAATAATAATAATAATAAGTAATAGTAATTGGACCGAGTGGAGTACAATTCAGGGAGTAATCGCGCGAGTAATTTCAAAATCAGCCGAGCGCGAAGCGCGAGGCTGATTTGAAAATACGAGCGCGATTACTCCCTGAATTGTACGACACGAGGTCCAATTACTAATTAATCGTATCTATAACAAATTTCGAGGTCCAATTACTAATTAATCGTATCTATAACAAATTTCGGAATTTAAAATTTCTTTTGGGAAGGTCTTTTGAGCGAAAACGTCTGTAGCGCTTTCCATATGTTTTGAAAACTGCGGGAAACGTTTGCAAAGGAAGCCATTAAAGCGCGCGTAATTGACGTGAAAATCACGTGGGTATCCAATTACAGGTGTCCAATTACAAAAAGTTCAAATTGGATACCTGTAATTGGACACCCACGTGATCGCGCGCCGATTACGTGACAAATAGGCGCGCGGAGAACCAATCACGATCGAGAATTTTGTTATAGATACGATTATAATAATAATAATAAATAGTATTTCTATAGCGCACAACTCCAATAAATTGTCCCTGGCGTTTTACAACAAATAAAAATTAATTATAAACAATTAAACTACATTTACTGAGATTCACTAACAAACATTTTAAAAAGATAAGTTTTCAAAACGTTTTAAAAAATGTCAACAGAGGACTCCTACGAATTGAAAGAGGTAAAGAGTTCCATAATCTAGGGGCACATACTGCAAACGATCGATCTCCATAAGGCTTGAAAATTCATCGTAAAAAAGACTCGCAGAAAAACCATTCATCCCCGAAGGCGGTGGACGATAGACAACTAAAATTCTCACACAAGGTTGATCGGCAAGGAAGACATCCAGGTATTGAAAAGATGTAAATTCAAAACCCTTTTTCTTCTTGAATTTCAAGGAATTCTTGAATAATAAGCCAACACCACCACCAGGGCGATTAAGACGAGGAATGTGTAGAAAATTATATCCAGAAGGGCACAGTTCGCCGATAAGTTGATCATCTTCATGACCAGAACGCAGCCATGTTTCTGTCAGAGCTATAATATCCAAGTTCATGTCAACAGCAAAATCTTTGACGATCAAAGCCTTATTTCTGACTGATCTCGTGTACTGTGTTCACCTAAATCCCTTGAATGGCGATATTTAAGAGTTTTGACCAAGACTCCACCTTCATTTGATAATAACCGCGAGGATCACTCTTCATTTGAAGTAAATAACTCTCGTTCAGTGTCATATTTTAGTAGTTTATGCAGAAAGCCTAAAGTAAAATCCCTTGCCCAGAATCCGTACACAGTACCGCAAGAGAGAACTGCTTTATTGAAAATGACTTGATCTGAACGATGAGTCATCTGATAAACTATCAACACAATTGAAGGTTATACATCAGATCATCCAAAGGTTATCAGAACGAAATGTATTTTAGAAATGCCAGGGAATGTTGAAACTTCAGTGGTGGCACAGAGGATCTGTTTGTGTCTATTCCGACATTGTCTCACTTTCCCACAGTTAACAACAATTAGTCAGAAAAATGTGTTTCAGGTTGTCTGAGGTTAACAGCAGATGAACCCTCTATTTATATTTCAATATCTACATGAAGGAATGCTTCTTCCGTTTTGTTTTTTTTCATGGCAGGGTTCACTTGATCTAATTAGATTTTTGACACCTTGAGAATAATGGACGAAACCAGTGAGAAATAAGAGTTCCTTTCGTGTCTTCGAACTTTTTAATAGCTCGAGAACTATGAAGTTTCCAAAAACTTCATCTCGTTCAGTCCGGGGACCTGATTTAATTGTTGAAGGCGTGGTCTGGTGTTGCTTTGTCGCTCGTTTATGACTCTGTCACTCGCTTGTTTCGTTTTAACAAATGTCAAGTGTGCTGTCGCAAAGTAAAGAAAGAGGAATGAATAGTGAATTGTTCCTGTCGCAAGTTGTCCTGCTTTTTTCTGCCAATTTCTGTGGTTTATCGGTGTTTTGGGAGAAGATTGTCGCCACTTTCGGAGCCATGTCGTTTGTCGTTTCTACCCCTTCGAAGGCCTCTGTAATGTTATCGGTCATTTATTGTCATGAACAACATTAAACCTAGAGCAGAACTGTAATTTCGACAAAAAGTACTGTGTTGTCAAAGTTTTTCATATGAACCCAAAATATTTCCATTGCGGAAGCCCAAACTTAATAAGCCCTTTGTTTAATTACTAGTTCAAGTTTCCACTAAACAAATTTCAGGATTTCATCTACAGACTCGTCGGGTCTCTGAGGAGGAGTGAGGTCATTAAAACACTGGATGAACACGTTAAGGATAAGGTACAATCTACATTATCCCTTATCAATATGACTTTTACTTATCTTAAGGTTTTTTAAAGAAGAAAAAAGTAATTGTAACTGAGCTCATTTGGATCGAAGCTAGATCATGAATAATCTATTATTTCGTTCAAAGGACGTAGACTGAGCGAAACGCAAGCGCTGTGTTTCCTCTAAGGCCAATTTGTGATGGCTCGGGTGATGGTCCGTTCTATGATGATGAAATAGTCTAAACATGATCAAATGGACCTCTCGCAGGATGGCAGACTAGCAAAAGTGAAAATGACCATGCATGAACTGTACTTCCCTTGATTCTCATAGCGTTGGCGCAGGCGAGTTCCATCTGTCCTAGGGAAAAAAGAGTTTTACAGTCTCTCTTCGGTGATTATTGAAATGGAAAGAAGGGGCGAAGAGTCGAAAGGCCCACTGATACATCGGGGAGAGCTTTTCTCCGTGTAAGAAAGAAGTTCAGCTTTTCTGAACACCAAAATGCTCGGCAATGGCCAAAACGATCTTGCCAATTGCGGTTTGCTAATGCAATAATACTTTATTTGCGTTTTAAGCAGTACAGCCACAACAACAGACAGAAGATATAATGCGCCTACAAAGACAGGAATACCAGTAATATATGGAAACCACTTGAATTAGCCGTTAGTTACCCGTTTTCAACTGTTATTTTTTTGTTGCCTCTTTAAGGCACAAATGCGGGTTCGATCCAGGTCACTGTGCTGTTCTGTGAATGAGGACGAACTACTCAACTTAAGCACTAGTACACAAACATAAAAGAACCCACACAAAAGACAAAAAATTGGTAGGTAATTGATGTGAGACGTGAGTCTAAGTACGATAAAACTGGAATGAACGTTGGAAGCCTGGTTGCAGTTCCAAAGAGGAGAGTGTTTTATACGATGATTTTTTTTTGCACGAATAAATACGAGAATGTCGAGAATATTTGTTGCCACTTTCCATACTTTTCACAAGGTCCTCTTTTACATCTATCGAACTAATAAAAAATTGAAAGGAATACAGGCAGAAAATGATACCACGCTGAAAAGCCGCAACCGTGACCTCAAAACGGACTTTGGAGTTAAACAGTGGGACCGCATCCAACGAAAAACAACAAGTTTCATTTCAATGCATGACCAGAAACCACCACAACTTTGAAAGCACAGGGTAACTTCGATAGGCAGGGAACGTAAGTTTGAAAAATTCAATGCGAATGAAAGAACAGAGAATCACAACTTAGTTAGAAAATTAGACTAAAAACAATTTGATTTGCAGATAAAAACATCTCGGCCAACTATCAATAACACAATCAGCTGGAGTTCATTAACTCTTTTATCAAGCCACACATACGAGTATGGAGTAGTAGCATGCGTAACATACTCGGACTAACGACATTTGCTCACTGCACAAAGGTGTGCCGTGGCAAATCAATTAACTGCTAAAAGGCGGAATCACTTTTATAAGATAAACATAACACACAGATCAAGGTCGAGTATATCACGCAAACCACAACTTGATTTTTTTTGCATGCACATACACGTGGCTTCAAACGATGTACCTTACTCGTTCAAGTTTTGTGATGGGAAAATCAAAGATAGGGTGTCGAGATGAGTTTTAAAAAAGTTATTAATGTAATTCCAGAACAATTTGAAAGACTGTAACGAGGGCGATCTAAACAGTCTTTGGTGGCAGCTTAATCTCCGACCTTTCAAGTATTTTGGCTACAAAATAAACTGCAAAACTTTTTCTCTCAATGCTTTCTTCTTGTTACATCATGGGTGACATACCAAATTTGTGCCAAAAAGAAAACAAGCAGATGTCAGTTTGAAGAGGGGTGCGGAAACACTTTCTATTATTGCGGGTTTGCCAGTGGCAGGAAATTAAACCTGCGGTGAGCTCAGTCAGAAAACGGCGGGAAACATTATTTGAATACCAATCAATAACTGCCAACAGGTCACTAGAGTTGCTTCTAGATGCTTTAACAAAGCATATTCAAGACCTACAGAATTATGGAAATATTAAAATGCACCATTTCGCTACGCAACCTTTTTTTTTTATCTAACATCACGGCAAGTATTTGTGAAACGTTTTCATTTCCAACGATCACATAAATATCGACCAGCTAGGCCATACTTTAATACGCCGCATTGCAAGAAATTGGGACAAACACCAGGATTTGTATAAAAATTTACCCAATTTTCGAATTACGAACGACCAAAAAATACTCGTAGATAAGAGATCTAACGTTTACGTGTCCGATCTGAAGGCAATTTGGCGAGTTTCCTTGTTTTTAAGAAGGCTTTCATTTTATACGTCTTTCATTTTTATCTTAGTATCCCGGAGGGGGGGGGGCAGCACTAAAAAAATTTTATACGGGAAGGCTCCGCCCCGATGTCAGACTCCTTACCCTTTATATACCATTTTTGACAGAAAAGGTACCCTTTTTGTATACCTTCCATTGACAAATGGTGCCGCTTTCATATACCTTCCACTGGAACAGAAGTCATAAGGTATGTGTTCGAAATATTTTAATGAAAGGCCCTTTTAAATACCTAAATGACAGATTTCCCTAGCCTTTCATATACTTCGAGTCGTGAAATCCATACCCTTTCATATACCTGAAGCGTGAAAAGGTACCCCTTTCGGGCGGAGCCTCCTCGTATAGGCCATTATAGGGTGTACCCCATACCCCCCCCCCGGACATAGTATGCTCAGACTTAACATCAAATAATGCTATCGCAGTGTAAATAAAGTACAAGCCTTCTCTTTTATTTGAGTAAATTGCTAAAATCGTAAACAGCAAACTTTTGACATTTGAAAATTGAACTCTCACACTTGACCCAACGGGTAGTCCTCGAATTCTTGAACACTTAAATTCAAACTAATTCGTACTCTTAATTGTTCAAAAAAGAATGAAGTGTGGTTGAATATACCAAGGAATAGTTCAAGTTTGTCTCCGAGAGCAAAAAGGGTAGATTGATTGAGGGGAGGAAGGAAGGAGGCCTGGAAAAAAAAGGAGACAGAGAAGGAGGTGTTTTTTTTGAGAGGGAGTGGTGGCAGAGGAAAGAGAAGTCCATGAGGGAGGGGTTACAGAGGAACGAGATGTCCACGCTAGAAAAAATTCAAATACTCTCGCGTTTACAAATTTTAAATCTGTGGAAAAGAAAGGTAATTCAAAACATCTGCGTCTGTTTCTAATTGCATTGTCAAGTTGGCCTTTCTATGCGCCGGTTCTTTTCCTCTGACATCGATTTGGAATGTGCGACTCAAAAAAAAAAAGTATCAGAAATTGAATGACAATTTAAGCGGAAGGAAATATATAAGATGGACTTAGAAACGCAGATATGTAGTACTCATTTATGTCGGGAAAGCATGGCAAATTTTGATAAGGTAAAACTAGCCGACGACGAACCAGTGGCCCTCTGATTCCACAACATCTAAAATTGGACTTAAGCTGGAGTTGAAAACAATGCACCACTCGCATTAATCAATACTATAGTTTACTCAAAATGTAGACCAATTAAGACTGTTTGTGTGTTTCACTACATTAGCATTCCCTTTATACAGTGTGCCGAAGATAAAACCTCGCAAAGGGAGATGGCAACTGCCTCCACAGACACTAGCTCCAGGAAACCTCACCATTGTGCATCCCCTTATACCCCTAATTCTCATAGGCGACACAAACCAAAAGAAAAACACTAAGTATTTTTTTATTATTTAAGTTAGAATAAGTATACAGAGTATGTCAGTATTCCATACTTACAACGACGGTAAATGACTTGAAATCCAGCCAAGACTCATTCGACCTTTTAAAATTGCAAATTAAGGACAGAATTTAAAATAATCCGAACAAAGAAGCTTGGTCAGAGGTTTTCAAAACAGACTGTTTGTAGGCGGTCGGGGTTAATACTCTATTCACATCCCCTGTCAAATTACCGACATGCATTTACAACGTTTAAATATAGCGACTGTTTTATGGATAATTCCTTGTCTAATCGAAGGAGTTCAGCAACAGTTTAGTCTACTTTATTACGGAAATAAAAAAAGGTATGGCTGACTCGGAAACTTTAACTTATCTCCACTGAAATAAAACAAAACAAACAAAATGGCCATCGGAGGTTATTATCGGTTTCTCGCAACTTCTTTCGTTTACAGATCACTGCAGTCCTTGAACGCTTTTGACTTCCTCAAATTTGAGTGTAAAAAGAGTGTTTTCTTGACAAAGAAATTTAACACAAACCACCTCCGGTCCTACTATAAGCATGCATCAAAAATCTAGTACTGATGCTACCTATTTACAACTCATAACTAAATTTTTGTTCCTTCGTGCATAATGACTGCTCTGAGTCTTAAAGGTTTGAAATTTACTGTCAAATTAGCTACTCGGTGTCTCTTTATTGCTGTTAATGTTTCAAAGATGTTCTAGCTTATCTTCCCAAGAACTGCGTCTCAGGGCAAGGCGATAAATCTTCTTGAGTTCTTTCCGGAAGATCTGCGTTTTGAAGCTGTATATAATGGGGTTGATGGCGGAAGAACACAAAGCGACAGTCTGTGCCCATTTCAAACTACGCCGAACATCTCTGGAGTTTAAGACGTAACGGTAAATCATCGGTAAGAAAATAACAGGAAGCCAGCAAACAATAAACGCAACTAACACGTTTCCAATGGTCTTAGCTGCAATGTTTTCTCTCTCGCTCTTGCCTCGTAAGTCTGGGTGTCTGGAAAACTCAGACCTAGAAAACTCAGACCTCAGACCTCAGACCTCAGACCTAGAAAACTCAGACCCCCCCAATCTGGAAAAGTCAGACCCCCTCAAAACTATACAAATTTTTAAAGTCAAATAAACGTGGACAAAATGAATTATCGCCGTTCAGTGGACTGAAATGTTACACCCTCTACTTATCGCAGATAACAAACACTTCACCTTTGTCGTCTCATGTTATTATAATCGGCTCCGGAGCACGAGACCTAGAAAACTCAGACCCCCCAAACTGGAAAACTCAGACCCCCTCATGAACGGCGATAATTGATTTTGTCCACGTTTATTTGACTTTAAAAATTTGTATAGTTTTGAGGGGGTCTGAGTTTTCCAGTTTGGGGGGGTCTGAGTTTTCTAGGTCTCGTGCTCCGGAGCCGATTATAATAACATGAGACGACAAAGGTGAAATGTTTGTTATCTGCGATAAATAGAGGGTGTAACATTTCAGCGCACTCAACGGCGATAATTCATTTTGTCCACGTTTATTTGACTTTAAAAATTTGTATAGTTTTGAGGGGGTCTGAGTTTTCCAGATTGGGGGGGTCTGAGTTTTCTAGGTCTGAGGTCTGAGGTCTGAGTTTTCTAGGTCTGAGTTTTCCAGACACCCTCGTAAGTCTCTATCGATATGACCGACTTGCACGGCGATCGTGGGCGCTTCCCTCCGAGCCACAAAGTAAATACGCACGTAAATGGGGACAATGATGATAAGGAGTGCTAAAGTGTAGTATGCGGTAACGTGAGCGAAGGAACGATCTTTAATACCACTTGGTATTCCCAGCGCCAGGGATACTGTCCAGATGAGACAGAGCAAAATGGCAGCGCCCTTGAATTTGGCTCTAAGCTGATACACCATGGGCGATGTGATTGCAGTGTAGCGGTCAATGATCACAGCAACCAGGTTACTGATGGACGCGAGCACAGAGACGAACGAGAAGGACTTTCGCACGGCGCTGTACGTTGGCTTGTGGGGGAGTCCGAACAGGAACGCGGCGTACATCGGTTGAGCAACAACACAGACCAACAGATCGGCAAAAGCAAGGCTGGTGACAAAAACGTTTGTGACAGTGTGAAGTTGCCGGTTGCGCGCTACGACAAAACACAAAACGTTACCAAAGACACCTAAGACGCTGAACATCACGTTTACGGAAGCGAGAATGGTTGCTTCCGCGTCTGTCAGGTCGCCGATCGCGTTTGCCGATCCATTCTTGGCCATGATTCTTTTCTGAAGGACTTGTTTGATTTTCTGAAAATAAAACCCTGCAGTGTTCGGCAACAGCAGATTTCAACCTTGGTGCATGCGGTTCGGCATGGCTGCCATTTTTCGGAGGCCGCTAACTATAGCAAAAATTTCAGTCTTCCCTGCGCGAGTGAATCAGACGAACTTCCGTACCATCTCTTATTGTTTGGTCAAAATATTTGCTAAGCCGTAATAAGTGAATTGTTGACATTTGACAAAACAAAAGTCTATCAAATTCCTCAGCATTGAATAAAAGGCATTACAAAAGTCGAAAAAAAAAATAAAACAAAGTAAATCTGAGACTCTTTCGGCGAATTTGTCTGGGCATTCTACACTAAGACATCTTTATAAATGCAGCTTGAGTGAGTTTTCACCGCAAGATCGTTCAAGAGTCAGACTACGGGAGCCGTTTACAATGTGCAAAATCATTTGCCAGTCAGGCTTACTTCAAGAAATACTTAATATTGTTCTCCAATACTGTTAGACCAAGCAACAATTCTGATATCAGGGTTTAGCATAATGCTCAAGGATTTTGTCTCCGTTGACAAGTTTGGCTGGATGTAATGTTCACCTAAATCCCTTGATAATAACCGCGAGGATCACTCTTCATTTGAAGTAAACAACTCTTCTTCAGTGAATTGTCAAATTTTAGTAGTTTATCCACAAAGCCTAAAGTAAAATCCCTTGCCTAGAACCCGTACCCAGTACCGCAAGAGAGAGCTGCTTTATTGAAAATGGCTTCATCTGAACGATGAGTCATCTGATAAACTATCAACACAATTGAAGGTTATACATCAGATCAGCCAAAGGTTATCAGAACGAAATGTATTTTAGAAATGTCAGGGAATGTTGAAACCTCAGTGGTGGCACAGAGATCTGTCTGTGTCTATTCCCACATTGTCTCACTTTTCCACAGTTAACAACAATTAGTCGGGAAAATGTGTTTCAGGTTGTCTGCGGTTAACAGCAGATGAACCCTCTCTATTTATATTTCAATATCTACATGAAGGAATGCTTTTTTTCATGGCGGGGGCTCACTTGATCTAATTAGATTTGTGACACCTTGAGAACAATGGACGAAACCAGAGAGAAATAAGAATTCCTCTCGTGTCTTCGAACTTTTTAATAACTCGAGTATACCATGCCCGATATATTTTTCTGTCCAAGAGGGAAAAAAATTGTTACGCGTCACGTAACGCTAAAAGTAGTAACACAAATTCAACATGGCAGTAGCCTGTTGGATGCGTTCCGCAAAAGGTCAGAAAGGCGCGATGAAGGGGACTGTTGCAAAAGGAGACCGAGTAGTAAAGAAAGGGTGAAAGAGACGACTGTTTTCCTACTACCTAAGCCCTTAGGACATTGGATAAAGATGACAACTAACACGAGACGTCACAAGCAGTACCACACCTTACCACCGTCAACACGCGTAACACACCGTCACAAGGCGTAACATACCGTAACTAGGATTAACAGAGCGTCACAAGATGTAACAGAGCGACACCAGGCGTAACAGAGCGACACTAGGCGTAACAGAGCGACACTAGGCGTAACAGAGCGTCACAAGGCGTAACAGAGCGACACTAGGCGTAACAGAGCGACACTAGGCGTAACAGAGCGACACAAGACGTAACAGAGCGTCACAAGGCGTAACACAGCGTCACAAGGCGTAACAGAGCGTCACAAGGCGTAAAAGACCGTCACAAGGCGTAACAGACCGACACTAGGCGTAACAGAGCGACACTAGGCGTAACAGAGCGTCACAATGCGTAACACAGCGTCACAAGGCGTAACAGATCGACATTAGGCATAACACAGCTTCACAAGGCGTAACACAGGGTCACAAGGCGTAACAGAGCGTCATAAGGCGTAACAGAGCGACACTAGGCGTAACAGAGCGTCACAAGGCGTAACAGAGCTTCACAAGGCGTAGCACAGCGTCACAAGGCGTAACAGATCGACACTAGGCGTAACAGAGCGTCACAAGGCGTAACAGAGCGACACTAGGCGTAACAGAGCGACACTAAGCGTAACAGAGCGACACAAGACGTAACAGAGCGTCACAAGGCGTAACACAGCGTCACAAGGCGTAACAGAGCGTCACAAGGCGTAAAAGACCGTCACAAGGCGTAACAGACCGACACTAGGCGTAACAGAGCGACACTAGGGGTGTCTGGAAAACTCAGACCTAGAAAACTCAGACCTCAGACCTCAGACCTAGAAAACTCAGACCCCCCCAATCTGGAAAAGTCAGACCCCCTCAAAACTATACAAATTTTTAAAGTCACATAAACGTGGGCAAAATGAATTATCGCCGTTCAGTGCGCTGAAATGTTACACCCTCTATTTATCGCAGATAACAAACATTTCACCTTTGTCGTCTCATGTTATTATAATCGGCTCCGGAGCACGAGACCTAGAAAACTCAGACCCCCCAAACTGGAAAACTCAGACCCCCTCAAAACTATACAAATTTTCAAAGTCAAATAAACGTGGGCAAAATCAATTATCGCCGTTCATGAGGGGGTCTGAGTTTTCCAGTTTGGGGGGGTCTGAGTTTTCTAGGTCTCGTGCTCCGGAGCCGATTATAATAACACAGGGACACCCAACGACAAATGTTCGGGGCAGGGTAATTCGCCTTGGGTTTTCGGTGTCGATTAAAGAGTGCACTCGGATTTTCGTAACAAAAACGTGGCCTAAAAGATTCGCAATTGGGCAATCATAGCCCCTGAGGTTTTCGGAAAGGTCGTAATTGCTGTTTTTGGCAGTCAAAAACGTCAACTAGCATTTTCGGAAAGAGAATAGTTCCCTAGAGAAAGTTCGTGGAAAGTTCACTTCAGCTAGCATTTTCTCAAAGGAAGATTTTGTTCCCTAACATTTTCGGGCAAATAAAATTTCAGCTAGGGAATCCGAACAGATGAAACTCTTGTAGCTAATGAAAATATCACTTAAAACAGACTTCAAACACCGTAAGGGACTTAAAAATACCTTTCTACAGCTTTTGGCTGATTTGGCTCGTTGGGTGCCCCTGATAACATGAGACGACAAAGGTGAAATGTTTGTTATCTGCGATAAATAGAGGGTGTAACATTTCAGCGCACTGAACGGTGATAATTCATTTTGTCCACGTTTATTTGACTTTGAAAATTTGTATAGTTTTGAGGGGTCTGAGTTTTCCAGATTGGGGGGGTCTGAGTTTTCTAGGTCTTGTGCTCCGGAGCCGATTATAATAACACGAGACGACAAAGGTGAAGTGTTTGTTATCTGCGATAAATAGAGGGTGTAACATTTCAGTCCACTGAACGGCGATAATTCATTTTGTCCACGTTTATTTGACTTTAAAAATTTGTATAGTTTTGAGGGGGTCTGAGTTTTCCAGTTTGGGGGGGTCTGAGTTTTCTAGGTCTCGTGCTCCGGAGCCGATTATAATAACATGAGACGACAAAGGTGAAGTGTTTGTTATCTGCGATAAGTAGAGGGTGTAACATTTCAGTCCACTGAACGGCGATAATTCATTTTGTCCACGTTTATTTGACTTTAAAAATTTGTATAGTTTTGAGGGGGTCTGACTTTTCCAGATTGGGGGGGTCTGAGTTTTCTAGGTCTGAGGTCTGAGGTCTGAGCTCTGAGTTTTCTAGGTCTGAGTTTTCCAGACACCCCGACACTAGGCGTAACAGAGCGTCACAATGCGTAACACAGCGTCACAAGGCGTAACAGATCGACATTAGGCATAACACAGCTTCACAAGGCGTAACACAGGGTCACAAGGCGTAACAGAGCGTCATAAGGCGTAACAGAGCGACACTAGGCGTAACAGAGCGTCACAAGGCGTAACAGAGCTTCACAAGGCGTAGCACAGCGTCACAAGGCGTAACAGATCGACACTAGGCGTAACAGAACGTCACAAGGCGTAACACAGCGTCACAAGGCGTAACAGAGCGTCATAAGGCGTAACAGACCGTCACAAGGCGTAACAGAGCGACACAAGGCGTAACAGAGCAACACTAGGCGTAACAGAGCGACACTAGGCGTAACAGAGCCTCTCAAGGCATAACAGAGCCTCACAAGGCGTAACAGAGCGACACTAGGCGTAACAGAGCGTCAAAAGGCGTAACAGAGCGACACTAGGCGTAACACAGCGTCAAAAGGCGTAACAGAGCGACACTAGGCGTAACAGAGCGTCACAAGGAGTAACACAGCGTCACACGGCGTAACAGAGCGTCACAAGGCGTAACACAGCGTCACAAGGCGTAACACAGCGTCACACGGCGTAACAGAGCTTCACAAGGCGTAACAGAACGTCAGAAGGCGTAACAGAGCGACACTAGATGTAACAGAGCGTCACAAGGCGTAACAGAGCGTCACAAGGCGTAACAGAGCGTCACAAGGCGTAACAGAGCTTCACAAGGCGTAACACAGCGTCACAAGGCGTAACACAGTGTCACACGGCGTAACAGAGCTTCACAAGGCGTAACAGAACGTCAGAAGGCGTAACAGAGCGACACTAGATGTAACAGAGCGTCACAAGGCGTAACAGAGCGTCACAAGGCGTAACAGAGCGTCACAAGGCGTAACAGAGCGTCACAAGGCGTAAACAGAGCGTCACAAGGCGTAACAGAGCTTCACAAGGCGTAACAGAGTGACACTAGGCGTAACAGAGCGACACTAGGCGTAACAGAGCGTCGTAAGGCGTAATAGAGAGCGTCACAAGGCGTAACAGAGCGACAGTAGGCGTAACAGAGCTTCTCAAGGCGTAACAGACGGTCCAAATAATTCAACAAAAGCTAAAGGATTGATATTGGCATTGATAATTGAGGAGAATTAAAAAAAAAAATACTAAAATACACAAAAAAATATATTACATTCTGGATATGGCTGTATTGCAGTAATTGTATTGTCCCTTTAAAATTGGTTCCGTGCAGTTTCTTAAGGGAAGGCTATAAGGTTCTTTATTAAATTAGCAGCCTCATCTTGAAACGCGTTCTACTTGTTTTTGTCTGTAACAAACACATTTTGTTAATAAATTGTATCGTTCTTTTGTTTTTTTCAGGTAATTTTTCAACCAATTCACACAAGTAAAACCTACACAACAGATTTGTGTCGCATGAACATCTCACAATTCATGACCTCAAAACACCTTATTGATCAATTTGGTTTTTTTAGTAGCTACTGAAATTAAGACACCAATGCTCTGTACTTAATAGGAAGATAGTTGATTAAAATCGATATATTATTAATCATTATGCTTGTCTTTTATTCATTGCTGCACGTTGCTCACTGGGGATATATTTTAGTACTGCTCTTATATAAATCGAACGCTTGGAATATAGAATTATACCTTTTCCGCACTTCCTAATAAACCATTTTGCCAATGTTCAGTTCCCGGTGAATTGTTGCAATAGATCCAGTTCTTTGTGGGGCCAAACGGCCATTTTAGGACGTCATTTTAAACTGCAATCTGCACTGTTTGCCCCACGAAGGACTGGATCTTCCCACAATTCACAAGGAGATGATCATTAGCAAAATGGGTGATTGTTTCGTCTCAATCCTCCTCAGTCCATTTAGCAAATCTTTCCATACATGATTTCAAATATAACATGATTGCAGTAAAAGCTTCCTTGCCTTTTTGCTATGTTCAGTGACCTAGTGGTTAGCAAGCTGAATGCATAGTGTAATGTTCTTTGTTCGAGACTTTTAATTTTCAGAGGCATCCAACGAAGCAATTGCTTGGAATTCACGGGGGAACGTATTTGTTACAAAGTAAAGAGCAACTTAACATTAATTATAAAAGTTTTGGGGAAATTGCATTTCTTTGTTACTTCTCGGAGAAACATGTTTGAATTTACATTTCGCAACAAGTTCTCGTGAAATCTGCCTACTGGCATCAAGGCAAGACAAATATACCATTATAAAATGAGACGCTAGGATGTGGCAATAAGTCCAAATGTCTGCCCCTCACGATAGCTCTTATCGTGTAACACAGTGAACAGATCCTGCTAAAGGTAACTATAAAACCCCTTACGTCAATTTCCACTACGCAATAGTCCTTCTAAAACAGATAGCTTTCTTTGCCGATCAAACATATCTTGCAGCAACACTAACCACACCCCCTTCCCATTCAGCTTAAAAAAACCTTGCTGAACACCTCTTATACTTGCCCCAGTATCTTCTATCGTATCATTTTCCAGGCACATTTTGGCCAATATCATTTTATTTCATCTCTGTATACAGTTGTTTTATCTC
Organism: Pachyseris speciosa; assembly: GCA_016490735.1. Taxonomy (NCBI): domain Eukaryota; kingdom Metazoa; phylum Cnidaria; class Anthozoa; order Scleractinia; family Pachyseridae; genus Pachyseris; species Pachyseris speciosa. The sequence goes on along the minus strand of JAEMWC010000548.1, from coordinate 212,902 downwards.
TCTTCCATATAAGATACAGTTGGTATCTCTCTATTCCTGAAAAATCTAAGATTGTAAGTTTGAAAATTCTATTTTCTATCGAAGAACATCCGTGTTTTTCGGGACATAAGCGTAAATTGACGCATTGTGCATTATGCAGTAGTACTTGAAATTTACTGCTTAGTAGGCAATTTATTGCAAAAAAGAGCCCTCGAATACCTTTCCTTTACTCTTTTAAACCTACATTCTATATTATATCTTCCCTTCTACCAAGCACTAGGCAGAGCAACTTTCAGCTTTACACCGCTTTGCAAAGGTACATACCACTAAGGAGAGGATTGACATTTCGGATATTTCGAATATTAAAGGAGGGACCGTTGTTAATCAAGAAATATCAGGACAGTTTAGCATCACAACTTTTGGGGAGTTGGAAATAAATAAAGAAACAAATAAATAAATAAATAAATAAAGCAAGCAAGAAAGAAAGAACTCTTCTATTTCACAATTAGATTATGAGGTCGAGATTTCTAGCGCGTGACAGCTGATAAGGGCGCAGCCCGAATTAGCCGTCACGCGATAGCATTTTCAAGCTCATAATCTAATTGTTTTAGTATGAATGTACTATTTGTTTAAAATGAAACAAATAGATTATTTAAATCTCCTCGCACACACTTGCAAAACGCAAAGAAGCGGCTGTCATTGTGTTGAGAACCGCTACTCGATCTACTAGCGTTCTATCACGAATGCCGTTCTCTGATTGGCTACGCTACTCGCTATCTATTCTGTGATAGATAGTGAGTAGCGCTTGTCAACAAATGGCGGCCGCTTCTTCGCGTTTTTGAAGTGTCTGCTAGGAGGATTTAGATAATTTGCTTGCTTTAACAACTAGTAGATTTATACTAAAACAATTAGATTATTCGCTCTCGATTTTTATGCGTGATAGCTGATTCGGGCTGCGCCTTCATCAGTTATCACGCGATAGAAATTTCGAGCTCATAGTCTAATTGTTAAATAGATAGCGATTAGTATAGCCAATTAGAGAACGGCATTCGTGATAAAACGCTGGTAGATTTATAGTAATAAAAAGTAAACTACTAATATCAGCATTGACTAACCGGACACAGGCTATCAGCTCATATACCTGCACTACCTGATATGGTAAATGCAGTGCTAATAACAGTTTCCTTGCTGTTGATGTTTAGCTAATAGCAAAACGCACTTTTCCTTAAGGAAATGTCGAAAAATTTTTTGAACGTGACTACACGGAATTGCAAATACGTATTCAACAACCAGTGTTGACGTCATCGACCTGTACCTATGCTCACGGGCCGTTCCATTCAAAACAAACTGAACAAACAAAAAAATGCAGCTACAATTGTCAGCAATAATCCACTATTGAAAATGTTGACAGTGATTATTGACACTTTTTAAAAAGTTGTAGAACTTATGCATCTGTCAATTGAAACCCCAGCCCCCCGACCCCCGGGACATAGCAAGGCTTTCACGCTTCCGAAGCCGGTATTTAACGACTTTTTTAACGGCGCGTTGTCCCCGTGGGCGATGGATTTAACAATATCAAAAATTGGTGAGAAAATTGGTGAGAGGTTTCGCTGTTGAATGTAGATTATAAAATCATAACTTCAACTATCGCTCTTCGCTTGGAGAGGATATTGCCAAAAATTATTCATCCTATACAAACTGGCTACGTTAAAGGAAGGTACATCGGCGAGAGCATAAGGTTTATCAAAGATGTCATGGATTATACAAAGCAGAAAGATATACCTGGATATACTGTTTTCCTATGTTTCTAAATGGTTTTTGATTCGATTGAATGGGATATTTTGGAAAAATGCCTTGAATCTTTCAATTTCGGCCCGCATCTCAGACGATGACATAAGTATCACCTTATAAAAATATTTTGAGTTGCGTACCGAACAATGGCTACGCATCAAGTCACTTTTTCCTTAAACGCGGGGGAAGTCAAGGTTGCCCTCTTTCCGGTATGCTTTTCATCATATCCATAGAAGTCCTTGCGCAAAGTACTAGAAGCTCGAAAGAAAAAAGAAGGTATTAAAATAAATGACAATAAAGAATTGCAACTTTCGCAATATGCGGACGACACCACAGCTTTCCTCGCAAATACTCAAGCCGTAATTCACCAAATTCTCAGGATAAAGCAATCCAAATCTGAAATGCTATGGCTCTGCTCCTGGCGACATGAAACGGACGGAATACTAAATTTACACATCAGAAACGACACAATCTACGCTCTAGACATGAATTTCTCCTACCATCACGAGAGTCCACTTGAGAAAAACTTTTCCGCTCAATTAACGAAGTTAAAGAAAACTTTTAATGTTTTGTCTCAAAGGGACATTTCTGCCTAAGATAGAATAATTATTGTGAAAACGTTAGCCCTTTCAAAGCTCACTTTTGTCTGCAGCGTAATGGAAACGCCAGCAAACTTCGCAGGGCAGGTAAATATTGTTAATTGTTCGACTTCATATGGAATCACAAACCAGCTAATATTTATCAAACCCAAAAACTGAAGGAGGATTGTGAATGAAAGATTTCATTATTTTCAACAATGCACTAAAGCTTAACTTTCTTTCTTTCTTCTTTCTTTCTTTCTTCTTTCTTTCTTTCTTTTTATTATTATTTTTATATTTTTCATTTATTTTACTTAATTTTTATTTTTTGTACATTGGGGTCTGTGACTTATTGTTTATCCCATGCTTGTTCTTTAAAAAAAATTATGTGGTGTTCAAAAAAGAACAGACGGTATTTTTCACTTTCCATATATTGTAGAATTTGCTCGGTCCTAAACTTTTTAGCCTCCTCATAGCAAGGGGCCATAACGTTATACCTCCTAAATGAAAAACGTATCGATTCAGGCTACATATTTCACATTCTTTCGTCATTTATCCCCCACACATATGTTGTGACTGATTTCCTAATAAATACTTCTATAAACACTAAATGTTGCTTTCCAGAGAGGCGCGACGTGACGCATTGGTTGGCCTTTTGGTCCAGACAAGGCTGGCAAATAAGCGATCAGAAAGCAAACGGTATGATAAATAGTAAACGCGTTGTGATCACGTCCTTTAACGAAATAGGCCTACTTCTGACGCCAATTCCGGTAATGTAACCCGGGACACATTGGTGGAAGGCAAGCGCTCTCACCACTGCGCCAACCCTGAATAGAGATATAGAGTCTTTGATGTATCAGCGCTAGCATTAGCTTATTGCTTCCTCAGCTTTTAATGAAGCACAAATTGCATCGGAACGTACAGCACACCTGTACAGCCTGAAATCAGTTGTTGACGTCCAATCAACTGAATTGAACTTAGGTTTGTAAATATCACTTGCAATTAATTGATAAATGTCGATCATTTTAGCATATTCTATTGTTTGGAACCAAGTGGTGACTTAAATTTGCAGCTATTTCATTATAATGTTATGTGCCCCTGAGATAGCTGGAAATCGTATTTACAAGGAATACTCCTTACAAATTCCCCTGCGGAGAATGACCCGAAACCACCCTAGAAACTCCCGCACCAAGCGTTCGTATCATCCAAATTTTCAAATGTTCGAGCAAGCAGCCGGCCGTGGAAAACAATCCTGTTGGTTTACGTTTGATCAAATTTTTGATCTGATCGACGTTATTAGAGTATAAAAGCAAGAGCCGATACAACGTAGAATGGTTTTAAGTGTTATGTACTGTATTTCGGCTTGCCAAACCAGCCTTCTTCAGGTAGAATGAACAATTACATTGGAAGGGGTGTTATAAATTATTACTGTTATAAACACCCCTTCAAAATCGGTAATTTCTCATTGTATTTGGTGATGCGGCTGTTTTGGTCAGCCGAAACAAACCATTGTACGTTGTATTGGCCCTTGCTGGTATACTGTTTGTTGATTCTAACCCCTTCAAAAAAAGACTATCTCCCCCACCCCCCTTTAAGATATAGACAGTTTTATTTAGGATACGCTCATGATCATTTTGGTCTATAGTTCAGGGAGATGTACACACAAGTACACATTTGATTGGTTCTTTGTAGATTTCTAAGAAGTGCTGAACTGAACGAAGCGTAACTAGTGTTCAATTAACCCTTTTCGATCCAAGTGGGTGCTATTTATTTCACCAGATTTTGGGCAATAAATGGTCTGGGGCTCTTAACTTCTTCATATATGGAGTTATTATGAAAATATCTGCTGTCTTGAAATACTGGGGACCCAGGCTTTAGAGTCACGTGATGCACCCGAGTGGCTGTTGTTTGTCGAGTCAGTGGAATCGCTTGACTGTGGTGCAATTGTCAGTTTTAGAGTGCTTTTCTGAGCCATTTTCCTCTGCAGAAGCCCCCATGCTGGAATCATTAAGCTAGAATGTGGGTAAAGGCAAGCCTTTGAAAGAAACCAGAGGTGAGAGGCGGTTTTATGTTGATGGAGATGCCAAACACGCTCTGTTGTGATGATGGTGGCTCGATATGGAACCTGTCTCTCTTGTCTTTCTGCAAGTGGATTCGGGGAGCTAACGAGGCAATGTGGGCTAGTTCTGACCGCTAAAAATACTCATCGATGCAACATTTTGCTGGTAGCACCGGGTGGCTCAGCACTTATCGAAAAACTATGTAATGAACTGAAGGAGAGTTCTATGCTCGCGGCGTGGTTACAGTTCCCAGAATTCTTTTCGGCCGTGAACGAGTCCAGTTAAGACACACAAGATTGGATCTCAGAAACGGGCTGAAACGTGGCAGGCACCAAATGTGAGAGAAACGTTTCATAGCTGATAATAAGGAGAGAGCTTGAGGTTTGCTGTAAATGTAGAATCTTATATTTGGGCAGTTTTTCTTATTAAAAAGTTGGCCACAAAAATGTGTAAATTTTGGTGTTATTCTCTGGCCAAAAAACAAGCATTTTGGGCTTTGCTGTTAAACGATCGGTGATATGCAGCGGAATTCTGGTATTGTAGTCGTTATTTTTAGCTTTAATGATTGCTAAAACACAGTTGGTCCTATTCACACAATTATTATAACGTTCTGACAAACTTTAAACAAGAAATAAACCATAAAAAGGAAGCAGTATTTATCATCACATATGTGTGACGTTGGATGGAAAAGAGTTAAGGATGTGTACATGCTATTACGAGCAAAATAAACCTGCCAATGTGCAGTATGGTACAAGCAAAGCACTGTAACTGGAGATTTTGGAGGGTGATTCCCTTCCATAGCTGGGCGAGAGGTACCCTGCCAACTTCCTGGATCTTTCTACATCAAGTGGAAAGGAGCTTCGTTCAGGAACAGGGCCTTTATTGGAGATCTTGACTCATTTCGTTACAGGCAGAACTCAAAGCTCTTACTGACAGGCGAACTGTCATATGCGAATTTCGACCAATAATAGTCGAACAGCTCATTCAGTTACGCAAGCTTAGTGAATAGAAGAAATGCTCACTATTCATAATACTAATAATAATAGTCTTTGTTGCCAAAAGAGAAAAGTACATATCTTTTGTTACATTCTTCACACGTATACACACAATAAAATCTACCCTAAAAAAGTTAAACTAGTTAAATTACAAACGGGTGATATAAAAACTACGTAGAAACTGCATTATATTGTGTTTAAAAATCAATCTATTTACATAGGATGTCATAAATCATTCGGTATTAACCTTGGGGAGGACACACTGCGTTTTACGCAGATTCTATTTAGTCTCTTTTGTTGGTGGTAACTACGAGCCTAGCGGATGGTTATATACAGAGGTAATAGCCTTTAAAATCTTGCAGTCCTGTCTAAATAAAAGATCCTTAATTGAAACGGGAGAAGAAACAAAGCGGTGCTTAAGGCAGCGATCTAAAAAAGATTGTATAAAATTCAAATCAGATTCTGACGCTCCATACACAGAAACGCAATATGTAAAATTCGGTAGAACTAAGGACTTAAATAAATGTTATATCTCTACTTGAGTGTATTGCTACTTTCTAAGAGATCTTAAAACATGCAAAAATCTGTTTGTTTTGACTGATTTCAGTCTTACATGTTCACTGAACTTGCAGTTACTTTGAAGAGTAACACCTACTAACGACAGACTGTTACACTGTGGAATATGACAAATCTGCTCATATTGCGTGTTATTGTTCTTCTTCCTAAAAACGAGTTCATTGCATTTGCCAATGTTACAAATCATACTATTCTCTCTAGTCCAATTTAAAAATAGTTCTACCAAAAGGGTGAGACGGATCAGAAATGCTGCTTACAGGAGCTATGATAGTGGCGTCGTCTGCATATTTACAAAGAGCGGGAACGTCCTTATGAAAAATATTTAGATCATTAAGAAAAACCTTAAAGAGGTAAGGTCGCTGACACTTCCCGCTGTCGTTCCCCTGTTGACTACCTGCCAAGTACAAACATGGTTACCAGATGAAACACGCTGTTGTCGTTCATACAAAAAACTTTGGCACCAGTTAACTATGTAGGGGTTGAGCGGTAGCGGCATAAGTTTTGCAGGGAGTAAACTGTGATTAACTGAGTGGAATGCTTTGCTAAAATCCATAGCAAAGATGCGAACTGCCTTACAGTCTTGATTGTCCAAATATGTTGAATGGATATCAATGCATTGGTACAGTTACTCCCCTGCCTGTAAGCAAACTGGTTAGGGCTCAGACTTTCCTCAACGCCTTCCCTGGCATGCGTATGATATCCAACTTTCTCGAAGGCCCTGGCAATCACTGGTGTGACCTTTATCCCTCAGTAGTCTGAATCTGTTTTAGGAATGTCGAGCTTGGGCAGGGGGGTTAATATTCGCCTTCTTCCATGAACCCGGCCATGAGTAAGTTGCTAACGATAAATTCCACACACGACTAATTACTGGATTGAGAAGTTCTGCGTTATCTTTCCAAATATAGAAGGGAATGTTGTCAAGGCCTGTAGCTGTTCTTTTCAACTTAGTAAGCGGATTCCAGACCTGCCTCTGTATTTTCTCTGGAACTTCCACCCCCCCCCCCCCCTCAATAATCACATCGATAGGTCTCACATAATTGTCGTCATGGCACAGGCACCCAAATTAGTGATTCAGACGGTCCAACGAGGCGTGGTCGAAGCTAACACCAATTATCTTTGCACGACGCTGTGAGAATAAGTCGACGTTTTTCCACCATTCTCCACTACCCATTACACTCCTTGGATTTCTTCTATTTTTACTGATAACTTGTGAAATTCTTCTGTTCGTGAGTTTAAGTACATCATTATTATTGAATGATATTCTGGTTTTTGCTCTAAGCATGGACCGCACGAGAGGGGACACCCAGCTGGGATCACGCGATGACATACGGATAGACCTGAGTGGCATACAGGTAACCATTAAAGAGCATATTTTTCCTCCATAATTCTAACTGCAACGTCAACATTGTCAGCCGTGTCAACTGCTTGCCAGTCTTGCGCTGCTAAAGCCAGATAGAATGATTGTTTACGATGTTCCCTACACTCTCGCGCGAGTACTTTGCGGCGCGTGGCTCTGAGTTTTGTTCCAGCATGTAAGACAAATCCCTCACGATCCGTCTTTATCAACGTGTGCAAAAGGATAGAGATAACCTCAAGGTTCTGGGCGTTTACCGTTCCAGACTTTATAAACTTATTTGTCTAACTTTGTTGCTGCCTTCTGGTCACCGTGTGCTAATTTGTTGTCTTTACAATTCACCCAAGCATAAATACCTAGACGCGGATTTGATGAATTACCTCATTAGCTTTGTGGATTTGGTGTTGGACCAACACCCAGAAACTGTCATTGTGAGCGACCTCAATCGATTAGACGTGCATGAACTCAAAGCACTGTCGGGATGGGACGTCCTGATCGATTTCCCCACGAGAAGTAACGCATGCCTGGATAATTGCCTTACCAACAGGCCGGATTGGTTTGGAAACACCTTACATAGATGGCCACACCATCCTTTTCCCTGCTATTCCAATTTTCCCAGCCCCTGTCTCTCCAAAATAGAGCGTAGTCGGGAATTATCAAAATCGAATCAGGCATTTCGATTGAGAGATGTGTTTTAGAGACAACACATATATAAATGTCCTGACTTCTAATATCACCTCCTAACGCCACGGAAGCTCTCACTCGGTTTTTCGTTTTTGCCAGACCACAGCTGTTAGTAAAAAGACAGTTAGGAAAAGCAAATTCAGTGGATTTAGGCCATATAGTAACAATGTTTTCCGGGCGGATGCGTATTAAATTTCTCGTAGCAACCTGTACCTATCTGACTAAAACTAAAGGAACCTATTTCAGACCAATTTCATGTGCACGGTTGGCATAAACATAATTAAAAGGGAAAAAAGAAGGGCATTTGTCGATGGTTTTGTCTCATGAATATGAAGAAGTAGCCTCTTCTAAAAAAACATACTCCATTCAAGAATAGATTGCACAAACCATAAACTATTTCAGATGCAAATGGTCAAAACTGGTACCCTATTTCAGACCAAAATGGCTAAAAAAAACTGGTACCTTTGGCGCCGCATATACCTCTATAACCCAAATAAGGAGGACCCTCCCCTCCCCCCCCTGGGAGGCATGGGAACAGCGACATATCTCAAACTGTTTTAAAAAACCTCGAAAAGAACCAAAAAACAACCAAGAAGCGATCACAAACACGAGTAACTCCAACGGATTTAACTGCGCGTAAATTTCACTGTTGGCGTGCTAAATGGTGGTTGACTCTTTAATCCAAAACATTCCTTTGATTTCGAAGCTAACCAATGAAAATTTGAACTCAAACAATAACATATTATGTATCAGAGAAGTGTTCTATACCTGTCTCGAGTATGGCCGATTCCACTGATAAAACCGCGTGCTATGCATTCCTGCTGCCGTATCTAACCAACTGAGATTGTATTCTATGAGCCCGTCAGGTTTTCAAATTTAGAAAATCTCTCTAATGGGCAATTTTGCCGTTAACTTAACATCGTCGTTTCTAAAGGAGTCAGATCATTAACGGAAAATGGACAAAGTAATGAGTGAAAAGACTAATGGATGGGATCGAGTTCGGGATTTTTCTCACGAGGAATCGGTAATTTCTCGATATGCGGTCAGTGTAGCAGCCTGATGACCGTAGTGACATATGCAGGTGTGTTTCATAAATAATAATGTTCGTGCTTTTATTATTTCAAGAAACGAAACGTAGCTTGTCTGGCTCTTTTCAGTGTGATGTAAGGCTCCCGTCTTACCAACGTCAAATTTTAAAAAGTAATCGGTGGTTGTCTGCCTCTTGTTCTGTCCCTGTTATATCCTTGTACGGCTTACCATGAACCGGGAACCAGCGTAACATTTGTGCGACTTATTAGCTTGGAGCCAGAAATTTCTTTAGTACGGTTTTTGTTCAGTTGCCGATGTTACATTCAAAAAACAGTTTTCACACCGAGGTCAGGCCGAATTCCGCCTCAGTCAGGTTAAAGGTCCGAAATTGTCTTAAGGGAAAACACAGCTAACCGGTCCTCAACGGGGCCTAAAATATTGGCACTATGGCCCGTTTTTCTGCTGTAATGATCACGCTACTGCTGCTTTGCAACATAAAGAATCGGCGTGTCTAATAAACTGTGATCAGGCATCTTTTAGTTTTTGCCTTCGCTTGTCACACTTTCGGCAGCGTTGAGCGTTTACGTAGATTATTGAGAAATTTACTTGGTGATCTACTTCCATTCTGTTGCTTTGTATTGCTAGTTTACATGTCGATAAGCTGTTTTAGGAACAATTACAAAATGTATCGAGAAAGGATTGTTTCGTTACTCTGCTTTTGATGAGTATAACATTTCAATAGATACTTTACAATTTCAGGTTTGTTGCGTGAATCTGGCGCTGAAAAGAATAACATTTCAATAACGAGTTATGTTTTCAATTTCGATGTAAAAATAGAGCATCCTCCGATTTAAGTTTTATATTTTACTAATTGATATGATTTCCTCGATCTTCGCTACGTGGTAGCCATTCTAGAAGTAAACATTTCATTAACGCCTGATCTCCTAAATAACTGCGGTATTCTACAAATAAATTAAATAAGACAAAGTGAATTCACAATAAATAATATTGTCAGTATTTCACTGTTGGACTTCCAGCAATTGGTTGAGATATTCCCACAAAGAGTTCCAATTTTGTCATCTTACCTTGCTTTCAAACTCTTTGAGTTCGGAAAAACGTGGCTTGGGAAACGAAACTTGATTTCTCAGCCATATCTTCCTCACGTCCCATCCCGTAGCCACGTTTGGAACGCGTTCCAAACTAATTTGTGGTATTACATTTTAGAGAAATTCCGTGCATGATAACAACAACGCACTGAAGAATTTTACCAATCGGTGCGAAGTAGGGCATTTCATCGGAGCAAAATTTGGTTTCCGTCAAGTTCATAGGAGGCACGATTTAAAATATGACAATTCCGTCAAAATCGCACTATTTATTCCATTTTGAGCAAGCCTAATGACAAGAATACATTTTACTTTTTCCAAATTAGAACTTCCGAATTTCGGAGCCCCTCAACACTTATCCGAGGAAAAACGGTCATTACTATTTAACTTGAGAGGTATTCCGAATTTCGGAGCCCCTCAACACTTATCCGAGGAAAAACGGTCATTACTATTTAACTTGAGAGGTATTCCGAATTTCGGAGCCCCTCAACACTTATCCGAGGAAAAACGGTCATTTCTTTTTAACTTGAGAGGTATTCCGAATTTCGGAGCCCCTCAACACTTATCCGAGGAAAAACGGTCATTTCTATTTAACTTGAGAGGTATTCCGAATTTCGGAGCCCCTCAACACTTATTCGAGGAAAAACAGTCATTACTATTTAACTGTGAGAGGTATTCCGAATTTCGGACTCCCTCACCACTTCTCCGAGTAAAAACGGTCATTACTATTTAACTTGAGAGGTATTCCGAATTTCGGAGCCCCTCAACACTTATCCGAGGAAAAACGGTCATTACTATTTAACTGTGAGAGGTATTCCGAATTTCGGAGCCCCTCACCTCTTCTCCGAGTAAAAACGGTCATTACTAACTGTGAGAGGTATTCCGAATTTCGGAGCCCCTCAACACTTATCCGAGGAAAAACGGTCATTACTATTTAACTGTGAGAGGTATTCCGAATTTCGGACTCCCTCAACACTTCTCCGAGGAAAAACGATCATTACTGCGGTTTAACTTGATAGGTATTCCGAATTTCGGACATCTTCAACAGTTATCCGAGGAAAAACAAACTACCATTATTATTTAACTTGAGAGGTTTTTCCGAATTTCGGACCCCTTCAACACTTGTCTAGCTTGGAAAAAATAAAAACGATCATCGGAGATCTTCGGTTAGGAAAAACAATCTGTTCTATAGTATACAGTATACATTGTATGCTAGCGATTTCGACACATTAATAAAGTTCTTACTTACTTACTTACTTACTTACTTACTATCCAACTCGAAAGGTTGTCCGAATTGCGGGTCCTCTCAACACTTCTTCTAGGATTAGCACAGTCTTTACAAACCAGTAAAAGAAACGCGTTTCATTACTGTTAGAATTACTGAACACGTTACAACATAAAATGAAATTTAGAACAAGATCTAACCAAAAAGTATTTACTAGTTTCATAACTATTGATGATAACACATATAGTGTATTTTAATGAAAACAAAAGACAGCCTGTTACTGAGCGCCTTCGGACGAACCAGCTTTCTCTCTGATATTTACAACAAATTTACTTTTTCTCCTTCCTGTTTGCCCAACGAAGATGCTGTTCCTCCTCACCTTCAAGCCTGCTAGCATCTCATTTCCTAAAAAATGGCAACACTTGCATCAAACGAGAACTGACTAACATATATCACATTAATATACAAACACCGCCAACGGCTTCTGTAAAATCTGTTTGCATGTTTAAGTGGTTTAATTGAGGTCATTTAAACAGTGTAAAATAAAGTTGAAGTTGAAGTTTTAGGAAAGCGATGGCCGAACAATCTAGACGATTGTCTGAATAAAGGCGAAACAAGGCATTTTACGTTCCATGCAACCACTGAAGAGAAAGTTTCCTACCTGGATTATCCTTTCCTTTTTTATGGGCCGACGGCGCGCTTACATCCAGCAAACATCAATATTCTAGTCCTTTCGAACTTTTCAACGCAAGGCCATTTCCGACAATCTTCGCTTTACCATCAACAACCCGTAATAAACCACAACTTCGCTGCTTGGGACGATGTTGTTATCAGGAACTGAAACACTGATTACTAAAGCAAGGCTAGTGATTAACTAACAGAGCTCTTATGTGCTGACTTCTGCTCACTTATTCCAAGCTGACAGTGAGCTACGTGACTATTTTCTTAGCATTTACATGTTCTCACGGTTCATATTTGTTTAGAAGAGGTGTGAAAAAGCGGCAAAGAAACAGAATTTTTTGTTCAAGTGATTTTTTTGCATAGATTTTTTCTGTAGCAGATGACAAACCAGACTTAAAATGAGGGGCGCTGGGGCTTCAAAGTTTCCAGATAAAAATCTGGTTTCGAAATCTACTGGGTTGAAGTTGTCAGTTGCAACAAACACAGCTCATCCCTTTGATCTAGATTCAGTGGTCGGTTTTGTTATTGTCAAGTTGCAATCAACGCGGTCATTTCAAAAATTACACTAACCTAATGTAAGTTGATAGTTGGTACCGTCAGTGATACAGCAAGGTTATCGAGTATATAACGTCCCTTGTCTGTCCCGTAGTTGGTAGATATATGTTCGACTTGTGGTGTGAGAAAAAAAATTCTTCCCAGAGTCGTTCAAGGTGACAGAACGATGCTTGGAAGCCGGCTTCTAATCTTTCATTTCCGATAAAGTGAACAATAACCTATTCTTTGCCCACAAATTTAATCTAAAAGGTGTTACCGACGCAATGAGATGTGGGTGATCGTGTCGTTGTTCGAAATGGAACTGTCGAATAGCCCATCAAACATTCCTGATGTCTCCACTGCTCCGCTTGAAATATTTCAGACGATAGTTTTGATGATACGTGTTCGAGTTCTTGCACTAATTTATGTCATAGTATTCCAATCAAGGAAACTACTTCTGCTCCTCAAGACAGTCGAACGATCAACGAACGATCTTTGTCAGTTCAGACTCGGAACCCGAACTTGAAGTATTTGACAAGACCGCGACCTCTGGTGAGTATTAACATTTGCCTGTCTGTGAAATTTCCCTTTTTTTATAACTTTGGTTGTCTAGGCTAGATTTTTACATGGTATTCTTTTCAGTTCAACGAACAATCGTGCGTGTGTGAAATGAGGCGTTCAGTTCAGGTTACTGTAAACGCTCGGGATAAAAATTTTCAACATTTAAGTTTTGCTCTTGTTGATTAGACGAATAATTAATGTAGCAATTAGCAAAAGAAAATTTCCAAAAACAGATTTCCGTGAAAATTTTAATAAATACGGTAGCTGAAGGTGTCGAAATACGTTAATTCAGCAGTCTTTTGACATTTTTCGTGTGTACCTTCATTCGGGATCTGGAATCCCGTTTACACTTTCGAGTAAATTGTGAGCCGGTGGTATTTGATTTTATTTTCAGATATATTTTCAACACCAAATCCATTTATTCCGATCATAACCGGAGGATAAATACTCTGTAACATATTTGGGGAACTCATAGTCCGGGTTCCGAAATTCTGAAACCGGTCTTAGTGTTGGTAGGGGCTTCCGAAATTCGGAAACATCTTGGCGTTGTTAGTGAGTTCCGAAATTCTGAAACGTCTTTGTGTTGGTAGGGGTTTCCGAAATTCGGAAAGGTCTTGGTGTTAGTAGGGGCTTCCGAAATTCGGAAACGTCTTGGCGTTATTAGGGGTTTCCGAGATTCGGAAACGTCTTGGTGCAGGTAGGGGCTTCCGAAATTCGGAAACTGCTTGGTGTTGGTAAAGGGCTTCCGAAATTCGGAAACGTCTTGGTGTTGGTAAGGCTTCCGAAATTCGGAAACGTCTTGGCGTTATTAGGGGCTTCCGAAATTCGGAAACGTCTTGGTGCAGGTAGAGGCTTCCGAAATTCGGAAACGGCTTGGTGTTGGCAAGGGCTTCCGAAATTCGGAAACGTCTTGGCGTTATTAGGGGCTTCCGAAATTCGGAAAAGGCTTGGTGCAGGTAGGGGCTTCCGAAATTCGGAAACGGCTTGGTGTTGGTAAGGGCTTCCGAAATTCGGAAACGTCTTGGTGTTATTAGGAGCTTCCGAAATTCGGAAACGTCTTGATGTTGTTAGTGGGTTCCGAAATTCGGAAACCTCTTGGTGTTATATTAGGGGCTTCCGAAATTCGGAAACGTCTTGGCGTTAGTACGGGTTTCCGAAATTCGGAAGGGTCAATTGGTTTTTAAGCGGTTCCAAAATTAGGAAAATCTGCATTAAGTGAAACCTTTGATTTGTGCTGAGAAAATTTGCGCTTCCGACTAAAATAAGAATTCCTTCTGCTAAATTTTAGCACAATTTTAAGATCCCGAGTTAATAAATAAAATTCACTCCTGTATAAAGGCGCGATTTTCAAATTCCGTGCAAAATGTAAGTGTACTTTTCTGCCAAATCTTTAATGTTTTCCGTTGAAACTTCAAACATTCCTCGGTTTAAATTAATGATTCCGACTGATATAGCAATTTTATTCGTTAAAATAAGCGATTTTTCGCTTGAATCTAAGTAATTGCTCTGAATTTTCCGAAAATGTAATGACACAATTTAGTTTGTAACGCGTTTTGGGTATTCTCGTTTGATTTCAGCGCTGAAAATCATGTGTTTTCTCCAATGAATGGACTGTTAGTGGAATTAAAAGCCTCGATTTGAGCGCCCCAAGCTCGAAGCAAAAGAGGTGATATACATCCAAATTTTCCATCGATTGGTACTAGCTTTTTAGGCAAACTAGCATACTTTCTTAAAAGGTCATCCAAGCCCTTATCCAAGATATGATATATAATTTCTGCTAAATAACCTAGAGCATATAAAATAGTTTTTAGGGCCCGAAACGTTTTCGGGAGTTTGTGTGTGGAGATCTCCTAAGCTCCTTTCCAGTATTTAGGTCGTGAACCTCGTTGAAGGCAACAGAAAACCCACTAAACGATACCCAACAATGACACCTAGAAGAAAATAAGACGAAATTCGTAACAATAATCTATGAGAAAATATTTTGTCCTTTGAGGTTACTAATGTCTCTAATACCTAGGATAGGCTGAACCGAAAAACGAGAAAGTCAAAAGCAAATCTAAGGTTAAAAAAATGTAAAAACAACTCACGCTAAAGAAATTTGCCACTTCAGAAGAGTTCGCTCTACAAAGCAAACATCGCTGGCCTCAACAGCATCTCTTGCCGTGTTATGCAACTTCCACCCTGAATTTGGGTTTCCGCACTTCGTGTAACCGAACAAAACACCACAGCGGTTGCACTTAAGGGAAACTTTAACACCCCTACTTTTGCCACGAAGGTGAAAGTAATCAACAGCGACAGGGTCGTTGTATTTCACCAGATCGTTGTGGCAAATTATGCACTTCTGACATGGTGGAGAGAAAACATGGAACTCACTCTCATGCACATTGAATTTAACAAGACTGCCAAGGGAGTGAAAAATGCAGCCAGCTTCGTCTTCATCTAGTTGCGGAAGAAGGGTTTTAATAACCTGAACAGAGAGATCCACAGGCAACAAAAGCAGCGAAGATGCAACATATGCAATTGAACAAACAAAAGATAAACCAAATTTCGCCATTAAGGCAAAAAAAGAAAACAACATCTGGTGAAACATTGCCGACCCGTTTGAGATTTAAACGCCCCAACTCCTTCAAAATGTTGCCAGCAATGTCCTCGGTATTTATGTCTTCGTTGACCTCTTCACGTAAACTTTCCACCGAGAACAAATCCCTACGGCGCTTCGTTGACCGCTTCGCCATGTTGTACCTTTCGTGACAACTTGTTAGAACTGTTACGGGATAGGGCTTCTCAGGATCAATTCAGTTTATTCAGCATGAAAAATAGAAAATGTCATGCTTTGATGGGATAGGCTGAATAGCTGAAATCCAAGTTGCTGTAATGTTAAATATTAGCAAGAATAGAAGAAAACGTTTGGAGATTTGTGGATTTAGAACAAATAATTTTTTTTAAGAACGTGCAATCAATATTTTTAGCAATTTATCACAGATATTCGCTTAGTGCTAGTTGTTACGCCTTTTCACTCGTTCAAGTTATAGTCACTTTCCTTTCATATATATATATATATATATACATATATATATATATGAAAGGAAAGTGACTATAACTTGAATATATATATATATATATACATTGCTTGACAGAACGGACCTCTTAAATGTATGTTTGTGAGTAAAGAAATCGAGGCGCGGCGGTTTGTCTAGACAAAGCTGCACAATTTACGCTTGAACTTAAATACGTAAAAGAGAGCGCCGTTAACTACTTAGAGGAGCAAACAAATATCTTTTTGGGTTAACAGCACACAGGATAATAGAACGTCAAGTTCTCACGCCTTCCTACCTCTACCTAGTCCTCCACTCGGTTGTTACTGTGTTACGCGTAACAAAGAAAGCATCAATTTACGTGAAAATATATCATGCATCAGATGAACTCGAGAACTATGAAAGTTCCAAAAATTTCATCTCGTTCAGTCCGGGAACCTGATTTAATTGTTGAAGGCGTGGTCTGGTGTCGCTTAGTCGCTCTTTTATGACTCTGTCACTCGCTTGTTTCGTTTGGAAGAAATGTCAAGTGTGCTGTCGCAAAGTAAACAAAGACGAACGGATAGTGAATTGTCCCTGTCGCAAGCTGTCCATCTTTTTTCTGCCAGTTTCTGTGGGTTATCGGTGTTTTGGGAGAAGATTGTCGCCAGTTTTCGGAGCAAAGTCGTTTGTCGCTTCCATCCCTTCGAAGGCCTCTGTAATGTTATCGGTCATTTATTGTCATGAAGAACATTAAACCTAGAGCAAAACTGTAATTTCCACAAAAAGTACTGTGTTGTCAAAATTTTTCATATGAACCCTCGCAGGATGTCAGACTAGCAAAAGTGAAAATGACAGTAGTATAGTACTTGGGGGTCCTAGCGCATTTTGAATCAAAATGCGCTAGATACCCCCAAGTACTATACTACTCGCCTTTTGGTCTCGCATTTTATTTAATTTGATGGTCAAGGTCAGGGTCAATTTCTCGGAAAATTACCATGCGTAACTTTCTCGGAAAAATAGTACTTGGGTTATAAATCAACAGTATTCCTGGAGAAACGGCTAATTTCAATAGTCTCGGGAGTAATGAGTATGAATCAATTGTATTCCTGGAGAAACGGCTAATTTCAATAGTCTCGGCAATAATGGGTACTGTCAAGGTCAAGGTCAAAATTTCTATTTAAGTACTTTATGATATAAAAAACACTTAAAGACATGTCGCTTTAGGTTAAATGGAGAATGACGAAAGAAAGAAATCTCCGGGCCTTGGAAAAGCCCTCTCAAATCAGGTCAGGTAGCCAGATGGTAAATGGCCTGTGTAATTCAGATATTCATGAATATTTGATTGAAGTAGAAAATTATATAACATGTCCTTTTTGTGATCAGAAAATAGCAGAACATAGTGTTAAAAATGAACCGTGTTGTGATAAACAGAAAATGTTTAACGATAATGGTGAAAATGTTTGTATAAATTGTGGTTCAGTCCACGGCTATGACTATTGTGAGGAGTACATTGATTTTCATAGTAATATGTATAAAATAAAGCGGAAATCTATATATCACCGGAAGTACCATATTGAAAATGTGATAAATGGTGTCTGTAGAAAGAATGGATTTCAAATTTCTGTAAAAGATAAGGGTAAAATATTGAAAATATTCCAAGAGATGGATAAAGTACTGCCATTGGTGAATGAAAATAGAAAGCGTATGATTAATACCAAATTCATTCTGAAACAATTGTTCATGATGATGGATCTGCCTTATGAGTATATCATATTAACCAACTCAAAGAAAACACTGAAATTTTATGATCAATATTGGGTTGAAATTTTATTGTTGATATTTGATGTAATTATTGGTATTATTAGACAGTAAATTTTTCATCATATTTCAGTAGGTACTTATCAATAATTGGACTATTATCAATAACATAATCGTCTATGTTCGTCATTGTATTGTGTATGCTGGAATTATCAAAATTACCGCTTCTCGTGGTTTCTTTTATTGTATTGAGAAGATGCTGGTAACTTTGATAAGCATATGTACAATTCTGTATTTTCATGTCAAGGTTCTTGTGTTTCATCCAACCTTGTATTAAAAGTGATGCTGTACTTATGGCAACTAAACTAACACCACCAGTCGAAATGCTTGCAGCAAGACCACCTGTTGCAAATATAATAGACGCTGAATTACCAGCTAATTTCCATTTTTTGAACCGTTTAACCGCCTGTTTATGAGCCCAACACTTTCTGTGATATGTTCGGTAATAGGATTTTAATTCATTTACCTGATCTTCTGTTAATTCATCTGAAATATGATTCCAGTTGAATATATTCTTACGTTTGACTGACATATATATCATTTATATAATAATTCTATTGAATATGCAATAAAGTATTCCTGACATCTGGCCGCATAATGGAGATCTTTTACTATTTTTTGTTGCTAGGCAATCAGGATATGCATAACTATATCCACGGCCCAATGAATAATCATTGTAAAATCTTCCATATGCATCATGGAGGATAGCAAGAGTCTGTAATACATCAATCCAACCAAGAGTATGTTCTAAGAAGTTTGATAAACGACCGCTTCCGGGACCAATAAGGCCTATGTCTGCGTGAGATTTAATGATATCATCTATAGTAATATATCCTTCGAAATGCTTGTGGTATAAAAATTTGTATGCAAGACAGGATTTTAATATAGAATCATCTAAATTGGGGTAGTCTTTTTTGTAAATCTTGAAAACATAAGATACATATCTCAATAAGTCTTTCATATATCAGTTGTTTAGACAAAAATTTAAAGATCAAAATAATCTTCAATGAAACGATACATATTTCTCAGTTCTTGGTTAGTTAGTGATTTCTGCCAAACAGCAAAAGCATAAAGATCCATTTCACAAAAATTAATTGCAGAACCATCTGTATGAACTTGACAACCAATAAACATTTCTTGTGCACTACCAGTCAATGTTGCTGAAATTGATCCTGTTCCAACTGGTGTCATTGATGAAATACCTCTGAAAAATTCCATATTATGACCATCAACTCGAACAGTAAAAACTTCAATATTTCCCGTCAGATTAGCCAAAGAAGAAACGGCAAGTCTTCCATTCAATGTAGAACCGAAATCAATATAACATGCTCCATTAATCCAAGGCAGATG
The DNA here is from genome assembly GCA_016490735.1 of Pachyseris speciosa. Classification (NCBI taxonomy): domain Eukaryota; kingdom Metazoa; phylum Cnidaria; class Anthozoa; order Scleractinia; family Pachyseridae; genus Pachyseris; species Pachyseris speciosa. The sequence goes on along the minus strand of JAEMWC010000548.1, from coordinate 193,567 downwards.
AACACCAAATCTAATAGCACCCTTACCCCATTGAAATTGTGATTGATATTTTGTTTGTTTTGTGTTTGCAATGATTATAACAGTACAAGTATTTCCACTCTGTCCAGCAACTTTAGAAACATCAAATGAACTGTTCTCCAAGTAGTCATCACTGCCATCAAAACGTATGAAAAACTTTTTCTTGACTGAATCTCTCAGTAACAATGGTTTTTTCGAATTAGAAGTTTGTGTAAAAGTGACATTATTAACAGGATCCAGCCAACTAGAAACTCTATCATCAGCATCAGTTGTCACTACAGACAGAGCTGGTATCAAAGCAATTGAAATTCCATCAAGAACAGGTATACCAGGCAGTGAATTTGAAATAACAAAAGTTGCTCTATCTAACTTCAAATCTAGTTGTTTTTTTGTTACACAATCATCATCTGATGTTCCTTCATCAACATTAGTTATTTTATTTCCTCCAATATCAAAATGCCCATCTTGTGTTAATGTAAATCCATCACCTTGTGGACCCTGTGGGCCTATATCACCTTTATTGTCTTGATTTAGTGAATGATTGAATACACCCATATAATATTATTTTAGATTAATTCATAATTACTTCAAGTGTGAATGTTGTATAAAATGGCCCATTACTGGGATGTGAATAGTCAATTTTGAAATAGCCTCTCGATAATGATTTATTGACTGCAACTGTTCTTATGTTAATAATCTTAGAAGGAATTCTATATTCAAAAAAAGTTGTCGGAAATGGCAATATCCCATCACCTTCAGCTTTTTTCTTGAAATAAAATATTCCGGATCTTGCTCCTTGCATTACATACATATTCTTAATATGAAAGTTATTGTTATGAATAACTAAATATTTAGCGCCATTTCATCAAAACAGGCTTAGTGAAATTCTTATTATGTCCTTGATTGGCTTCAACATAGCAATTTAAATATTGTATTTGACCGATTATTCCATTCCCATTCAAATCTAGATCACCTCCTAATTTTGGCTGATAGAGAGCAAATCCTCCGAGATCGAAAGCTGTTTCCATAATTACACCTGTAACGCTTGAACGAAATAGATTCAAACTATTATTATGAATTCTATAGCCATTCAGATTTAAATCACCACCAAGTTTAGCCTCACTTATAAGAAAGCTGTTCATATTAATGTTATTTAGCATTGTCAATTCACCATTTTGACCGTCAAATAAGTTTGATGAATTATTAATCAAAGCATGTCCATTCAAATCTAAATCAGTTTGTAATTGCATTTTTTCATTCACGATTTTATAAGCTTCTGCGAAGTCGTAAACACTTGATGGAACGTCTACAGCTTCAAAATCAATACCATATGCAACACAATGAACTTTGTACTTATTTGGATAAGTTGGGTTAGCATTAATATGAATTGTACAATATAAATATTCAGGTGGTGAACTTACTGAAGGTTTTTCAATCCATAATAAATATCTCGAATGATCTTCATTTCTGTTATCAAATTTTCTCCTACAGTTTTATGAATTGTAATTCCACCAGTTGCACTGAATGTTACACTACTAAGACTCATTCCTTCATAATCAGGAAATAGCCATTCAAGAATAAATGTGTATTTTCCATCTTTTATTGTGTACATATTAAATCCAATTCTAGCTCTGTAAATATGATTAGCTTCTTTATTCAAGTCTATATCAATGACCTTTTTTGAAATCAAATGTGGTGAACGAGGTAAATTGACATATCCATTAACTGTCAAGCCATATTCAGTGCTAATTTCATCGATATCATTCATCAAATATTTGAAAGCATTCTTTGGATGAGAAGCAGATGAAATATGACTTTTTTCTAATTGATCTAAATTTACGGCATCGGTTTTATTTGTTCCTTCTTTTAAGTCAATGATTTTATGCCCTCCAAGTTTCATATCTGCTGCCATCGCATTTGTTCCATTCAATAATAAAGTGTTCGATCTAATAGCTATTCCAGCTTGATTTAAAACTCTAAAGTTCACTGCATCAGTTTCATTCACCACATCCGCTAAATTCGTCACTCTATTTCCGCCCATGTCCAAGTTTCCATACATTGCATCTGTACCTTCTCTTCGGAGAAAATATTCGTCAGTATATCTTTTCGTCGCTGCGTCGTCTGGGTGGACAGGTGGAGCAAGATCTGTAATGGCATTGTTGTTCATATTCAGATTTTGTTGTGCTGTTGTGTTAATTTTAGCGAAACCTGATTATCAACATAACTTTTGTTCACAGCATCTTGTGGGTTTGAGGGGTTATCCTGCAGGTTGAGGATTTTGTTCAGTTTCATGTCAATATTACTGCCAAATGCAACATGGCCGTTTTCAATTTCATAAGCCGGGTCAGGGAGAAAGTAAGACAAATTGGTATGATAGCCATAGGCCCCATAAACGATGATATGTGTTTTGGTGTTAGACGCAGGAGCTGTGCTAAAAAGTAAAACCTCAATTGACGCTTGACCGCCACCAGTTTTTTCGATTCGGAAAAGCTTCTTCATATAACCATCAACATACGGGGTTTTGAGAAAAGGTTTTTGAAATGGCTGTCCCGCATCTCGTATGTTCAATGTGCGAAGATCGAGCCCAATTGTAGCTTGGCGTGGGTCTGATGGTGAGAAAAACTCAGTAACAAATGTATACTGTCCATTTCTTAAAGATGTCACATTAAAACGAATTTTGGATGTAAAGTTGCCTCTTCGTTTGATGAAAAAAGACAATGACGACTTGTTTATGTGGTATGGTGATCTGTCAAAATTCTCAATTTGAAGGTTTTCCACACCACTGACTGCAGAAGACTTGGATATGTCTTTTAACAGAAAAGCGAATGGGTTGCGTTGAGCTCCTGATGCTGAAAAAACAAGGTCATCAACATACTTTTTGTTGGCAGAATCTTTATCAGAGTTTGGAGATCCAACATTTGTTATTTTATTGTCACCCATGTCAAGATCACCAGTCATTGCATTTGTTCCATTCAATAATAATGTGTCTGCTCTGATATCTTGTATATTTTGTACAACAAAACCAAAATTCACCGCATCATAACTACTAACTGGAGATGATAAGCTAGGGAATGGTATATTTGTTATTTTATTGTTGCTCATGTCAAGATCACCGGTCATTGCAACACTTCCATCTTTTTTAAGAAATGGTGAAACATCAATGCCAGTAATTCCAGCAATTTCAGTATCAACATACCCCTTTGTGGCTGAATCATTGTTTGCTGTTGGCGCTGCTACATTAGTCAATTTGTTACCTCCAAGATTCAAATCAGAAGTCATTGCAACGCTTCCATCTTTTTTCACAAAGTTATTATTGAGATATGTTTTATCCGCTTTACCTATTACACCATCATCAACGTATTTTCTAGTTGCGCAGTCTTGTGGAAGTATAGGGCGTCCAACATTGACTATTCTATGAAAACTCATTTTAACCTCATTATTAAATACAATTCTTCCTTCTTCTATTTCAAAAGCTGGGTCGTGAATATGTGATAAAATGATATTAGAAAATCCATAAACACCATAAACTATGACATGATGTTTGGCATTATTTTGTAAATATGGTGAAATCAACAATAACTCATTGATGTGGTACCATGACTTGTTTTTTCAAGGAAGAATATTCTCTTGAGATAACCATCAACAAGATGAGTCTTTGGAATGCTCTTTTTATTGAATCCTTTCTTTCAATTAAATTAGATGACAGATTGTCGTCATCGACTGTTGCATTGTTTGGGTTACCATCAGTATAAAACTCAACAACTAAAGTGTACTTTGAAACTTCCAATTGTGACAAATCAAAACGAAGAACAGTTGTACGACCAGCAGTAGGAATAACAAAAGACAAGGCTTTTTTATTTATTGAGTAAGGGCTTTTATTAAAATTTCCAATTGTAGATTATTCGCATTTCTAAGAATAGTTGTTTTTGATATATCTTCAAGAAGAAATTTAAATGGATTAACACGTGTTCCTTCAATTGATAAAACAGCATCGTTGACATATCTCATATTAACAGCATCTTTGTTAGAAGTTGGGTCTGCTACATTACTAATTTTTTTGTTTTCAATGTCATAATTACCATCTTGTGTTAATTTGAATCCATCACCTTTGGGACCAACAGCTCCAGTAGCTCCTTGTGGACCAATTGCACCTGTATTACCTTTTGGACCTCTATCACCTTTTTCACCTTTGGGACCAATTGGACCAGCTGGGCCTCTTTCACCAGTTCCAGTTTTTGTTTTATCTTGATCTAGTGGAGAATTGAAAACTCCCATTATATCATCTTGTTAGATTAATCTTCCAAGAATTCAGGTGGTATGGTTTCATAGATGACAGGTAGTCTCTTATTGTTTTTCAATACTTTTTGTGTCCTCCTGTATACTTCCATTTTGATTTTTTCAGCGATTCAAATGGTGTTTCAACAGCAGCGTCAGGTTTGATCAATTTTTCGATTCTTTCTGTTCTGGGATTCTCGAGTTTTTCTGGATTTTGAAAATTGTTGATTGCCATATAATATTAGATTAGATTAAACAGCACCATAAAAATTTCTCTTGATTGTCTTCATCGGCTTGTCGACATAACAGAAGGAATATGGTTTCTTGGTGGCTTCAATGTATTTCTTCTTGTCTATTCCAAGTTCTTGTGCAATCAAGTTCCTTTCTCTTGAGGATGGGAAATCATAAAGACAGAAGTGACTGCAATTGAGTCTGATTGATTTTGGACAGCCATAGAATGATTGTGTGAGATATATGACTGAACAGTTCTTGTGTCTTCCCTGAATGAAATAGCTGATTATCTGATCTTGTTTCTTGTCAGTCACGAAATCATCAAAAACAACCAATCGCTGCAAATCTGTGTCTTTTATTTGTTCAACTGGCAATATCTCTTCTTGACTGCAAACCAAGGCAGGATATCCAATGTGACTGCTTATTTCATCCATTACTTTCCGAAGATATTTGTACTTGTCTTGATCCAATTTTTTGCATAAAGATGTATCTGATCATAATAAACCAACGGTTCCATAATCAGATGCATGAACAATGTTGTCTTTCCAGATCCAGAATTACCAGCCAATAACATTCTAAATGTGTCTTTTGGCATATACGGATACAACTGTCTGAATGAATTCTTTAAACCCTGAATATCATAATTAGGGATTTCCATATGTAAATAGTTTAGATTAGTCTAACACAATTGTATATGGATATAGAACGAATGAAAAGGCTTCTAAAAAGTGGAATTGAAGCCGGAAACAAAACAAGAGAAGTTCGTGATGTTATCAAGACTTATGAATACAGAAAACAGGATGCATATGATACAACATCAGAATTACTGAAACCCTCTATTGATGTCCAGAAGAGTGTGAAAGAAAGTGTCGACAAAAAACAGGATGAAGTCATTAAACAGTTGAAAAAAAATCAACAGGCTTTAACACAAGGACTTGATGATGTTATTGAAGCTAATCGCAGAGCTATTACAATGGGAACGGAACTTCCTAGTGCCATTGAAGCACCTGAAGAAGAGGATCGGACACCCAACATATTAGCGATCGATAACAATTTCAATAGAGATGACAGAATTATATTGAAAAATAACAAGCTTTGGAAGCCTAGCGAGTTAACTCAAGTCAGCCCACAAAAACTTGCTGAGGAAAAGAAAAAATCTACAGATATAGCTCATAGTTTAGGAGGGAAAAAAAAAAGAAAAAATATGAGTGCAGACGTTAAAGAATCTATAGACAGAGAAATACAAACTTTGAAGAAATACAGAGAAACCATTGGAGATGTATTAGCTTCTTACAAATACAAAACAGGGAAAGGAATTAGAAGGGATGGATTTTTGGGTGACATGCTTTCAAGACTGCAGTTACTTGGTGGATCTATTTCAGCCGGCAACAACAGCAGAAATGTTCAAAATGAATTCACAAAAATATTGCATACATTGAACAGACTGGGAATCCTGAAAACCGGTGAGCTGAATAAAATAATGATGAAATATCTAATGTAAAAGTATATGACAGAAATTTCATTACGATTCAACAGTAAAAACAGAGACAAAATTGGTGTCAGCAAGAGTCATGATTTTGAAAAAAGATTCAATACACCTCTTAAATTAACGAATGATTTGAAATATGAAATGGCTGTGAATGTTATCAATATGACATACAGTTGGTACAATATCAGAGATATTTTTGGGAATAATCAAATTAAATACAGCTATGACAAAGGTGTAAACTGGGAAACAATAACATTCGTTAACGGGATGTATTCATACGACGATATCAATAGTTACATTCATGAGTATATGAGAAAAAATAGCCATGTACTGAATCCATCTGAAACAGACAAATCAAAATTCAAGTATGGTATTAATATAACTTTCGTTTTATCAACATATCGCATTTTGATTGAACTCAATGAAAATTATCGTGTGGATCTCAGAAATAATGATTTCAGAAAACTTATCGGTTTCGATTCAAAATTAGTTTCAGCCAGAGAATATGGAACAAATCTACCTGACATTACAAGAGGAGTAGATGAAATTTATATCAATTGTGATATGGTGATAGATAGCATTGTTGATGGAAATAGCACAAATACAATCGCAGTTATACCAGTCACAAATCTCGTTAGAAGTTTACCTTTCACTTACAAACCTCGTTTTCTTTCATGGAATCCTGTCTCAACACATACAATCAGCTCAATACGCTTTTATGTCACAGACTCTTCTAGAGCTCCAGTCGATTTAAATGGGATAGATTGGTATATTGAGTTATTCTTGAGAGGGACAGAATTATAAAACCTAATAGTATATGAAACGGTTCGAGTTTAAAAAATATGAACAACATGGTGAAGGTATTGTGACTGACATTGCCAAAACAGCTGTAAAAAAAAGCAGCAACAACAATTGGTGAACATGCTGGCAAAAAAGCTGGTGACAAAATCATAGAACTTTTAAGCAAGAAAAAGAGAAAGAGTGGAACTGAGAGTGTGAGCCAGACTGGTGGTTTAATCAAAAGAAAGAGAGGTCGACCTCGTAAAATAAAATAACTTTTATCTAACACAATAATATATGTCAAACTATCGTGACTCAAAATATATCGAAAGATATGAAGATGTAGTGTTCGAACTAGAGACAGCACTTAATACTGTAGTAGCAAACAATGCTCATCAGAGTAAAACAGGTTACCGTTTCATTGTTGATAACAGTGGAGAGACTACACCATTTGACTGGTATAATGCCCGTTTTAATGTCGATTTCATTGTAAAGAAGCTTGCAGATGGAGACCACATTGTTGCTGACGATCGAAATGGTATTGTTAATTCAGTTCACGCTCTTATTAACACCATTAATGTAAAAATGAATGGTCTTGATGTTTATGAGTGCAGAGATGCCAACCAAGCCACAAATATTAAGTCATTGCTTGAGTATTCACAGGGTTATGCTGTAAGTCAGGGAACCAATGAGTTCTTCTATCTTGACGACAAAAGACAAGCTGAAGACAGAGTTGGCCAGGCGGCTAATTATAACAAAGGTTTCGCAGCTCGCAAAGCACTGTTGAATGGTGCAGCCGGTAAAGTAAATGCAGAGCTTGCATTGAACAGATACGGTTTTTTCAAGAGCTTTTGGGATGAACTTATGCCTAACTCAAAAATAGAGTTGAACCTGACACTTGAGAGTGATGCCAATTTGATTTGGCAAGCTGCCGATGATTGCCGTGTGGTACTAACTAAATTCCAGCTAATAGTTCCTCGCATTGTTTTTAATTCTGCGGGAAAGTCCTTATACATGAGCAAGTATCTTGACAACAGAAAGTGGACTTACATGAGAGAACTGGTTGAGAGAGGCAATTCAACAAGACAACAGACTGCCAATTTCCGTATTTCCACAGGAATAAACAAACCCAGGCATGTCTTTGTATTCATCATCAATGATGCCAATAATTCGTCTCAGACAGCCAATAAATTCTTGTACAACACATTCTCAGTTGCAAATAACCGAACTTTGACTGATTGTTATCTTGAGGTTGGCAACGGAAATGATTATCCAGAGCTTCGTTATAAACCATCAACAGAACCAACAAGAGTATTTAGAGATGTTTTGAAATATGTTCAAGCTGTAAACGATTTCAGTGAAAGTACCCTTCTCAACAGGGGTAATTTCGGTACAATATTCCCTTTTGTTTATTTCGATCTGACAAAACAGAAACAGGATATTAAAGATGGAATGACAAAACTGACTTTCAAATACACTTTGAGTGCTGCAACAAATGCTGATTACAGTGTGTATGCACTGGTCCTCTATGAGCAGGATATTGAGATGAGAAAGACTGATGGAAAATTAATTCTGAGATAAATGTAAATTAAATAATTAATTGGAAATAATTAATTAAATTAAATAAATTAAATAATTAAATGATTGTTTGTATTAAATACAATTTAGTATAAACATATATTATATGACTACTTATCATCCTCATGGAGTGAAACTTTCACAGGGTCAGAAACAAAAGCTAGCAAAAGCTTATGCAAACAAATTCGCCTGTAACAATCAGGTTGACACATAGTGAATTGTCTGGAAATGATCAACTAATGTTGACTAAGAGACAAATCAACAAACTGATTAAATCAAGAAGATCAGGAAAAGGTTCAGACATCAAGATATCAAAAAATCAAATCAGAAAAGCAGTTGTAGAAGGAGGCTCTCTTTGGTCCAGTCTTTTTTCACTTGGAACAAGACTATTGCCTTATGCAGGTAAAGCAGTAGCTAAAGCGGCTCCAGCATTGGCTACAGGTGCTCTTTCTTCATTAGCAATTCTCGGCATTGATAAACTATTTGGAAAGAAACAAAAAGGAGGATTCATTATTCCAATAAAAACTTGCCCCAACTATTAAATTTTAGAAATTTATTGAATGTGAGACAAATGGCTGATCTTGTAAATGCGATGCAGTCTGGTGGACAACTTGCTATCAAACCAACAAAAGCGCAGACTGGAAAGGGTATTGGAACAATACTGGCGAGTATTGGTATCCCATTAGCCATTAATGCAGTCAAGGGGTTATTTGGAAAAGGTTTGCATGTTGAAAGCAGCCGTCCAAGACGGTCAATACCTGTTCATGTTCCAGATGACATTGTACCCAGAAAGAAAGGTGGGAAACATGCTATGATTCCATGGCAATCCCCTCCTGTTTTTGGTACATGGGATAACCCAATCGGTTATGGAATGAAAAAAAAAAGAAAAGGAAAAGGACTTCTACTGGGCAAAAACAGTCCATTCAATTCAATCCCCATACTAGGAACCATTTTGTAAACAAACCCTTATCCAACTTTGATTTAATCAATTGGGTTAAACAACTTGGAATAAAACATTTTAGAGGAGTATTTTCAAGAGACAATATGCCGAGACAAATAAAAAAGAATGAATGTGGGATAGTCAATCTCGACAGTCAGATTGGACCAGGTACTCATTGGGTATGTTATCGAATTGGTGATAGATACTGTGAATACTTTGACTCATTTGGTTTAATGATGCCAACAGAAGTACAGAAATACATGGCTACAAGTGGAAAACAACTTGAATACTCTGGAGATGAGATACAAGAAAGAGATTCAGTCTTGTGTGGATATTGGTGTTTGTACTATCTTGTCGAGAGACAAAATGGGAGATCCATTCTTAATACAATACATAATGCTGAATTTAATCCAACAGACACAAGAGTCAATCACAGGTTTATCATAAATTATTTCAAGAATATCTAACTAAATTATATGGAAACAATTATTGTGCAAGTTGTTGGAACACCTGTTGTAGTTCGTAATGACAAGATAATGATAGTACTCAAGAACCAATTCGGCGAAGATGTTATAATAATATGTGAAGTGAAACAAGTTTTTAAAGAAAATATCTAACCAATATGTATAATGGTAAAATCATATTGTGTGAAACAGAAGAAAGTCACTGAATGTGTACCAGGAAGTGAAAGATATCAAAAGACAAAAAATGGTCGAACTGTGATGAAATGTACTTGTGCTGAATGTGGAATCACAAAGACTAAATTTGTCAGAAATCGGGGAACTGATTAGCCCGTCTGAAGGGGCGGGCATACTAGATTCGGCCGCAGATATGGCACTAACAGGATTTTTGGAACATGGAGTCCCTTATTTAGCGAAGAAGGGTGTTGAAATAGGAAGATATTATGCTTCTGAAGCAATGAGAAATCCAAAGCTGCAAAAGAAATTAATTGACAAAGGACTTTCCCTCGCAAAGCCTGCAATCACAAAGGTTGGGACTGAAGCTTTGAATCAACTGTCAACAAAAGTGAGACCAAACATTCGTTACAAAACTGACAGAAAAGACCTAGATGGTGGATCAGTTTTGAGTATGTTGGGTAAACCCGGACAAGCAGCTGACAAGTCAATGGATGTCGTTCAGAAATTAATTCCATCAACGAAAGAAGTGTTTGACAGATACAAATCTGGAGACATTTTTAAAGGTGCATTCAACACAGATACTGGAATATTATCTAACCAATTTTGGACTGGAAAAGCTAGCAATAAAACGTTGATGAAATATAAAGACTATCCATGTGACAGTGTTGTGAAGATTGGAAGCAAATATCATAACACACCACAATGTGAGAGTTATCGTGCGATTGGTTGGCATCCACCAACTTGGGCAGAATATAAGAAAGGAATTGGAGGAAGACCAATAAGTGGTGGAAAAATTGATATCCATAAGTGGATTGGCAAGCTTCCTAAACCAAAAGCAGGTTGGACTCCAAGTAAATATAAATATATGGGACCTTACAATCCATTGCATGAGCAGTTGGAATATGATCCAAATACTGGTGAGGTCTTGAAATGGAATGTACAACCTTACAATAAGGTGGATGAAATAGCAGCTTATCATGATATTTGTTATGATATGAAAAAAGACAAAGGTGATTGTGATAGAACAATGGTCGAGTCACTTGATCAAATACCATATGGTGAGATGCCAAAATGGGGTCAAACAGCTAGATTCTTAATCGACAAAAAACAGAAACTTGGTCTTGGTGTTTCAAAAAACGGAAAAAGCCGTCGAGTGAAAAAAACTGGCAAGAAAAACTAGCTGATGAATTACATGCACCCATAAAACGAAATTTCACTCGGCGGCGTGTGATTGTAAATAAAATTGATGAAATATGGGCAAGTGATCTAGTTGAAATGCAACAGTTCAGTAAATGGAATAAAGGTTATCGATATCTTCTTATGGTTATTGATGTCTTCAGCAAATATGGTTGGATTGTCCCATTGAAGGATAAGAAAGGTGAATCTGTCACTGAAGCATTCAAAACAATATTCAAGGAAGGCAGAAAACCACAGTATTTATGGGTCGACAAGGGAAAAGAGTTTTACAACAAACACTTGAAGGACTTGCTAGAGAAACATAGTGTACAGATGTACTCAACTGAGAATGAAGAGAAGTCATCAGTAGTTGAAAGATGGAATAGGACAATGAAGTCCAAAATGTGGAAGCAGTTCACTGTTCAAGGTAATACACAGGATTTAGACATGCTACCAAAATTAGTGAAACAGTATAATAATACCAAACATTCAAGCATAAAGATGACACCCGTTGAAGCATCTGATAAGACGAATGAAGGAACTGTTTACTTCAATTTGTATGGTGATATGAAAACATTAAAACAGAAACCGAAATTCAAAATAGGTGATAAGGTTCGAATATCTAAGTATAAACGGAATGTGTTCGACAAGGGCTATACACCAAATTGGACTGAAGAAGTGTTTACAGTTGATAAGATCCAGTACACTAATCCAATAACATACGAAATAAAGGATCTGAAAGGTGAAGATATTGAAGGGAGTTTTTATGAAGCTGAATTATTGAAAGCCAGACAGGATGTGTTCCGTATTGATAAAGTCATTCGCAGAGATTACAAGAAGAAACAAGCTTTGGTGAAGTGGAAGGGTTACAGTGACGAATTTGACAGTTGGATACCGTTCAAGGATTTGAAGAAAATTATCTAACATGTATATGTAGACCCTGCAGTAAAAAGCTGTCATTTGCTCATGGTAGCCAAGAATATTATTGTTCCTGGCTATTTAAAACACAGGTTGAAAATAAATTATCTAACATACATGTATGCAAAAATATTCCTACGATAATAAAGAATTGGATGTTTCAATAGATTGTTATCTTGATGATAAAAATAACGTTTGGTTCAGAGGAAGAGATATAGCCAAAATTCTTGACTATAAAAATCCACAAAGAGCGGTTAGAAATTATGTTGTACCTGATGATAAAATCTTGATAGACCTCAAAATAATGACGAATAGCAGAGGGACCGAAATTGTCCATCAGGTCGGAAGCAGAGGGACCGAAAGTGTCCATCAGGTCGGAAGCAGAGGGACCGAAAGTGTCCATCAGGTCAAACAGTCTTATAAATGTTTTTTTATAAATGAATCAGGATTTTATTCACTAATACTGTCCTCTAAAAAACAGGAAGCAGCAAAATTTAAACATTGGGTTACATCAAAAGTATTACCATCAATCAGAAAACAAGGTTATTACAAACAGTTCAATGATAGAAGCAATAACATGATATTAATTGAAAGTGAAAATGATTTGCATTATAAGATTGTTTCATTCATCAGAAAGAAATATGAAGACGCATTAATGATAGCCGGTTTAGGTGAAAATCAAATAAGCTCAAATATGAGAATCAGAAGTTATAACAAAGGATATATGTCTGGACAATGCGATTTGATGTTAATGAATCCCACAAGAAAATACAATGCTCTTTGTCTTGAATTTAAAAGCCCAACAGGTGTATACCAAGTGTCGGAAAAACAAACAAATATGAAGCAAATGTATGAGAAAAACAAGTGCAAATACATTATGAGCAATTGTTTTGAAGATTTAATTTTTGAAATAACCAAACACATGGAAGAAAGCAAATTGTATTTATCACGTATAAGAAAAGACTGACTTTTATCTAACCTATATATGTGAGAGAGGTCAGTATTATACTGTATTTGCTATTTTGGTAGCCAAGAGTATTTTTATTCCTGGCTATTTATTTTGTGATGGCCATAAGCATAACTGTTGATTCCGTCTTTTGATAAATATCTTTTGTCATCGAAGCAGCTGAGTGATACTTTGTTGATTTCATAGCTTCCTAATTGATGGTTTTCACTTCTGATTGTTTTCATTTTATGATACATTTGTTTGTCATTGAATAGAGTGTCTTTATAATTTTCATGCTTGATTTCATTTTTGATTGTGTTCTTTTTGATTCCTTTTGCTGTTTTTCCTCCTTTCTGATCATCTTTAATATAGCTATACATCTTTGATCTCAGCCCTACGAATTCACATATTGGGACTCCAGCAGCCTCATCTTTCATCTTACCAATCACTTTCTTATTGGTCTTATCGGAGAATGGCGAGCTTTCAGGATAGTCACTGTTATCGAATTTATCTTTATCATTCCAGAAATCCCTATAGACATCTTCTGCTTCAATTTCATATGTCAAACTGTCCGTGTCAGTGAAGAGCAGCTTAGCCTTATTACCGTACTTTTGTTTAATGTAGTTGTAGTGGAAATCATACATAAGCGTCTTACTGAGATCAAGAATACACATTCCTACATATGCCGGCCTGTTTAAAGTTAGTGTTTCTTTGATCTTATGCACTGCTACCAGATTTTCATTGAATATCTTACTGCTAACATAAGTTGGTTTACTGGCTAATTTCAATAGCTTCTTCTCATCAGTCACCAATCTGACATCTACTCTCTTTCTGAGATTTTCCATAGTTTTGCCGAATACTGAGTTATTCATCAACTTGAAGAAATCTTTCTCAAAAGCATTCTTGGCATTAGTTCTTTTCTGTGTATTGAAATCAATGTACTGTCTTAGCCAAGGTGATTGTTTGAACTCTAGCACTCTGTGGATTTTTGTTACCTTTAAACCTAAGTCTGTGTATAATTGGAGGTTCCTGTAATGCAGAACATACTTCTCTTTGTTGCTTAATGTTGGCATCAGTTTATGTACCAAACCAGTCGATATATTGTATTTCTCTGCTATGTCTTTACAGTAATCTGAAAGCATGTCTCCAGTTACTTTCACCTTCTCTGGTCCAAGCGGGTAATCATTATGCAGATCATGCAACTCCTGGGGGTATTCCAGATCAACTTCCAGAATCAAACCCTTATTGCTGTCTTCTCTATACTTTACCAGGTTGAGATTATTCATTTTATTCTCAGTCATCCATTTGAACCCGCCAGTTGGAAGGTATTGGCTCATTGCCCATCCGTATAGATTGTTTGCATCAAGATACATGATGTACTTTGAGGGCGCCTTCTCGTCATACTTCTTCATGTATTTATTATTTGCTTTACCGTAACGGTTGGCTATATAGCTGATACCACCTCTCATACCCTTTTCAATGAACTGGAACATATCAATGTCAGTCATCAATTCCAGTTTGATATCAGTCATCTTTAACATTGCATCCCATGATAAACCAGGAGATGTGAAATAGTGACACGGATCCAGTTTGTAGTACTCGAGACATGTTCTTCTGAAGTTCTCAAATACATCAGCCAACAGGAGTACATCTGTTTTAAGGTACAGATCATGATACTCACCCATGTTGTTTAAGGAGAATATATTCCAAACAGTCTGAGCATGTGTGTAGTCTTCATCTGATATATGCGTATCACTCAGTATGCTATAGAATTCTTCTTTTGAGGGCAGCTTCTGATTGAATTTATCAAAACTGTCCATGTAGTCGTATGGATAAACACCTTTCTGTGCTATCAGATTAAGATCCTTTCCCTTGAACTCTTGTGAGGTGTATTTCAAGGCTTCTTTTGGTAGATTGCCTACAAGTTTTTCCAAACTAGAGCTCATGAACTGGAAACTATCAAGAAAGGTCAAGTGATTGCCAAGCATGAAAGCCATATACTTCTCCATGTTATTTGGGATAGCATTGATGTTCATTTGACAGTTTTCACCTTTTTTATTTGTGAAGGTGTGTTTCTTGACAATGGCTCCAATCTCCTGCATAATAAAATGACTGTCATAACCTCTTAGATTGTGAAATATAACAGGTATCTTCACTTCTTCTGGGTTAACTCTAAGTTTCAAGTTACATTCTTGATGAGCTGATCCTCTATACTGACCAGTAATGTGACAGTGATCTCGTACTCTGATATCCTTTTCAGTGTATTTTTTATCACAAATGTGACATTCTTTGGCTTTTTGGAATTTCTCTTCATCATCCTCAGTCATTTTCAATGGTTTGTAGAATTCTTTAACAATCTTCTTGCAATATTTAACTTCCTCTAACATAGCTTCCATGAATTTGTATACAGCCTTTTCACCCCTGTATATTTGTATTGGCTTGCTGTATTTATCATCATAACAACAAACAACCTTGTAACCATATCCACAATCAGTATGCTTCTGATAGGCTTCAGTGTATGATTCATCATTGTTGGGTTGACAACCGTGTATTTTCTCAGTTATAGCCTCAAAATCAGCATAGATTACAAATGGTACTTGCTGTTGTTTATGGAAGTTGATGAATTTTAGAATATTATTGTCTTTGTTTGGCATCTTTATTGCTTGTGTGCCATTAACCAGTATGCAGTTGTCCACATGATCATTCAAGACTCTTTCTGAGCTGAAACATTGCAGACAGTGCATGCAAAAGTGTTTTCTTTCTTTGTGCTTTGTTTGATTATACATGAACCTTTTGAAATCTTTGATTAAAACGTAGTGTTTGTTTTCATTTTCTGTAATCAATAGAAGATTCAAACAGTCTTCATACTTTTCTTTTGAAACATAAATTGGATATGGTTGTTTGTTTTCATAACCAAATACATTGATGTTGATCTCATTTTGTTTTTCTATCTTGTTGTACTGTTTAGTTGTGACGGGGAATTCAACGCCAGAATAATCTAACGTATTAATATGTTGTCTATCAGATTTTTTTATTCTCTGAGGGTCTTTATCTTGTGGATTCAAATGTCTGATGTGGCACCATCTGAAGCATTCATTGTCTTTATTCTTCATGTTAATCAATCCCTTCATTTTATTCATTAATTCTGGGGGTAGTTTGATATATGATGAGCCTTTCATTGGCTGATATATTACAACATTTAGAAAATGCTTGTCGACTGATTCCACAACCCAGCCAGATCCTTCTGAAATCCAAACTGCAATCTTATTTAATATATTTTGTTTTGACGCTTGAAGTGATTCACTGATCTGGAGATTATTTATAATTGTTTGAGGTGGACTGTTGAAAAAGGCTGTTTTATGTATTATTTCACCATCAGACATTTTTCTGAATGTTACCTTTAGTGTTTCAACGAATTTCAGTCCTTTCATTGATTTTAGTAAACTTACAAGACGGTACGCTACAGCCTTTCTTGTGTTTTGCAGTTGTAATAGCGGGTCTTTGTAATTTTTTATATCTATTTGAAATGATTTGGTGTATCCTTTGAGAGCTTTATCTGTTTGCTCTATCTTAGTCCTTGGTTCTGGTATTGGGGCTAGTTTTTTAGTTCTTGGTTTTGGTACTGGTCTATCTCTAAATTGTGATGGTGGAAGAATTATGTTGTCTTCATAATCTTTAACCATCTGCTTCACACTCTTGCGAGGTGTTGGAATTGGCTTCTGCTTTTTGATGTTATCAGCGAGACTAACTAATCGCCTCATCTCGCCAACATCCATACGGCCTAATCTTTTCAATAATTCTTTGAAAATACTATTTCTATTTTCCATGTCTATACTATTATATATATAATTGACTCGGATCATTTACCATCTGGCTACCTGATCCAATATTTTTCTGACTCAGGCCATTTACCATCTGGCTACCTGACCTGATTTGAGAGGGCTTTTCCAAGGCCCGGAGATTTCTTTCTTTCGTCATTCTCCATTTAACCTAAAGCGACATGTCTTTAAGTGTTTTTTATATCATAAAGTACTTAAATAGAAATTTTGACCTTGACCTTGACAGTACCCATTATTGCCGAGACTATTGAAATTAGCCGTTTCTCCAGGAATACAATTGATTCATACTCATTACTCCCGAGACTATTGAAATTAGCCGTTTCTCCAGGAATACTGTTGATTTATAACCCAAGTACTATTTTTCCGAGAAAGTTAAGCATGGTAATTTTCCGAGAAATTGACCCTGACCTTGACCATCAAATTAAATAAAATGCGAGACCAAAAGGCGAGTAGTATAGTACTTGGGGGTATCTAGCGCATTTTGATTCAAAATGCGCTAGGACCCCCAAGTACTATACTACTAATGACCATGCCAGTTCTCGACCAGACTACACCAGACTGGCGTTTTGCAGCATTCTAGGACAATTGCGCCAACGCTATGAGAATCAAGGGAAGTACTTCCCTTGATTCTCATAGCGTTGGCGCAGGCGAGTTCCATCTGTCCTAGGGAAAAAAAGAGTTTTACAGTCTCTCTTTGGTGATTATTAAAATGGAAAGAAGGGGCGAAGAGTCGAAAGGCCCACTGATACATTGGGGAGAGCTTTTCTCCGTGTAAGAAAGAAGTTCAGCTTTTCTGAATACCAAAATGCTCGGCAATGGCCAAAAGGATCTTGGCAATTGCGGTTCCTAATGCAATAATACCTTATTTGCGTTTTAAGCAGTACAGCCACAACAACAACATTTGGACACATTCCAAAAGTTACTCAAGATAGAAGATATAATGCGCCTACAAAGACAGGAATACCAGTAATATATGGAAACCACTTGAATTAGCCGTTCGTTAGCCGTTTTCAACTGTTATTTTTTTTGTTGCCTCTTTAAAAAAGCAGTTAGTGTACTTTTTGGCTTTCATGGTCACACTGATCTAATTATTAGTTCTAACTGGGGTCACGCTTCAACCTTACACTTCAATGATTTTTGAAAGGTTCGTTCCGTACGTCTTGGATATCGGGTGATGAAAAATTCTAGATATGTTTGTGTCCAAATTAACTAATGAAGAAATCATCGTTAGAAGAGCGTATTGTAACAAGCGCCAAGAATACACGCGAAAGAGGGGGACATCAATCAAAACCGCAGCCCGCAGACCTAATTAAGTGAATATATTTAGAGTGGAAATATAGACAGCTAAAATAAAGTCAACAGTTGGGTAATAAGGCACAAATCCGGGTTCGATCCAGGTCACTGTGCTGTTCTGTGAATGAGGACGAACTACTCAACTTAAGCACTACACAAACATAAAAGAACCCACAAAAAAGACAAAAAATTGGTAGGTAATTGATGTGAGACGTGAGTCTAAGTACGATAAAAAAGAATGAATGTTGGAAGCCTGGTTGCAGTGCCAAAGAGGAGAGTGTTTTATACGACGATTTCTTTTCTATGAATTAAATACGAGAATGTCGAGAATATTTGTTGCCACTTTCCATACTTTTCACAAGGTCCTCTTTTACATCTATCGAACTAATAAAAAATTGAAAGGAATAAAGGCAGAAAATGATACCAGGCTGAAAAGCCGCAACCGCGACCTCAAAACGGACTTTGGAGTTAAGCAGTGGGACCGCATCCAACGAATAACAACAAGTTTCATTTCAATGCATGGCATGACCAGAAATCACCACAACTTTGAAAGCACAGGGTAATTTCGATAGGCAGGGAACATAAGTTTGAAAAATTCAATGCGAATGAAAGAATAGAGAATCACAACTTAGTTAGCAAATTAGACTGAAAACAATTTGATTTGCAGATAAAAACATCTCGGCCAACTATCAATAACACAATCAGCTGGAGTTCATTAACTCTTTTATCAAGCCACACACACGAGTATGGAGTAGTAGCATGCGTAACATACTCGGACTAACGACATTTGCTCACTGCACAAAGGTGTGCCGTGGCAAATCAATTAACTGCTAAAAGGCGGAATCACTTTTATAAGATAAACATAACACACAGATCAAGGTCGAGTATATCACGCAAACCACAACTTGATTTTTTTTACATGCCCATACACGTGGCTTCAAACGAGGTACCTTACTCGTTCAAGTTTTGTGATGGGAAAATCAAAGATAGGGTGTCGAGATGAGTTTTAAAAAAGTTATTAATGTAATTCCAGAATGTTGGCCACTTTGAAAGACTGTAACGAGGGTGATCTAAACAGTCCTTGGTGGCAGCTTAATCTCCGACCTTTCAAGTATTTTGGCTACAAAATAAACCGCAAAACTTTTTCTTTCAATGCTTTCTTCTCGTTACATCATGGGTGACATACCAAAATTACCTTTGCACGAATCAGTAGTTGTGCCAAAAAGAAAACCACCAGATGTCAGTTTGAAGAGGGGTGCGGAAAAACTTTCTATTATTGCGGGTTTGCCAGTGGCAGGAAATTAAACCTCAGTCAGAAAACGGCGGGAAACATTACCTGAATACCAATCAATAAATGCCAACAGGTCACTAGACTTCCTACTAGATGCGTTAACAAAGCATATTCAAGACATACAGAAATATGGAAATATTAAAATGCACCATTTCGCTACGCAACCTATTTTATCTAACATCACGGGAAGTATTTCTCAAACGTTTTCATTTGCAACGATCACATGTCATTTAAATATCGACCAGCTAGGCCATACTTTAATACGCCGCATTGCAAGAAATTACGACAAACACTAGGATTCGTATAAAAATTTACGCAATTTTCGAATTACGAACGACCAAAGAATACTCGTAGATAAGAGATCTAACGTTTACGCGTCCGATCTGAAGGCAATTTGGCGAGTTTCCTTGCTTTTAAGAAGGCTTTCATGTTATACGTCTTTCATTTTCATCTTAGTATCCCCGATGTCAGACTCCTTACCCCTTTATATACAATTTTTGACAGAAAAGGTATCCCTTTTGTATACCTTCCATTGACAAATGGTGCCGCTTTCATATACTTTCCACTGGAACAGTAGTCATAAGGTGTGCTCGAAATATTTTAATGAAAGGCCCTCTTAAATACCTAAATGACAGATTTCCCTAGCCTTTCATATACTTCGAGTCGTGAAATCCCTACCCTTTCATATACCTGAAGCGTGAAAAGGTACCCCTTTCGGGCGGAGCCTCCGCGTATAGGCCTATATAGGGAGTACCCCATCCCTCCCCTGGACTTAGTATGGTCAGCTAGGCGGATAATGTGTAATATCAAATAATGCTATCGCAGTGTAAATCAAGTACAAACCTTATCTTTTATTTGAATAAATTGCTAAAAGCAGTAAACAGCAAACTTTTGACATTTGAAAATTGAGCTCTCACACTTGACCCAACGGGCAGTCCTCGAATTCTTGAACACTTAAATAAAACATTGTTTCAAACTAATTCGCACCCTTAATTGTTCAAAAAAGAATGAAGTGTGGCTGGATATACCAAGGAATAGTTAAAGTTTGTCTCTGAGAGCAAAAAGGGTAGATTGATTGAGGCGACGAAAGAAGGAGGCCTGGAAAAAAAAGGAGGGAGAGAAGGAGTATTTTTTTTTTTTTGAGAGGGACGGGTGGCAGAGGAAAGAGAAGTCCATGAGGGAGGGGTTACAGAGGAACGTGATGTCCACGCTAGAAAAAATTCAAATACTCTCGCGTTTACAAATTTTAAATCTGTGGAAAAGAAAGGTAATTCAAAACATCTGCGTCTGTTTCTAATTGCATTGTCAAGTTGGCCTTTCTATGCGCCGGTTCTTTTTTCAGACCTTTAAGACAATTCAGGTCGTCTGAGGTTGATGCCAGCTTTAACATCAGTACTTGTGTTTCATTATTTGGATACAAAAAGTGGTTTTTATTATCTTTTACTACGTGGGGGTCTCTTTTTCGAATTAATTGGCTTCAGAACACTTTCAACATTTTTTCTTTACACAAATATCTAGTTTCCAGCGTCCACATTCAAGCTCATTCTTTCGCCCACATGATCAAGGGCACACACATGTACATGAATCCAATATCTTCCTTTGGTTTGGTATCATTAAATGCAAAAGTGTCGTTTTTGACTAAATATAAGCTTCACCACAAAAACGTGCCAATTAACAAAGCTCAGTGTAAATAGCTGATTGACGGATTTGTTATTTCAATGACTTAGGTTAGGCGCAATTAACGCCACTGCCTTGTTAGTTGCTGGTACTAGGCAACTTGACCAAAGAAGAACTGGCGTTTTAAAATATTCTGACATCGATTTGCAATGTGCGACTCAAAACAAAGTGTCTGAAATTGAATGACAATTTAAGCGGAAGGAAATATATAAGATGGACTTAAAAACTCAGAAATGTAGTACTCATTTATGTCGGGAAAGCATGGCAAATTTTCATAAGGAAGGTAAAACTAGCCGACGATGAACCAGTGGCCCTCTGATTCCACAACATCTGAAATTGGACTTAAACAGGAGTTCAAAACAATGCACCACTCGCATTAATCAAAACTATAGTTTACTCAAAATGTAGACCAAACAAGAGGCTACAATTAGCCTAAACCCGGGCTTGTAAAAAACAGTATTGTATCCCTAACTTAGTGCTAAACAAAAGAATAGAGGGAAGTCTGTCTTTCTTACATCGAACGCATTGTGTTTAGCTTGTGTTGGAGTCTATTTCTTTAGACCCCTATCAACATTTATTCCTCTAAAATACAGCTCAACCATTGAGAACAGTAATTATAACACTTGTAAAAAATATTTCTAAAAGAACAAGAAAAAGAGAAACAGAAAAATAAAGCCCGTGATATATACCACTAAAAAAGCTAAAAGACATCAAACCCGGGTTAGCTGTGTCACAGGCAAGAACAGTGACCTTTAGGCCACAGAGGTTTATCCTTTTGCAAGGTGATAAAAATAGTGTATTGATTCCAAAAAAAACTAAGCACACTTGTTTTCGCTTCGCTGGATAATTGTTTGAGAAAGGAAACGCTTATCGAACGATGTAGGATTTTTTCGCATAAACGTTAATGGAGTACGTCTCGGTGAAATGTGAGTAGAAAATTAATTAGCAGAGTGAAACTGTTTACAAACACTTCTCCTTTGTCGTCTCATGTTATTATAATCGGCTCCGAAGCACAAGACCTAGAAAACTCAGACCCACCCCCCAAACTGTAAAAACTCAAACCCCTCATAAACGGCGATAATTCATTTTGCCCACGTTTATTTCACTTTGAAAATTTGTATAGTTGTGAGGGGGTCTGAGTTTTCCAGTTTGGGGGAGGGGGGGTCTGAGTATTCTAGGTCTCGTGCTCCGGAGCCGATTATAATAACGTGAAGTGTTTGTTATCTGCGATAAATAGACGGTGTAACATTTCAGCGCACTGAACGGCGATAATTTATTTTGTCCACGTTTATTTGACTTTGAAAATTTGTATAGTTTTGAGGGGGTCTGAGTTTTCCAGACTTGGGGGGGGGGGGGGGGGTGGCGGGGGCTAAGTTTTCTAGGTCTGAGGTCTGAGTTTTCTAGGTCTGAGTTCTCCAGACACCCGATACGGGGAACACGGCGGCAATCCATCTGGAGTTAAATTTTGGTCATGTTAAAAGCTTTCTTCTCGCTGTTGAACTTGCAAACATTCGTATAGACACTTCTCTTAACATATTAGTTGTTCAGACTTCAAAGACACAAGGTGAATCGACGTTTTCCAATACGTGACAACAGGCATCATTCTTGCTGTTGATATGAGATTTACACTTCTGAATCACTCGGCTGGGAAAGGTCAAACTCCCTTTGTCTGTAGTCTCTAATTTTTGGCGCTCCCCTCGCGTTGCGTCTCCTCGCAACTTCGCGCGCGCACGTGGCCCCAAAATCCGTCGCCAAAATTAGAGACTACTCGCAATCTCCTGAAGCAGTCCATCTGCCATTAAGTTTACTCATGTTAAAAGCTTTCTTCTCGCCGTTGAACTTGCAAACATTCGCATAGACACTTCTCTTAACATATTGTTTGTTCAGACTTCAAAAGCCACAAGATGAATCGACATTTTCCCGTACGTGACAACACGCATCACTGTTGTTAAAAATAGTTAGCGCTTGCGCAGAAACGCCGGAAGTGCCATTTGTGGATGATACTCGACGACGAAAAAGAATAATCGTCGGTAGTTTAAGACCCGGGCGCCGCGCGAGACGCGCGCAGCCCGGGTAATAAGATTGTCCGTGTGCTTCACTACATTAGCATTCCCTTTATATGTGCCGAAGATAAAACCTCGCAAAGGGAGATGGCAACTGCCTCCACAGATACTAGCTCCAGGAAACCTCACCATTGTGCATCCCCTTATACCCCCAATTCTCATAGGCGACACAAACCAAAAGAAAAACACTCAGTATTTTTTAATTATTTAAGTTAGAATAAATATACTGAGTATGTCAGTATTCTATACTTACAACGACAGTAAATGACTTGAAATCCAGCCAAGACTCATTCGATCTTTTAAAATTGCAAATTAAAGACGGAATTTAAAATAATCCGAACAAAGAAGCTTGGTCAGAGGTTTTCAAAACAAACTGTTTGTAGGCGGTCGGGGTTAATACTCTATTCACATCCCCTGTCAAATTACCGACATGCATTTACAACGTTTAAATATAGCGACTGTTTTTTGGATAATTCCTTGTCTAATTGAAGGAGTTCAGCAAAAGTTTAGTCTACTTATTACGGAAATAAAAAAGGCATGGCTAACTCGGAAACTTTAACTTATCTCCACTGAAATAAAACAAAACAAACAAAATGGCCATCGGAGGTTATTATCGGTTTCTCGCAACTTCTTTCGTTTAGGCACAGCAGTCCTTGAACACTTTAGACTTCCTCAAATTTTAGTGTAAAAAGCGTGTTTTCTTGACAAAGAAATTTAACACAAACCACCTCCGGTCCTACTATAAGCATGCATCAAAAATCTAGTACTCATGCTACCTATTTACAACTCATAACTAAATTTTTGTTCCTTCGTGCATAATGACTGCTCTGAGCCTTAGAGGTTTGAAATTTACTGTAAAGTTAGTCAGTCGGATGTCTCTTTATTGCCGTGTTAATGTTTCAGAGATGTTCTGGCTTATCCTCCCAAGGACTGCGTCTCAGGACAAGGCGATAAATCTTCTTGAGTTCTTTCCGGAAGATATGCGTTTTGAAGCTGTATATAATGGGATTGATGGCGGAAGAACACAAAGCGAGAGTCTGTGCCCATTTCAAACTGCGCTGAACATCTCTTGAGGCCAGGCGGTAACGGTAAATCATCGGCAAGAAAATAAGAGGAAGCCAGCAAACAATAAACGCAGCTAACACCTTTCCAATGGTCTTAGCTGCAATATTTTCTCTCTCGCTCTTGCCTCGTAAGTCTCTATCGATATGACCGACTTGCCTGGCGATCGTGCGCGCTTGCCTACGAGCCACAAAGTAAATACGGACGTAAATAGGGACAATGATGATAACGAGTGCTAAAGTGTAGTATACTGCAACGTGAGCGAAAGAGCGATTCTTAATGCCGCTTGGTATTCCCAGCGCCAGGGATACTGTCCAGATGAGACAGAACAAAATAGCAGCGCTCTTGAATTTGGCTCTAAGCTGATACACCATGGGCGATGTGATTGCAGTGTAGCGGTCAATGGTCACAGCAGCCAGGTTACTGATGGACGCGAGCACAGAAACGAACGAGAAGGACTTTCGCACGGCGCTGTACGTTTGGTTGTGGGGGAGTCCGAACAGGAACGCGGCGTACATCGGTTGAGCAACAACACAGACCAGCAGATCGGCAAAAGCAAGGCTGGTGATAAAAAGGTTTGTGACAGTGTGGAGTTGCCTGTTGCGGGCTACGACAACGAACACCAAAACGTTACCAAAAATACCTAAGACGCTGAACATCAAGTTGACGGAAGCTAGAATGGTTGCTTCCCCGTCTCTCAGGTGATCAATTGTGTTTGCGGAGCCATTCTTGGCCATTGATATTTTCTGAGGAACTTCTTTGATTTTCTGAAAATAAAATCCTGTAGTGTTCGGCAACAGCAGATTTCAAACTTGGTGCATGCGGTTTGGCATGGCTGCCATTTTTCGGAGGCCGCTAAATATAGTAAAATTTCAGTCTTCCCTGTGTGAGTAAATGAGACGAACTTCCGTACCATCGAGGTTACAGTTTTCGAATTCGTCTAAAACAAAAGCAGCACAATCAGTTCACCAACTGGATCTTCTCCGTTTAACCCATCTCGGCTGGTGTGACTGATATCAATTAACAGAAACTCGATTCGCGTATAAGATAAGCTAATATCCCATGATCACCCCGCTTGATGCCGCGACTATCCGCAACGCGCGAAGCTCTTAGAATGAATTTCAAGTGAGCCAGGCACAGCAAATTTATAACGAAGTGCTGATTAGTAGACGATTATTTGCGCATTTCTATTTTGCCTGCGTGATGCAGATTACCTCATAAGGGGCACCAGACACCGAGTTAATTATAAATGGACCGATGTTTACACCTGCTAAATTAAAGGGAAATGAAAAATTACTCTTATTTCTCAGTTTCGATAGACGCTGAAAATCGATCGCAATAAAGACGAAAATATCGTCCGTTAATCTCATCCATATGCAGTTAGGATTTACAATGTATTGCTTCTGAATCTTGTTTATAGCAGATAAAAAGCCTATCGCCAATAAAAAGGATCATATTAACTAATTTCGCAGGCAAAATGACAAGATCTCTTCTACTTAATTATTAACCAAACAATGTCGAAACTTCAAGACAAGACAGATTTTATTTCCGTGACACACCAAAATAAAATAAAGGCAAACATTTATGTTCACCATGCACCCGCGAACAGTGTGGTAACAATTTTAACACCTTTACACGTGAAATTTTCTGAAACTCGCAAGGTCTAAATTTTCGATCAAAATTTATATTAGGGAAGGAAATAGAAGACTTGATACGTCAAGTATTGCCTAATAATGTTATGCGTTCTATGCAATTTATTCTGGGTCGGTATATGTAAATCATGAAGGAAGCCTTCATGACAGCAAACTTAAGAAAACTGGAGAGATAACAAGGCATTTATTTTATTTAATTTTTATTTATTTATTTTTTCATGGAAGTTAAAAGTTACTCATTTCAGAAATAGCTTTTGAAAAGATATTTAAAGCCTTTTTTAACATGCCTTTTGTTTTATTCCCTCCAGATAAAAATAAAGTCATAAAAAAAAAAACTAAAAACAGATGAGCGCTTAACTCGATTCGCCTAAATAGTGTTGGCGCCAAAGTCGACTTTTTTGTCACATCATAAGCAAGGTTCCTAACTAGCTGTCTATCTGAAAGTTAACTACAAATAAGATGGCTTTTATGGTGTTGTGCTTAATTACTGTAAGACGGAAGAAATTAGTTTGGCATTTTATTAAAACCAGAAGTGAGTGGCAAATGATTTTCATCACAAACTGGTTTTATGAAAGCCGAAACCTTTTCTAAACGCCTACCTATTTACAGCCATCACGTACAAAAAGACAACTAAACGGCGAAGTATATTTACGAGATTATTTACAGTTAATTGTCTTTATTTGTTTGCAGCCAAGCTACTGAAGATACTTCGAGTAAAAGTCAAAGATAATAGAAGATACATTGCCATAAAGAAAACGGCATCTGGTTTCATCAGGTCTCGTCCTTTTGCGGTCGTTTGCTTGAACCACCGAAACCTCATTAATGCCTGCGTCTTTAATTGCGGTCTATTGTTAGGCTGCGTGACCAATCAAACTTTTAAAAAGGTCCTGTGCATTAGCACCCCGCTACATAGGCTGACAATACCCTAGCAAGTGTTAATAAAGTAGCCTAATTTTCCAGCAGAATAATCTAATTGTATTCCGTAGCAGAAAAAGCTAAATTATGGCCACTTAGAAGCCAGTGAGGAGTATTTTTCTGGAAGCTGCTTCGTATCTCAAAAACGTTAGCAAGAATTGTTGATTTTTTTTATTTTTTTTTTCAATTAGTAAAAGCCTGCTTAATGTTGTGGAAAAATATAAACAAAATAGTTTAATCAATTTTTTTATTCAAAAGTCTCTTTCCTTGAAAGATTCTCTAAATAGTGCACAAATAAACTTGAACTAGAACTTGAAAATATGCACCTAAACGTTCGCACGTATTTCACTTTATTATATGACAGGGTCTTTCAGCGGTCAAGATGAATCAATTCTCCTGCTGTGATTGGCTACCCGCGAGGTCAATATGGAGCCATCTTGACCGCTCGAGATAGCCCGTTCGTCCCGCGTTTTACTACTGATCTTTTAATTGCGTCCTTTGAGTCATATAATAAATCCTTTACTGACCACGCTTGTTCGGTCAAGATGGCGGGATTTTGGCCTCGTTCTTTTTTTGCGTGTTTATGGACCTCGACTTCGTCTCGGTCCATAAACACGCAAAAAAAAAAAAAACTTGGCCAATATCCCGCCATCTTGACCTCACGCTTGGCCAATAACCCATATATATAACGAAAAATTCTTTCTCATATGAATTTGAAAATTATGACATGGAGTTATCGAAACGTCATTCAACACTGCTGAAGCTGATTTTTATTCTTAATAGTTTATCTCTTAGGGTTAAGGAAGCTAAAAATCAATGCTTCGAAAGCTATGCAGTGGGAAAGAAAACAAGGTTTAACTAAAACAAACAGGCAATCTACAAAATAGAAATAGTTAACGAAGGCTCACAACCTATTTTCCAAAACAAAAAATGCTTCTAACCCTACTAAACGTGACCTAGAAAGCTATTGAGTGGGAGAGAAAACAACGTTTAACGTTTAATGGTATAAAGCCCTTTATACCATGCCATAGAAAATACTGCCAATCAGAATGCAGGAAAGCTGTTGTAGGCCCATACTCATTTAGAATTTAACATTAGGCCAATTATCCTGCAAAATCGCATAAAATATCTCCTGATACTTAGCCATAGAGGCCATAAGTCCAGTTGACTAAAATAATGACAATATTTGGAAAGTGTTACAATATGTTGAATAATAAAATGGGATATCCAACTTGTCAATAATAATTGTATTTGCCTGGAATATACACTTGGTGGCTTGTGCTTCAATTTTGTGAAGATTTTCAACTGAAGGGCATGAGAAAACCCCCTATCACTCAGTTTGCATGTTCCCGGCTAGCAGAGGCCTCTTTTCCTTATATTCAGTGTGCAGGAGAAAAGAGACCTCTGCCATGGGTTGAAACGGTCTGTGTTGAGCATGCGTCGCGGTTTCTTAGCAACCGAACCATCACGTGATATTTTTAGCACGTAATCAAATGACAAACAATACATGGAGCATGCGTTTCAAAACCTCCAACCACGAATTCGGATGGCGGCTTAATCAAAGACTGTTTCGACCCATCGCACAGGTCTCTTTACTCCAGCACGCTAAATAAAAGGAAAAAAAGGCCTTTGCTAGAAGGGAAGCTTGCATGTTGCTTGGTTTGGAACTGAGTGATGGAAATTTAAATATCTGTGTTTAACCCATTGACTACCGGCGGTTTTTACATTTTCGGAGTGATTTTCCACCTATAAACGATGAATAGCAATTCGTGACTCTTTATTTGAACTACCAGGGAAAAGTGGTGCTGTCCTAAGGCACTGGAGGCTCAAGGTTTCTGAAAACATCATTTTGACGTAGCTACTTTTTATCCGTGAAGCGACAACAATGGCCCATGTTCGGTTTGCTTGCGATTTCTGCTAAATTTACAGCCATTTTTCATCTTTAGCGGCTGCCTGATGAGCATCATTAAGCGTGACGGTAGCTAAGAACCGAGCAAGGTGATGTACTTTGTTGTTGAATTTGGCTTGTCACTCGACGAACTGGGAATTTGGCCGGTCAAACACTTAGTACCTTTGGGACTCGACTATTGATGAATTTCTCGACCTACCGCCACATATTTTGGAATTTCTGAGTACTGAAGATGACCACAAGCAGGAATTTTTGGCAGTAGGTTGGAGTGGCTGTAGACTTAGTTTATATGTGAAAGAATTGGGAGAAAGAACGGGTGCTGTCAAAAATTCTAGTCATTTCCCAGCATGCAATGTGGTCTAGATGTTGAAAATGGCGGAAAGGCCCGAATGCACTGGAACAAAAGGCTGTATCTACGCTCGGGAGAAGAATATGAACAAAAAAAGTCATTTCTAAGCTAGAAAAAGGACTGAATTTCGTTATGATGGTTGAAGTTTGGTTTTAAGGCGATTATTTCCTTAAAAAACATGAAGGCAAAAAGGGGCATTTTTGTCGTTTCTCTTTGACGTTAAAAACGGTCAGTTTCGTTCTTGTCCAAACTCAAAAGGCCATATTTGGTAAAAATCGCTACGTTTCTTGCATTTATTGGATATCCAAATTTAAAGGGCATTCCATTTCGTGCTCACAACTAACAGTTAAGGCAATATTCGAGCGATTGAGAAAGTTGCAATGTTTTGAAGCATGGGAGTTTTTTACGGCCGGTTTTGGCCGGCACGAGTGCCAATGTGTTAAATAAAACAATTTTTTTTGATGTTGATATTTTTTATTGCTCAACTACTTAAACAAAAGCCTTTGAGGCTAGTAACATATCAACGCTATTTTATTTGAAAACAACCATATCCTGCAAGATCTGGGGGGGAGGGTACTACTTTCTGGCCAGTACTTAGCTTCAAGGTTGAAGTTGCATGAAAGCCAGCTTGAGGGGGTGGTGATTTTAAAAACTAGACAATAAAGGTCGAGTTGGAGCCACTAGTGACAGTCAGAAGTCGATGATCATCTCATCTAGGGTAATTGAGTTTGATACTGTGGCTTGTCACGTGACCTGGCCAACTGCAAACCCAGGAGGTAACGTTAAATGAAGCCTGGCCCTGCTAAGTTACCCACCCACCCCCCCCCCCCCCCCCATCCTAGAAACTGTTTTAACCGTACAATCTTAACTCTGACCCTGGATTTAAACTACCACCAACCATGACTTTCACTGGATAGTGTTAAAAGGACCGGTCACGTGACCTCTATTTTTCTTTGTTAACCCATTGACTACCTACGGATTTTACATTTTCGGAGTGATTTTCCTCCTATAAACGATGAATAGCAATTCGTGACTCTTTATTTGAACTACCAGGGAAAAGTGGTGCTGTCCTAAGGCACTGGAGGCTCAAGGTTTCTGAAAACATAATTTTGACGTAGCTATTTTTTATCCGTGAAGCGACAACAATGGCCCAAGTTCGGTTTGCTTGCGATTTCTGCTAAATTTACAGCCATTTTTCATCTTTAGCGGCTGCCTGATGAGCATCAGTAAGCGTGACGGTAGCTAAGAACCGAGCAAGGTGATGTACTTTGTTGTTGAATTTGGCTTGTCACTCGACGAACTGGGAATTTGGCCGGTCAAACACTTAGTACCTTTGGGACTCGACTATTGATGAATTTCTCGACCTACCGCCACATATTTTGGAATTTCTGAGTACTGAAGATGACCACAAGCAGGAATTTTTGGCAGTAGGTCGGAGTGGCTGTAGACTTAGTTTATATGTGAAAGAATTGGGAGAAAGAACGGGTGCTGTCAAAAATTCTAGTCATTTCCCAGCATGCAATGTGGTCTAGATGTTGAAAATGGCGGAAAGGCCCGAATGCACTGGAACAAAAGGCTGTATCTACGCTCGGGAGAAGAATATGAACAAAAAAAGTCATTTCTAAGCTAGAAAAAGGACTGAATTTCGTTATGATGGTTGAAGTTTGGTTTTACGGCGATGATTTCCTTAAAAAACATGAAGGCAAAAAGGGGCATTTTTGTCGTTTCTCTTTGACGTTAAAAACGGTCAGTTTCGTTCTTGTCCAAACTCAAAAGGCCATATTTGGTAAAAATCGCTACGTTTCTTGCATTTATTGGATATCCAAATTTAAAGGGCATTCCATTTCGTGCTCACAACTAACAGTTAAGGCAATATTCGTGCGATTGAGAAAGTTGCAATGTTTTGAAGCATGGGAGTTTTTTACGGCCGGTTTTGGCCGGCATGGGTGCCAATGGGTTAAGTTGGCCCAGCACTGGGCTTATTTATTTATTTATTTATTTAGACATTTACTTATTTATTTATTAATTATTACTTGATTTACTAATAATCTATTTTGCTAAATTTGATCCTAAGTTACACAAACCGCCTCGATTAGCTTTGCTACATGCTGGTTATGTATTTTTCTAAATTGTGTATTATAAATATTGAAATAAAGTGAAGTGAAGTGAGGGTTGGAAACTTGTTCGAATCATGAAAAATTAGCCTTTTTGAACAACAAGAACAACAAACGAGGTTAAATAAGGGAAGTTTAACTTTAAAGCATACGTTTTTCGTAATATAGTACTGCTAATAAGAAACACTCACAGTCGCACAGAATATTCACTGTTTGTTTAGGTGCACTGTGCTTTGTATACTAACCAGTGACTCGTTAGCTTTGTTTTTGGCTAAGCGTGATGAGTCAAAACAAGGTCTGCGTAGGAGGCTAGTGACGGGTTTACCTAAAACATGGAATCCGGAATCCGGAATACGGAATGTAAAGAAGTTTAGTAGAAAATTTTGACAAAGTTTGAAGTCGCTTGGGTAATAATATGGTCAACAAATTATATGATGACTTAGCCTGAGTTTTGCAGCAATCAAGCATACTTTAGTTTTGCTTTTAATAAACCGCCTGATTCCTTTAAAGCACACGGCTTTCAATCACACCACAACGACACTAATCAACGTATTGTGCTTTTTTGAAAATTTAAAATCAAATCATTTTAATTAAAAGCGCCTTCTCTTATTCTTTTTGTCGATGAAAAGTCTAGTAGGCCTGTCCAAAACTTTAAGGCAACGTTTTGAACAATTTTCGATTTTCTATCAACCTTTTTTGATTTCTAGCAACTTAGTTTCCCATTTTCAATGTTTTGTTATTCATTTCAGCTTGATCTTTATAAAACACAAACTTTTTTGCTTATTATTTTGAACGCCACGTGACCACAAACCAGAGAAAAATCATTTTGCATATTTTGATTTAATTGCGTGTGGGAACGCTTATGCCTGATTGGTCAATGTCTGTTGCTCCATGCCGGAATGTTTCGGAATTGTATCGGTACGTATATTTCAGGTTGTAGAGTGGCCGTCCATAAAATGACAAACATGGAACATTTCCGAACATCCCAGTAGATTCCAGAACATCTCCAAAAGACGGAGAAATATCAATTAAAAAAAAAAACTTAAAATATACAGAAAAAAGAAACTAACATGAAATAAATTTAATCCGAGAGATTAATTGGAGAATAAAAGAAGACAAAAAAATATTTATGACAAAGAAAGGACGTTTATAAATGCCCCACCTGGAAATGATAGCTATGGGGGCTGGGTGAGGATTGTTTTAGCGCTTTCGTTTGCTTACAACATTTTCAGAAAGATTCACCCTCATACCGTCTTCTGTCATCGCTCTTTTTTCGAGTGGCTTTCCAAGAGTTGCTCCTTTGCTGAAACCTAAGTCAGTATGGTGCCCAATATACCTTGAAACTTTTAGATAGGAACCTCGAGCACTTGAAATCCGCTGCTCTCCACTTCTGATCGGTTAAGGATATCTACAATAACTGAGAGCTCCGTCCGGCCTACTTTTACGGTAGGCGATAAATTTGGTTAATCTGCTCCAAGAAAGATTTTCTTCCCAATAGCAATGCTTCTCACTCCGTTTTTGCAGCGAGGGCCGCACTGCATGGGTCTGTTTGTTTCTTAAGGTTAAACATGTACGAGGCTAGTGTAAAATCTCGCGGGTCAGCTCATTAAGTTGCATTTAATGATCCTGCATACGGTCTTTCTTAATAGTTACCCCTATATCCCTCCACATCGACACAACTGGAAAGAACAAACCAAGTCCCAGACTAAGAATTCAGTCCTTTCACCCACCTCCTCCTGTGTAAGACATCTATCGCCTTTTTCGGTTCTTTAACCCTCTTATTAATTATAAAATTCCAGTTTCTAGATTCCGTATTCCGTATTTCGGATTCCATCTTTTAGGTAAACCAGCTAGTGACTCGTTATATATTCCTCGGTATACCATTCAAAAGTACTACATAACAAGGGTATATGACGTGTGTATACTAACGACATGGGGTTACTAACATGGAGACTACAATGGAGACTACAAGGTACACACAACCTTTACTCCCTAAGAGTGATTTTACTCTGTCTAACGCCAGACGATTTTACTTGTCAAATTAAAGGAGACCCTTTATATTAGGGGTCGGGTTAAATGTCGCTACCACTGTCTCGTTTCAGTGCATCAATACTGATTGATGTGGACAAACATTTAACAATTCTGTACTTCAGAAGTAGACAATGATCTGTTAATAAATTGTCTCTTTATAAGTACTGAACCAAAAAGTGCGCTTACCCCTCGATGTTCGACTGTCCTTCGTGGATGTGGGCGTTTGCAAAACCTGGTTACCAGTTCTCTCTCACTTCCGATCGTCGTGACGTGCCTGGCAAGAAACGGAAAATTCAAAATGACGGGCGACGATCGACTGCGATGAGACTTGTCAGAGTTAAAAGCTGCCGAAACTGGGAAAACCTTAAGAATTAAAACAAAATGGTTCACAAATTGCCTACCCTTTCCTTAGGTGTGGTGTGGATTGTTCCCTTGTCGGACCTGGCTAGTTTTGCAAAACGTTTGTTTCGATCGTTATCATTGCGGTCAATATAAAATATAGACTGTGGACCGCGGACTCGGACTGCGGACTGCGGACTCCGGACTCGGACTGCACGCGGACTGAGTATAAAATGCGGACTGAAGGCTGCGGACTAGGTACAAAACGTGGACTGAGTACAAAACACTGTGAAAAAGGCGGGTCTGGAGAAAAAGGCCATGGCCTACCCTATGGCTCACCCTATGGCCTACCGCTGGTCAATTTTTAAAACTCGGTTCAGCATTGCGGGAAACACGTTCTCCTTCAATCTGTCATATTTTCTAAGCAGACTCGTGGTAGAACTAAATTCGGAATATCTTATACCTTTAATTCTTTTAAATTAAATGTTTTCCAGAATCCAAGACAATAACGTCTCCTGAGGTATGTGAATTATGGGAAAACTTTAACCAATCACCGTTCGCCGTTCCCACGGTAATGCACGTGCATTTGATTCTGTTGATTCTGTCCCAAATTATAATTTCCTGTCGCAATTTCCAAAATGTTCTTTGAAGAAAAAAGATTGAGGAGAGAAAAAAACCTCGGAGCTGAACTTACTTTCCATTTTTGTATCAAAAGTATATAAGAAAAAACACCTTATGTGCTCTTACTACCTGGCGTGACGCAGCGTAACGCAAGTTGAAAAAAATGAATTATAATATAAAGTTTACATTGTTGACGGTTCCAACGACGGGAAAACATGAAGCTTGGGCAGATGCCAGATTACATGCTTGGATGCTAGATTATTTCACGCTGGTTTGGATTCTTCAGTCATCTCGGGTTCACGCAAGTGACAGAAACTGAGACCCAGTTCGCTGGCTGATCTACAAGGAATAGGACCTTAGCGTGCAGAAATTTTCGGAGCTCCTTTATAACAATTGCTCTTCCTTACGATAGTTGCCCGAAAGTTGTGTTTATACGGCATTCTGGTTTTCCTGATTCCAATCTATCACGAGTCTCCTTAACACTGAAAATTTTGAGCGAAACGTCGCCAAGAGAACAGAAGAGAGTCGTCGGTATGTTAGATTGAAGGAAAACGTAGTTTTACACAAGCTGAACCGAGGTTTTTTTTTTTTTTTAATGACCACTGGTGGGCCATAGGGTGGACCATGGCCTAGGCCACGTTTTAATTTGTTCACACCCGCCTTTTTCACAGTGTTTTGTACTCAGGCCGCGTTTTGTACCTAGTCCGCAGCCTTCAGTCCGCGTTTTATACCAAGTCCGCAGTCCGCAGTCCGCAGTCCGGGTCCACAGTCCGCAGTCGATATTTTATACTGACCGTTAATTGACACCGACGTGCCAAAGGGAGGATAGAGTTCGGAATAGATATAGAAATCAGTATAGAAATCAGCTGCCTGTGTAGCAGGCGTTTCCGCCGGACATTTGAGTTTTTTTTTTTTTTTTTTTTTTTTTTTTCACTCTGACCTCTCGAAACCTGGGATTTGCTCTAGAACCGGATATCATTAGGGCCTGTTTACATGGAGGTACGGTGACCCTCCCAGAAGGGTCACCCTCTCCTATTGTATTTTTCGGTTTCGTTTACATGGGAGGTAGGATCACCCTAGCGGTAGGATAACCCTATCTGTTTGCTAGGGTAACCCTCCTAGGAGGGCCAACTTTTTGTTTGTTCAAGCCATATTAGCTCACCCATCAAAAAGGATTAACTTTTGCGGGTTCGGATTACTGTCACATTCCAGCGAAACTCTATAATGTTGTCACGCGCCTGTAGGTCTGAAAAATATATTCGTCGTCGTTGGCAAAAATTTTTTTTATAATTTTTTATTTTTCTTAAATTGCGTTACATTAATTCATTACATTTAAAAACAAAACCTATACACACGTATTATAAAATGAGTTACTCACATTACATACTACTTGACCTTACACCTATACATGGTATACACTACTACACATTACCACAATAAGTTACTTAAATACATTACATACTACTTGACTTTACTTTGCATCTACATTGTATACTACACTACTACACACTAATACACTACAATAAATATACAATAGAAATATACCAATGAGTGTCTCTAATTAATGAGAGGCTTCCGCTTTCCTTCGTGAATTTTAAGTCGGTTGTTCTTTATGGCTATAGATCGTTCAATGGATTCTATATGATCTAATTTTATCGTGAGATAACGCAGTGATGGTAAAATATTGCTCAGGCGACTGTGGTGGATAACTTGTTTTCCAGCGATGATAATATGATTTAAAAGCAACCAATGAGGCCTTTTTTGCGTCAGCCCAAAAATTATGTTGCAGTCATTTAGAGAATCAATCGATGTGCAAAGATTTAAGCCAAAGAACAACAGACGTCCAGAATGCTACACTGAAATCACACCTACAAAAGAGGTGCTCGAGAGATTCATCTGAACTTTTGCAAAAAGTGCAGAGTGGTGAAGCAATCATTTTCATTTTGTATAAGGATTTGTTAGTATAAATTATTCGATTTAGTAACTTATACTGAAAAACTCTTGTTTTGGTGTCAATCGTAACAACATGAGGAATTTGATAGATCACTTCCCAATCAAGAGCACCACTATTCTGATACAAAGTACTAAATTTATGCCGCGCTGAAGGATAGACCTGGATAATTTCTATAGGTTTCCAATACAATTTCGAGGAGGTGATTGAATCGAGAGGAAGAGTATCATCTTTTAAATAAAGAGTGTAATTGAGCTCAATATTCCGAGAGTCAGCTGAAGTCCCGGGGGAAAGGGGAGGGGGGCGGTACTAAAGAAAGTTTCGTACGGGGAGGTTCCGCCCCGAGGTCCGACCCCTCACCCTCTTATATATCATTTTTGACAGAAAAGGTACCCCTTTCGTATACCTTCCATTGACAAATGGTACCCCTTTCGTATACCAAAAACGGGAAGTCTTCTTGTCATTTTCATGTAGCGTTCAATAAATTAAAACAGTACAGTCGTAAGGTACGTGTGTTTGAAATATTGTAATGAAAGGCCCTGTTAAATACCTAAATGACAGATTGCCCTTCCCTTCCATATACTTCAACTCGTGAAATCACTACCCTTTCATATACCTGAAGCGTGAAAAAGGTACCCCTTTCGGGCGGAGCCTCCCTGTATAGGCCATTATAGGAAGTACACCCCCCCTCCCCCCCGGGGTGAAGTGTCACCGTCACCTTTAGAGTTGATGAACTTTTTCCACGTGAGAGGAAGATAATTAAAAAGACCAAACAGTAGCAAATAATCATTAAAATTTAGCCCTTCTGCTTTGAAAAAGATCCAAGATTTAAGGCTACCAGTATTTGTTAGAATATTAGCAAGAGATACGAGACCTTCTGAGAACAGCTTCTTATTGAAAATTGGTTTGCCACCAATGCGGAGAAATTGGTTATTCCATAATAGTTGATTTAAGGCTTGTTCACGGGACAAAACGGGTTTTACGGATAGATTGCACCAGATCTCGAAACATTCTCTATAGAAATTAGGAAGACAGCTAGGCAAATCGGCAGCACTGAAGTTGCATTGAAAGAGAAACTTGCCGCCGAGATCTTTCAGAAAAAAAGGAGAGTATTTTCTTCCAACGGCTAACATAATCTTCAGCATATTTCGTAAGACACATAATACGTTGCGTATCGATCATTGTCTGAATATGAGGCATTCTCAAACCGCCTTTTTATAGTCGCTTTTGAGAGCAAGGCGCTTAATTTTATCCTTACCTTTCCAAATAAAGTCATAAATAATAGAATCGATTTGCTTTATTGTAGTTTTTGTGAGGGGAATGAGAGATGCACGAAACATTAACTTGGGTATGGCAAATGTCTTCACGATTTGAATTTTCCCGTATAAAGTAAAATGTCTCCATTGCCATTTCTTCAAAGTTTTTGATAGCGATTTCAATGTTTCATCAAAATTTAGCTCCTGTCTTTTGCGCCAATCATAAGTGAAATAGACACCTAGAATTTTAATAGGTTTGTTAATGTTCTTGATATTAATGTACGGAGGGTCGTTATGGTTTCTCCCAAGCCATAAGGCTTCAGTTTTCTCAGTATTCAACTTCAACCCAGAGCAGATTCCAAATCTATCTAGTGACATGGAAAGACGTTTAAAGGACTGAATACCGTGTAAAAAGGGTCGTCAGGTCATCGGCAAAGGCTGCAAGTTTAATTTCCGTGTTTTCAACATTAATTCCTCTTATGTTCTTGTCATACTGAATATTAATTAGCAAAGGTTCAAGAGCAATAATGAAAAGGTACGCTGACAACGGTCGCCCTGTCTAACGCCTCGTTGTACTTCAAACATTTGGGTTGAAAAACCATTGTTTAGAATACAACTTGATATATTGGAGTATAGAACTGAAACCCATGAAATGAACGATTTACCAAAATTGAACGACTTTAAGATTTTGAAAAGAAAGGTCCAAATTAGTGAGTCAAAGGCTTTTTCGAAGTCAAATGCAACCATAAGACCAGGTATTTGTTTAATTTTAGTGTATTCCATGATATTGTCAATTGTGCGAACCGCATCAAATATCGCTCTGCCTTTGACATAAGCGTATTGATCAACCTGGTAAAACTTTTGCTAAACGAATAGCAAGGGCTTTCGAAGCAATCTTAACATCAACATTTAAAAGGGAGATTGGTAGCCAAATCTTAATGTACCTTGCAATCTCTATCTTTCTTGTTGATTAATTTAATAATGGCTTGTTTTTGTGAATTAGATAACTCACCATGCTCGTAAGAGTAATTTAAGGCGTCAGTTAGTTGATGACCTAATAAGTTCCAGAAGCCTTTGTAAAAGTCGGCCGTAAGCCCATCATTTCCGGGAGCTTTACCATTGGAAAACATTTGCAAAGCTTCATAACATTCCACAAGTGAAAGCTTTCCTTCACATGCCATCATTGATTTCACTTAACATCGGTATGTTGTTATTGTCTAAGAAAAATGAACACAGTTCTTCATTTAAGTCAGAATCTTGCTTGCTGTATAAGTTTTGGTAATAATCTCTTAGTTCGTTTATTATAGAGTTCGGGTTAACCGTTATTTTTTCTTTAGAATCGAAAAGCCGGCGAAAGGTAGTTTGACCAGATCTTGCATTTTCTAGATTAAGGAAATATTTCGAATTTTTTTCGCCTTTTTCGTACCAGTTGATTCTCGAACGCACAATGTTACCGCGCACAATGTAGTCGAACAAAAGTTCATATTCATATTTGGCAGCGTCAAGGTCATACATATTTTTTTCTGAAGGATCACTGTTACACAACAAATCACGTTGCTTAACTTTCTCTTCGCAAGACAGGCTCAACGCTCTCTAGCTTTTTGCTTGCTGTATTTCATTGTAACTTGTCTAATTCTGTACTTAATTTAGTCCCACAGGACCCGTATGTCATAAACATCTTTGAATTCCTTAAGCCAATCGGGATAATTTGAGGAGATGAGTTGAATATAAGAGGCGTCTTCTAAAAGGCTAGAGTTGAATTTCCAATAAGAAGAACCGAACTTTTGTTTACTTGAACTATTAAGCGTCAGAGTAATTGCCGAATGATCCGACTTTATGGCAGGAATTATATTTGTTTCGGTTAAATCATCTTGAATTTCCGCGCTAACAAGCCAATAATCCAGGCGTCGTCTTATTAAGGGTTTTTTCTGCCTCCAAGTAAATTGCTTTTTCTCAGGATTACGAATTCTCCAAATATAAATAAGGTCATAAGCAATCATTATCTCATTGATTTTTTTAACAGATGGCTTGGACTCGATTCTTCCTCCTAAATTATCAAGACTGGAATCGAGATGACTGTTAAAGTCACCACCAATAATGATTTGGCAGTTCGGGTCTAGACTCAAATCGTCTAGAGTATTAGCAACACTATCAAAGAAAACACATTGCTCATGGGTTTTCGTCGGTGCATATAAATTTACGAGAAGGAAAGGAGCATCTTGAACGAGTGCTTCCACAAAGATATATCGGCCCTCGCTATCCCCTAGCACGTTTCTGATATCAATTTTCACTGAAAAGAATGAGAACGCCTTTACTATGATTTGTGCCGTGCGCAAACAGCATTTTGCCACGCCATTGCAGCTTAAATTGATTTTCAAATTCCCAGGAGCTGTAAGTTTCTTGTAGAAAAACTATGTCAACCTTTTGTTTGTTAATCGATGTAAAAATTGTTTTTCGTTTGTGAAAATCACGAATCCCTAGAGCATTTAAGGATAATAGCTTAAAATTAAAATTAGCCATTTTCAGATGGACGTGTTATAAATAAGGTTTTGCTAAAATTGGAAGTGGAGCTTAGTGAACAATACAAGGTCATTAATCGAAAAAACTTGAAACAATTATTGACATTCTGCCCCAAGACAAGTTCTAAGGGCGTCATTTTCTCCAGGCGTCATGCACGCCCCGCAGCACATGCAGCTACTGTCAAAAAAAAAATCTGCCTAGCGCAATAGACCATTTTACAGTTGTCGGTGAAAGCGAGGCTGCGGGTGACCTTGTTTTGATACAAACCTACCTACTTTTCTTATGTAAATCATGTTTTTCTTATGCTAACTAGTGTTTAATCAGCATAATTTCCATAAGAAAAGCAGGTAGGTTTGTATCAAAACAAGGTCACCCCCAGCCTCGCATTCAATCAAAGGCCAGGGTACTGAGCAAAGAACTGTAAAATGGTCTATTATAAAAAGCACAGGAATGGCTATCCGAATAAATAAAGACAATAACAAAGTGTCAAAAAAAGTCAAAAAAAAAAAAAAAGGATCATTTGCTGGGATGGGTTTGCCACTAATAAACAGACGGTCTGGCTGAGCTTTGCTAAAGATCGCCTTTAAGCCTCTTCGCTTCGCCTCTTTAAATTTGGGGATTTAGGCCTTGCGCAAATTGTACAACTCCTTGGCAATGTCATTATAAACAGCATAGTTTGCACCCTTTAGCTTACTTCGCACCAGCTCCAAAACTTCCTGACGGTCAGAGTATCGAAGAAATCTAGCCAAGATTGGACGTGGTCCTTTTTCGTTGTGTTTCCCAAGACGATGTATCCGTTGAAACTCAATTCGCTTATGTGGTTCCCTCATCGAAAGCTCGTCTTCCATGAACCTGTAAATAACTGCAGCTATATCCTCGCTTGATTCTTCACGGGCATCAGAGATGTCGTCATTTGAAGTAGTCTTTTCGGGGATGCCAACAAATTTTAAATTCTCTCGTCTACTGTAGGTCTCTAAATACAGAATCTGTTAACGCAATTCGTCGGTGTTCGAAGAACAATTTTCTTTGAAGTCGTAGGCGTTCTTCTTCAGATCTGAGATATCGTCTTCATAAAAGCATAAACTTTCTTTTAACTCATCTACTGACTTGTTGATGGTCTTAGTTTTTTAATCGAGAGCGGAGACTTCTTTCTCGAGTTGGCTCATGGACGTTTCGATGCTGGATACAGAAGTCGCAAGGTTGTTAAGCTTGTCGAGCTTGGACAATTTAGCTGAAATAAGGTCGACTTTTTCGGCCAAACCTTCCGCCATTCCGAGAGCTTCGAGAACTGTATCGTCGGAGCAGGAGCTATCTTTCGACACTTTCCTTTTCTTTTCCTCTGGCGAACGCACAGAATCGTCAGATGACGTCGAGTTACTCAAATATCTATTAACGGTAGACTTCAGGTTGTCCATAGACAGAAATATTAAGCAAGGAGATAAGATTACTGCGGAGCGTTGCAAAACACGTCTTCATCCCCCCATGACACGTGACGGAACCGTTGGCAAAATTGCTGTTACAGATTTCAGAACAGTCAGGAGACAGAAATATCGACATTGTGAAAGCAGACATGAATGACGATGAACTATAAATATCGTCGAGAGTCGTAAGGAAAGAGAGAGAGCTCCCAGAGAGAGAGCTACTCTCGTGAGAAACCGAAAGGCAGTAGCAAACCGTCCACGAGGCCTGAATCTTCAGATGATAGCCGAATAATTAGGTATGGAAAGCAAGTTTTGGAGTGCAAGTTTAACCGCTCAAATTTCGAGGCCGATTTGTCCATGATGTACATTGTTAAAATACGGCGCTGCATGATTGATTTGATGGATTTGGCAAGTTGGTTCTAGGGACTCTACTTTGCATGTAAAGGAGGGCTATCTTTTGACCCTTCTAGAAGGGAGACTCCTCTAGGAGGGTAACCCTGCCTCCATGTAAACAGGCCCTTAGATGGTAAACAAGTTTGGAATAGGTGATCGGTGACACTCCGCAAGTGAAACAGCCGGCCGAGCAGTCAGCACACAGTGAAATGGTCAGAGATCATGTTTCTGGAAAATGGTGAGTCTGGTATACGACCCGCGGTAGGATTTTCGGCATCTATTCTAGAACAGAGTTGCAAAATGCAGTTGAACATAGAGTAAGGGTTAAAGCAACCCCGGGAACTGTCATTTATTGATATTTTGTCGTGTTGACAATCGACTTCACCTCTACATGACCTTTCGTATAAAATTCCCCAGAAATTGGTGATGTCCTTTAAAACGGACTAGTGCTGTTCTTTACCACTTGAAAGGATATATACTTTAAATTGATGTTGTTGGAAGGCCACGTCAAACAAGAATATAGCAGGGGCTTCAAACAGATTGAGCTATCTTACAATCTCCTAAGAAAGGAGCGAAGATACCCTTTCAAAATTTTAAATTTGGCAGTCTATAGGAGACAGATACGAGCTTAAGTCATTCAAATACGGATATGAGTATATGTTTTTTTTTTGACATTACTGTTTTTGTATACATGTGTTTAGTCTGTATGTTTTGCCCTGCATTTCCTACGAGGGACTTGTCGGCTAGTTTTAAGAACGAGGGATACATGTGTTTAACCTGTAGTATACAATTAACGGTCTGTATACGGACCGATTTATCCTTTGACGATCTGTACGGTCCGTACGGATCGTCAAGCTCTCACCGGCCCCGACAGATGTGCATATGACTAACGGACCGTCTACGGACCGACTTATCCTTTGCCAGTCTGACGGACTGTGTAAGTTTGTATATATTGTGTATATTGTGTGGCGCGCTTCGCGCTTGGGCCATAAATCAACGGGAAAAAACTCGGTCCGTAACTTACAGTACGAACCTCGAACTCCTCCTCGAAAAGGTATGTATATGTAGTACCTGTGTTATTGTTCCACCCGATTCGATTATCCTTGCTATAATAGAGTGAACAAATTGTGTTGTTATATACCTAGACTTTCACTCAACAAAACGAGCACTGCGATTGGTTGATTGTTGGTCACGTGCCCCTGACCAACTTCAAATGTATCCCGACTGGGATACAATTCCGCAGTTGTTGCCCGCGCGCCGGATACACTGAACAGCACGTGATTAGTGCATGACTAAAAAGTGGCATGATTTTCAGCACGTGCTCACGTCAGCTTGATTGACGAGTGCGGACCTGAGAACACTGCCAGTTTTCAAAAGTTATGGAATCTGAGACTAAAAGGAAACGTTTTTCTCCGGATAAGCCGAAGAAATTCAGCATCTAATAGGTGGAAAAGATTCGGAAAATACAAGAAAGGCATATTCTACTCTTTCAGGTACTTTTAAACATTTGTAAATTATTCAGCAGGCTTGTGAATAAAGACGTGTTCTTATAGTGCCGTCTTTGTTTGTTTGTTCATTTTGCTGTGACTGTTGAAGGGTAAGTCTCAATATATAACAAAGCACTTTATGGTCCCTCGGGAAACTAGTTAGTTTTGTTTTCCCTCTAGTCCTGATATCGAGGCAAACATCAGGACTCGAGGGAAAACAAAACTAACTGTTTCCTTTGGGACCATACATTAAGTGTTTAATATCGATTTAATAAGTCTTAAATAAAGTTGTTGCTGTTGTTGTTGTTGTTGGACCAATGAAACAAACAACAAACACCGAAATGTATAAACAAATAAGTGAATGAATAAATAAATAAACAGCGAAAATTGGGTTTGAGAGTTTCTTTATTTTTGCTTTCAATAATTATATCACCCTTTCTAATATTTCGCATATATGTTCATATTTCTGTCATCTGAAGTAGCATCTACAGTTCCGCTTGGCGTGGAAAGTTCGTTGCTCGGTTAATTCTCACGGCAGCAAGGAGGCAAGCATGACTAACAAGCACACGCGAGAGGATTTCCTCAGCCTACGACAAAAACACATTAAAAGTGATGTTGTCTATCAGTGTAGTTGAAAGTAAAGATTATCCGGACGGTGACCATGATACAACGTAGCGAACTCTCCATACCGAAATTCTTCTGTAATGGCGCGGGTCGCGCACAGCGGGTCACACGGCTTGTTTTGGCTTCTCCAAAACAATAACAGTTCGTTTATTAATGCGATCTTGTTTGCGTAATCGTAAGGTCAAACGAAAATCGCTGTAATAGCCACATTCGATTACCCGCAGCTTAATCTCGTGTGAGTGCGTATTCAGTTTTAGTCAACGCCCCGCAAAAATATTAACGTTCCGAACTATGTCCGGGTGTCCCGTAGAGTTCGGACAAGTCTCCCTTGAAACTGTTCCTAAAAGTAAGCGTTTGAGTTTGGTTGTGTGGAGGGGACTCAATCCACCAAGACTCGGAATGTGCAATAACTTTCAGTACAGGGTAGACCTTCCCTCTCCGAATAGCGAGCAGGTACTGCGTTGAATCAACCCTGGTTAGTAGGAGCATGGGCTCTGAGGAAGATAGCAAATGAGTCTTGATAAAAATTTTTAGCAATTACTTCCTATGTGTTTACATTTTTTAATTGTTGGTTATTTAATATTGAGATTTCATGTGGAACATGTACCTGTCAGTTTCAGAATTGAATTCAAGATGATTCTTTTTGTTTTAAAAGCATTGCAAAGCATGGCTCCTCATATATATAAGAGATCTTCTTGAACCTAAAGTTGGGAGAAACTATACCTTACGATCTGATAACCAGAGACTGCTGCAAGTCCCAAAATCAAAGTGTAAATCCCTTGGAAACTGACCTTTCGCCCACTCAGGTCCACCGTTATGGAATGCCCTGCCCTTGGAACTAAAAACCTACCTTTTTAAGAAAGCCTTTACTGAGAACTGAATAAAACTTCAATTTATTATTGTAAACTAGGTGGCGCTTTTGAATATTTTAATAGTTTTAGCGC
The DNA here is from genome assembly GCA_016490735.1 of Pachyseris speciosa. NCBI lineage: Eukaryota > Metazoa > Cnidaria > Anthozoa > Scleractinia > Pachyseridae > Pachyseris > Pachyseris speciosa. Next base: position 148,827 of record JAEMWC010000548.1, on the reverse strand, counting down.
TTTACAACTTATTTATTTATTTATTTATTTTATTGTGTCATATTGCGCGGTGTTCTTACCTCCTGCGCCGAGAATATGCGGTTTCCTGCCTTAGAATCGTCACATAGCAACGACAGCACGCTGTTAGTTAAAGGCACCTTTTGAAAAGCCTCTTTCAAATCTGTTTGTAGGACAACAGATACATGTATATATAAATGGCCTACTGAATGCAACCAGGTGTTTGCTCGTGACGGGCGTGTCATATAACTCAAACCACTAAAGCAAGAGCATAACCTACGATACGAGTATTATGGAGGTTTAAAATACTTTTGAAGAAATCCACATTATGACGATGGTCAAAAAAGTTCATTATGTCGCAAAAATGCATGCACCGCAAGTCAAGCGCGTGCAGTATTGAATCATAATGCACGCAGGGTACGTCACGAGTACAAGGGCGGGGAATTCTTGACATATATTTTCAAGGCTAAAAAAGACAAATGATTGGTTCTGAGGTAAACTGATATTAAAACAGTGTATCAACCTGTGAAATATGCTTCTAAACTCTGTAAAGATAAACATTCCCTTGAACTGTTTTTCACCTACTTTTGTCCTATTGTTTATTTCCAAACTATAAAAGACAAGGATGAGCTTGTATTTGATCCAACTGCTTATGTGGGAGTTGGGGCTTCCAGGCTCTCATGTCACCAAGCTATTGCGTTCTTTACTTAGACAAGAACCTTAGCTCCGCATTTGTCTTCCGTACCTGGTGTATAATGGTTAGCACCCCATACACCCAGTAGTATTAGGGGTTCCTAGAAGTAGAATTACGGTTTTCCTAAATGTTCACTTAAATGCCCAGTCAAAGGAAACAACCCGACAGCAGAGACGGAGCTTGAACCTCGAGTCTTAGCTCCTTACTGGGCACGCTTGAAGAAACGAGCGAATCTTGAAAGATCCGTCAGGTTTACGAATCTGATTGTTTTGTTTTTTCCCTTCAAACAATTCAAATGCGCAGTTCAACCGGAAGTCCACTATTTTCGGACTTCTGAATCAGATCTTTCCAGAGTCGCTCGTTTCTCGACCGCTGGTCAAGGGGAGCGAAGACTCTGGGTACCAGCTTGACTCGACACGTACATTTTAACGTCCCTTCAGAATGTGGTGCTACCAGGAAGCTTAAGCTTTAAGCAGTGGGTGACAGGGTAGCCTTTGGTCCTTAAACTACTACAACAACAGCAGCTCGGAGAAACCTTGACTGTAAATTATCCTGGAGAAAGCACGCACCTATACTGTTACTCTCTGAGTATTCCGCGGCTGTGCGATATCTCCCTTGCCTGAGGAAACATGTTAAAACCTGCCAAGTAAGGTAACATTCGCTGAATTGTGGAAACTTGTCAAATGCAATTACTGCAGACAGGGGCCTAAAGCCTCAGGGTAAAGTCAAACCGTTGACGGGTCAAATTTAATTTCGGGTGTGGTCAGCCATTTTACACCCCTTACCATCAATACTTAATCCTTTAGCCAGCCATGTTGGCACTTGGGTTCAGCATAAATCCGAAGTTTGATGGACATTCATAAACATCACCCAACATATCTGATTAAATGTTTTAGTTTGGTACTCAGCAAGTTTAATAGTTTTCAACATTTTGTCGCCAAAAATTGTCTTAAGGCAGAATTAGACAGATACAACATTGTAGTATCAGGCATGCTGCCAAGCCCACGATACGAATTTTCAATTGTGTCAGGATTCCATCACGGTGGACCGCTACTTTCCTGTAAATCAAACTTATAACTTGCTTACGATTTCCGAGCACTTGCACGACAATTGTCGAGATCTTCAAACAGCAAAACAAAAACCAAAATTATTTTATCAAAAGGAACCTCCACTCTTACAAAACATTCGCGCTAAAATGTTGGAAATAATTACTAGATTCCAAATTTTGTTTTGAAACGTGGATATAACATTTAATTGTACAAAATAATCGATGTCATCATCGCCTGTTTCCGCTTTTAAATTCCCCGGGCGCGGCCATTTTGGATTTGATGATTTGATGTGGTTGCAGCTATTATCAGGAAGCAAATGAAGCAGAAAATCCTTTGTGTTTAAAAATAGTGCAACCATTGTTTTGTACACTTAAATGTTTTATCCACGTTTTAAACCAAATTTTGAAATCTAGTAATTATTTCCTACAATTTAGCTCTAATTTGTTGTAAGAGTGGAGGTTCCCTTTAAAGCGTCAGTGGATTTAGCTTTAATTCAACATAAAATCTTTGGGGTGCACGATGTTAACTTCGCACTGATTTGGTTAGCCTGCCACTCACGTCCAATACTGTCGCACTGATACGGATCGTCAATTGCAGTTGTCGATTCGTACGCTGCGTACGAATCGACAAACGTGCCTCTAGCCTGCGAGCAAGCTCTCTATTGGGGTCTCATGAGACGCTCCCCAACCTTCTCGCGGCTCGCTTCACTCACCGCTCGCGCCCGAAATAAATCTCTCGTGAGATCCCAAAAGAGAGCTTGCTTCCAGGCCATGATTTGGTCAAGTAATGCAGTTGAATAAGAAAAATGATTTTTTGTCAGGTTTCTAAATCTACTAGAGTCTGGTGTCACCTCTTGAATTTATTACAAGGACATTATTTCACTGAGATGGCTTTCTGTACGTCTGGACTTCGTATTGTTGTTACATTCTACGTGCACATATGCTTCAGGATCTGTTATCTTTCAGGAGTGGAGTATTTTGTTCCTGATATGGTAGTTGAAACAAAACTGTAAGAAAATTATTACCTCTGTATGAGCACCAACACTCTCAAATACAGCTTCAGCAAGTCCAATGAGTCCACATGCGCAACTGGACAAAGATGGAAACAAACTCACATATTAAGATGAGAGAAAACAAGTAAATAATTCAATGATAATTACCCTATTGTTATGGACTTTTTCACGTAGACAAGGGAATGTCGTTAACCACGGGGGAAATGGTTTCGCCAATGCAGCATTGGACACTTCGTGTTGCTTTGATTTTTATCGCACCCGTTGCTGATACATATCCTCAACAACGGGCTTAGTCCCTCTGCGGAACACACTTTTAAGCATATATACGCAACCACTGGATGGTGTTTTTCTCGCTCTCTGATTCGCCCGTCACACTCCGGATAGTATCTGTTCACCTCCAGGAATTGCCTGGTTTTGTGCTCGAGATTTTTCGCTAATTTGTCAGAACTTAGGTGACTCCATTGGGGCTGGCTATCTATTGCTTTCACGGTAATTTTCAAAGAGTTATTTTAACTCCTGAAGTGGGGTTAAACTAACTCCTCAAGGTGGAGTTATTTTTGTTCGGAGTTACTTTAACTCCAAAAAGAGTTTTCTCTTCAACTGGGGAGTAAATTTAACTCCTAAATTGGAGTTACATTGTGGGAGTTATTGTAACTCTGAATTGGAGTTAAAGTTAACTCCCTGTGGAGTTAAATTAACTCGTTTGTGGAGTTAAATAAACTCCTTTTGTGGAGTCATTTTTAAGGGGTTAGTATAACTCCCCTTAGGGAGTAATTATGGAGTGATCGCAACTCTCCAAGAAGAGTTAAAACAACTCTATTTGGGGAATTATTTTCATAGAGTTACTTTACCTCTGTAAAGGGAGTGGATATAACTCCTCGTTTAGAGTCATTAATAGGATTAATCGGAGCTGGCATAACTGAAACTAAACAGAGTCATTGCTTTACTGTTGTTATTTTCAACTCTGTTCAAAGGCTCGTGGGATAGAGAACATGAAAGCTTGGACCACTCGCATGACAAAAACGTTGCAGTGGTATGCCATATTCGTCCCCTTTAATTCACTATTGGCTCGCTGAAACAAAAGAGCTTTTGTAATGCATAGTTTTCGGTGGAAAAAGCGGCTTCCCAAAGGTCATGCTGTTTATCTCTTCCTTCCCCACCCCGGTAAGCTTCTGAAGCTTTCCTTCCCTTCCCTTGTATCTAGGGAATACAGGTTTGAGAAGAAGGGAAAGTTCGAGAAAAATAATCCCACGGATCGAAGGATAAATGGATGAAATATTGGCAGTACAATGTCACGAAAGGTCACTCTCTTATCGCTGGTCACGCTCCCTACCCTTCAAGAAAATGATTAGAACACGTGATGTAACACGTGAGCGATCTCGCGTTCAAAGGTTTGCGCCAGTGGCGGTTGGTATTGAAAATTGTATTGAATCGGCGTGCATTTATCTTCATTTTTGGATCTTTAAGTACGAAAGAAACTCTATCAGGTAAGTGTTTTAGAGACTTGTGTTTCTTTTTAATCGATTTGTCTCGCTTTAACAGTTTATTTATAAGAATACTGACAAAGGAGGCGGTGGTGAATGCTTTAACGGTTGTGATTTTGCTCCCGTAAACCTCTCCGGAAATCACGATTAAATGCCTTCATTCAGTGCTCCTCGATCGAAGACCAAGAGAAATATATTAATTCAAGTGAATTTTCGCAGAAACAGCAAACCACAACGAGTTATTGAATGATTTTTGTAGCAAAATACAAGCACAAAACTTCGAAGCGTTCACGTTGTAATCCATCTCTATCCGTTCTAAAGACGATTATTCAGTCTCAACTTAACTAAATAGTTTGAAGTTTCACTGAATTTATAATAGTATGGCGTCCGAACAAGAAATGAACAGTTATTTTCAAAAGTTTTCATGTATGTCAATGTCTGTCAACTTATCAAAGTGTTGCATTGCTAACGGAGGAAAATAAACTTGTTATTTGTGTTATTTGTTTATTACGTCGCATTTCTGCCGTGTCGAATGCAATTCAAACAAAAGATAATGAGGCAAATCATCTCATTATCTATTGTCTCAATTGCATTCGACACGGCAGAAATGCGACGTATGAACCGGGCCTAGATAACCATAGATGAAGAGTTAGCAAGATTTCTCAATACAGTCTGCAGTTAATATAAGCAAGAGTCCATTGATAATCTTATAAATGACGAGGTAAGTTCTGAGACAGTGGCAATTATTGGCTACATGATCATGTACAAAGTATTTAAGCATACATCTTAATTTGACGAAAGTCTGCTACAAATCCAAAAGGGCAAAGAAATGAACCTTTCATAATTCAACTACAAATGCTGTGCTTGTTGGTTAGATGGCAAACATGGCTATTTGTTCCAAAGAATATTAATGAAGGAAAATGTTGTATACCTTGTTTCTTGCTGTGCAGGAAATATTTCTCAGGATGCAGGAATTGAAATATTTTTATTTGGGTGTTGCTAAATTTGGACAGTCAACCCTGTTAAACACAGCCACAAGTGAATTAATTGCAATGTTGTTGTTGTTGCTGCTGTTATTGTTATTATTATTCACTTTATTCAGGGCCATTTGGTTGTGTGAGATTTATTTATTTGAGTGTTTGACTAGGTGTTTTTTATGTTAGTAGCACCTCACATTCAAGATGTACTTGTAATCTCATGCAACTTCATTCATATCACACAGAACAAACTACAAGTTGTAGTCTTTTTGATATGAGGCAGAAGCTTGTATAGTTAAATGTGTATATTTCCTTTCTTTTAACATGAAGGCTGAGTTTGATCAGTTCTTTAGCAACTATTTAGGATAATAGTAAATGTTTCCTCTAAAATAATAATCATGGGTGATCATATACTGTAACTTCAAGCAGATTATATATTTGAGTTGCTTTTTCGCTGAAATGGACATGGCAGTTTTGTTTGTTTGCATCATAACATCTACGTACCAGTGACTCTGACAGTGCAGTCTCCCAAACAGCCATTATTAGTGGTTGACACAACACTAAGGGAGCACTGTTGCATGACGACCACTAATAATGGCTGCCTCAGGTAGACCATGCAACAGTGGGGGATAATGACAACTTTTAAATTTCATATCTGGGGTTTACAATGCATACATTTGCATAAAAAGATAATCATGCTGAAACTGATGTCTAGATACTCAAGTACTGAATACATTCTTTTTGTAGGATGTATGTAGAGTCCATTGATGTGGAAACAAGGAACACCAAAGCTCTCCAGGATTATAGGCATTGGTGACTTAAGGACCTGGCCCCGGTTGTTCGAAAGACGATTAATGCTAACCCAGGATTAAGAGTTAACTGAAGTCTTAATCTCACTCGTTGAGAAAGTTTTGTAAATCAAATTGTACGCTTAAAGTAAAGTTAAATTCCAGTCAAAACTTAAGGATGAAAGTCTTTTTGAAATGTTTTTGTTGAACATTACCAGTATTTACAATTTAGACTGTACTCAAAGTTTGCTCTAACCCGTGATTACATAGCTTAATCGTGCTTTGAACAACTGGGCCCTGCTGTGTATTGCATTGGAGGGAGTTGAAGTGATTTCTCTGAGGACAAGCAACGTGGCATTGTAGTGGGGCTTCATGTGGCTTGTTAAATATTTAAATAATTATATACCCCACCGAGTGTGGCAATGTATTTCTATTTTGTGAAGACAGATGCCAAGAAGCAACAAAGAGAGTGGCAGTGAACAAGTTCACCTCTGCCCTCTCATAATTTCAATGTTTCTTTAAGGGGCGACTGTCATGAGTTGACTTCAAAACATTTAACAATTCTTTTTTCCTCTCTTAAAGGAATCAAATATTCATGTTTGCCCAGCGTTTCTCAACTTTTTACTATAACCATTGCCAACTTGTCCATGCCAATTTAAATTTGGCACATCAAACTGAATTTTTCAAGTTTAAATTTGAGTAACTGACAAATGTGCTTATGTGATAGTGTTCTGTTAAGGCTTCAGCCAAAAACAAAGTTAAAATGTTTTTAATGTACACATACCATGTGTATCTTGTTCCTGATAGAACCTTATGAAAATTAAATTATAAGCCAGTTATATTTTTTAAAGAAAAGATAGAGTTGTGTTCAAACAAACAGATTGAATTTTGTTGTATAGTCGTTTAAATTCAAATGTTCTTCAAATTTGACTTTCATACCTGGAAAGATTGTCGTGTTTAAATGTTTTAATCATGCATACTTGCACATTCTTTATTTATCAATATAATCATTGAAATTTACATTTCAAATGTCAATGATAATACATAGTATGCAAGAAACTGGTGTTCAGATAAGAAAATGAAATCTGATTGAATTAAACATGTTACAGTCAATTTGTGTGATCTGTTGTTTTCATCTTAAAACTACATAGGGTGACTGTGCTGGAGTTACTTTACCTCTAATGCTGGAGTGACTATAACCCTGATTATGGAGTTGAAATAACTCTACTCTTTTATGGGGCAGAGTTAAAATGGCTCCCTTGTTGGAGCTAATACAACTCCAGAATTGGAGTTAAAAATGGGAGTTAAAATGACCCCCAAAAATGAGTTATATTTAACCTAACATTTTAACTCCACATTTGGAGTTACAGTAACTCCCTTATGGAGTTTAAATAACTCCTTTTGCAGAGTTAAAGTGACCCCCGCACTGGAGTCATTATAACCCTTAAAAAGGAGTTAAAAAAGGGAGTTAAAATAACCCCAAAAAGGGGTTATATTTAACCTAAAATTTTAACTCCACTTTTGGAGTTAAAATAACTCTTTAAAAATTACTGTGTTGGTACCTAGTGAAACGTTATTCAACTCAGTGTTAGTAGGTGGACATTTACATCCTCCACTTTCTACGCCCATCTCGTTGGCGTATTAGCTAAGTTAGCTAAGACGTAGATGCACTTACTTTCGTTCCCCTGCTTTCTATTTTTTGCACGTTTTCGTAATTCGTTATGCATGCTTCTTAAGACGGATATAAATGCAATGATCTTTTCCATACCGCTCATAACTGACGATGAAGGACGTTTCGCTTGGAACAATGTTTGACAGATTAAAAAACAGTGTTTTTTTTTTCAGAATTCGCCATTTAAAATAGTAATAATATACATGAAAAAATTTCTCGATTCTGATTGGCTAAGAGAAATGCAGTTTTTAGGAAACACCGGTGCAGAAAAAAGGTAATTCAGTGCAGAAAAAAGGAAATACAGTGCAAAACAAGGTAAAAAAGCTGAGGATTCTGATTGGTTGATAAACAAAGGCGCTGCGATTGAGCCAATCAAACGCGGCCTCTGAATGGAGCAAAGTCTGAAGAGCTGCAAGTGACTCTGCGAGCCAAAACAATGGCTGGCTTTTTCAGCAGGTTTTCTTTCTTCGTGACCGCAATAACAGCAGAGAAGTTGCAAAACAGCTCTAAAAAAGGAGAAACGGCTACGAAAAGCACTGTATTTTAGCTGTCTGTTTGGAAACAGTGGTGTCCAGAGCAGGGAATTACCGACGTAATTGGAATTACGAGTCCGTTGATGGAGTGACGCCGAGATTAATAAACAAACAAGGACAAACAAGGCGAAGATAACGAACTAGAAAGCCTGAAGGTAATGTTTACAGCGCTTGATAGACACTTAGCAAACAAAGTAGCCTTATAGCTATAGCCTGTAATTGTTTAGCCAGTTTTTACAGCTAAAAACGCTTTAAAAACATCGAGAAAACTGTTGTTTTGGTTCACCTTAGCTTCGTTGCGTTGCTTCTGCAACGTTAAGAAGCTATCTCGCAATTTTTTCATGTATATTATTAATAAGTAATCACATGATTTTTCTCGTGCAATTTGGAATAAATAAGCACTTGTAAATTGTTTCAAAGACCACAAATTGCACTCGCCCTACGGGCTCGTGCAATTTTGTGAGCCTTTGAAAAAATTTACTCGTGCTTATTTATTCCAAATTGCACTCGAAATCATGTGATTACCTATACAAATTTTGAAAAACAGTTTTCATCGAGCTCGTTCTTTGCTTGATAAGTGTAATTTGAAAGGAATAATTTTTCCCGACAAAACCTAGAAATACATACTAGTTATGTTATACCTTCGATTGATATACCATGGAGTACCCGGCCACGTGTCATATACCATGCCACATAAAATACACAGGCCCATATACAATCAATGCAACATATGCCTAGAGCAGGATGGGAGCGTTGGGTGGAATACCGACAAATATACAACGGCCTTACTGCATTCTGATTGGCATGGTATAAAACGTGTTATAAAATGTTCAAATCATTATGGGCGCTATGATTGGTCGAATCGAGTGCATTATATCTAACATATGCAAGCGCCCTACGTCACACACGTGCATTGTTGAACTATAATGCACGCGGCAGGACACGTCAAAAGTGTGTGCGCGCGCAAATCTCTGGACATGTTATAAAGAAAATAAAGTAAAAGCAACAAAAAATGTGTGATTCACTCTGCATTTGACATTATTTTGAACACAAAAGAAAAATGTGGGGGTTGGAGCGTCGTCAAATTTTATTAGCTGATTTCTGGTATGACAGCTCGCGCAAATCTCTGGGAAAATTTATAAAAGAAATGAAAAAACTTGTTCCTCGTACATTGTTGAATAATATAAGCACTTGGGAATTTTTTAAGAACACTCGAGAAGTGCGAGAAGCACTCGATAAAAATTTTGATTTCTTTAATATCATTCGCATTGATGACCATTAAGACCTCCAAAACTTTATTATAGATGACTGGCATATTTTAGGGTTGCAGTCATCGACTGAAGACATTGAAGTCGGCCTTGAACAGTATAAAAAACAGTAATACGTAAAGGTACCAGTTGATAGGTTTATGGGATAGTCCAATGCTAGGATTTTCCAACAGGATCAAAAGTTAGAAAGACCTAAGTACAGTGGCACAGAAACATGTCCAACGTGGATTACTGCGTTTGTACGCCCTGAAAGCAACGCAAGAAAGTAACGCTTAATAACATAAATTTGAAGATTCTTCGACAGACTCAAAAGGCAGTACTCCATTACATGACATAAGGTTTGAGTCTGGGAGGTGACACATGAAACCTGCACTTTAACATAACTAAAGCGTGAAAATACCCGTTTAATATTACGTGCTACAGTATATACGTTATCCCTTACAAAACCGAGTCGGTGAACGGAAAGAACTAACAAGCCAACCAATATTGTAAAATGTAAGAACGGTTAGCTCAAGTGTCATTCTCTACAAGGTCCCATGAGCCATTCACTGAAAACCGCAGACTTCAGAGCTAATTTGTCACTAGATAACATGGCTACAATAGCGTCAACAGCTAGTTAAGCAGTTTAACCAAATTTGATACTGATCAAGGTAATTATCAACTTCGTCAACACGCAAAGAGTACAGTGCAGCGCTATGCTTCTCACGCAAGTTAATTCCCACAAATTCCTGAACCGGCAAAGGGCCAAGAGGATTTATGTCCAAAAAGAGTCCGTACAGACCTTTAAATCAGTGCATGAAAGGAATATTCAATCTCTTTGTTCAAGACGCAGTCTAAACGCCGCGAACCTGAAGAGTAGAGGCCAGCCACATGCAGAACTCATAAAAACAAGAGGCTACAATTAGCCTAAACTCGGGCTTGCAAAAAACAGTATTGTATCCCTAACTTAGCGCTAAACAAAAGAATAGAGGGAAGTCTGTCTTTCTTACATCGGACGCATTGTGTTTAGCTTGTGTTGGAGTCTATTTCTTTAGACCCCTATCAACATATATTCCTCTAAAATACAGCTCAACCATTGAGAACAATAATTATAACACTTGTAAAAAATATTTCTAAAAGAACAAGAAAAAGAGAAACAGAAAAATAAAGCCCGTGATATATACCACTAAAAGACATCGAACCCGGGTTTGCTGCGTCACAGGCAAGAACAGTGACCTTTAGGCCACAGAGGTTTATCGTTTTGCAAGGTGATAAAAATAGTGTATTGATTCCAAAAAAAAACCTAAGCACACTTGTTTTCGCTTCGATGGATAATTGTTTGAGAAAGGAAACGCTTATCGAACGATGTAGGATTTTTTCGCATAAACGTCAATGGAGTACGTCTCGGTGAAATGTGAGTAGAAAATTAATTAGCAGAGTGAAACTGTTTACAAACACTTCTCCTTTGTCGTCTCATGTTATTATAATCGGCTCCGAAGCACAAGACCTAGAAAACTCAGACCCCCCCCCCCCCCCCCCAAAATCTGGAAAACTCAGACCCCTCATGAACGGTGATAATTCATTTTGCCCACGTTTATTTCACTTTGAAAATTTGTATAGTTATGAGGGGGTCTGAGTTTTCCAGTTTGGGGGGGTCTGAGTTTTCTAGGTCTGAGGTCTGAGGTCTGAGTTCTCCAGACACCCGATACAGGGAACACGGCGGCAATCCATCTGGAGTTAAATTTTGGTCATGTTAAAAGCTTTCTTCTCGCTGTTGAACTTGCAAACATTCGTATAGACACTTCTCTTAACATATTAGTTGTTCAGACTTCAAAGACACAAGGTGAATCGACGTTTTCCGATACGTGACAACA
>JAEMWC010000548.1:90000-135000 GCA_016490735.1 Pachyseris speciosa | reverse complement strand
GTTATTTTGATAGCTGAGTTAATCTTTTGTCTCACGATTGAGTCACATAGATGTGGATCTGCTGGTCTTCATCAGGCGATGGTGTCGACTGGTTGCGTGTGAGAATAAGAAGCACCGTGGCTGAACGTGATTGGTGCGTTTCGATCCTCGCTTAGGCTGTTGTTGATTGGAGGATTTCGATCCTTGTCGTTCAGAATAGAAATTGTTCCCTCAGCGGTCCGCTAAGGTACTGATCGGCTGTTGTGTTGTCTGATCGTGGGCATCCACACTTCAGGAATTTCAATTCCACTGTCCCTGTTAATGTTGTTAGGGTGAAGTCTTATGTGAATAGCCTCTTTAACCCTACGGGTGTACCAATGTGGGTCTCGGTCAATAAATTTAACTTCGTCTCAGAGCGGATAATGTCCGGTCGCGTTGCTATGTTCTGAAACGGCGGAGAATTGGGTTCGAGCAAGCCGTATGTCTCTATCGTGTTCCTTAATCCGTTCATGCATAGATCTTCCCGTCTCTCCAATATAAACCTTACCACATTCGCAGGGAATCTTGTAAACTACTCCGTCTTGTTTTACTGGATCGACAATGTCCTTAGGTCGCACTAGGTGTGATGTAAAACTTCATAAGCCCTTGTTTAATTACTAGTTCAAGTTTCCACTAAACAAATTGTCAAATTTCAGGATTTCATCTACAGATTCGTCGGGTCTCTGGGGAGGAGTGAGGTCATTAAAACACTGGATGAAAACGTTTAGGATAAGGTACAATCTACATTATCCCTTATCAAAATGACATTTACTTATCTTAAGGTTTTTAAAAGAAGAAAAAAGTAATTGTAACTGAGCTCGTTTGGATCGAAGTTAGATCATGAATAATGTATTATTTCTTTAAGAGGATGTAGACTGAGCGAAACGAAAGCGCTGTGTTTCCTCTAAGGCCAATTTGTAATGGCTCGGGTGATGTTCCGTTCTATGATGATGAAATAGTCTAAACGTGATCAAATGGACCTCTCGCAGGATGCCAGACTAGCAAAAGTGAAAATGACCATGCCACTTCTCGACCAGTCTACACTAGACTGGCGTTTTGCAGCATTCTAGGACAATTGCGCCAACGCTATGAGAATCAAGGGAAGTACTTCCCTTGATTCTCATAGCGTTGGCGCAGGCGAGTTCCATCTATCCTAGGGAAAAAAGAGTTTTACAGTCTCTCTTTGGTGATTATTAAAATGGAAAGAAGGGGCGAAGAGTCGAAAGGCCCACTGATACATTGGGGAGAGCTTTTCTCCGTGTAAGAAAGAAGTTCAGCTTTTCTGAATACCAAAATGCTCGGCAATGGCCAAAACGATCTTGCCAATTGCGGTTTCCTAATGCAATAATACCTTATTTGCGTTTTAAGCAGTACAGCCACAACAACATTTGGACACATTCCAAAAGTTACTCAAGATAGAAGATATAATGCGCCTACAAAGACAGGAATACCAGTAATATATGGAAACCACTTGAATTAGCCGTTCGTTAGCCGTTTTCAACTGTTATTTTTTTGTTGCCTCTTTTAAAAACAAAAACAGTTAGTGTACTTTTTGGGTTTCATGGTCACACTGATCTAATTATTAGTTCTAATGGTCACACTTCAACCTTACACTTCAATGATTTTTGAAAGGTTCGTTCCGTACGTCTTGGATATCGGGTGATGAGAAATTCTAGATATATTTGTGTCCAAATTAACTAATGAAGAAATCATCGTTAGAAGAGTGTATTGTAACAAGCGCCAAGAATACACGCGAAAGAGGAGGACATCAATCAAATCCGCAGCCCGCAGACCTAATTAAGTGAATATATTTAGAGTGGAAATATAGACAGCTAAAATAAAGTCAACAGTTGGGTAATTAGGCACAAATCCGGGTTCGATCCAGGTCACTGTGCTTTCCTGTGAATGAGGACGAACTACTCAACTCTAGCCGACATAACATAAAAGAACCGAGAGAAAAGACAAAAAATTGGTAGGTAATTGATGTGAGTCTAAGTACGATGAAAAAGAATGAACGTTGGAGGCCTGGTTGCAGTTCCAAAGAGGAGAGTGTTTGATACGACGATTTTTTTTTTCCACGAATAAATACGAGAATGTCGAGAATATTTGTTGCCACTTTCCATACTTTTCACAAGGTCCTCTTTTACATCTATCGAACTAATAAAAAATTGAAAGGAATAAAGGCATAAAATGATACCACGCTGAAAAGCCGCAACCGCGACCTCAAAACGGACTTTGGAGTTAAACAGTGGGACCGCATCCAACGAAAAACAACAAGTTTCATTTCAATGCATGACCAGAAATCACCACAACTTTGAAAGGACAGGGTAACTTCGATAGGCAGGGAACGTAAGTTTGAAAAATTCAATGCGAATGAAAGAATAGAGAATCACAACTTAGTTAGCAAATTAGACTAAAAACAATTTGATTTGCAGATAAAGACATCTCGGCCAACGATCAATAACACATGCACAATCAGCGGGAGTTCATTAACTCTTTTATCAAGCCACACACACGAGTATGGAGTAGTAGCATGCGTAACACACCCGGACTAACGACATTTGCTCACCAAAGGTGTGCAGTGAAAAATCAATTAAGTGCTAAATGGCGGAATCACTTCTATAAGATAAACATAACACACAGATCAAGGTCGAGTATATCACGCAAACCACAACTTGATTTTTTTTGCATGCCCATACACGTGGTTTGATACGATGTACATTACTCGTTCAAGTTTTGTGATGGGAAAATAAAAGATAGGGTGTCGAGATGAGTTTAAAAAAATTTATCACTGTAATTCCAGAACGTTAGCCACTTTAAAAGACTGTAACGAGGCCGATCTAAACAGTCGTTGCAGGCAGCTTAATCTCCGACCTTTCAAAAATAAACCGCAAAACTTTTTCTTTCAGTGCGTTCTTCTTGTTACGTCATGGGTGACATACCAAAATTGTGCCAAAAAGAAAACCACCAGATGTCAGTTTGAAGAGGGGTGCGGAAACACTTTCTATTTTTGCGGGTTTGCCAGTGGCAGGAAATTAAACCTCAGTCAGAAAACGGCGGGAAACATTATTTGAATACCAATCAATAAATGCCAACAGGTCACTAGACTTCCTACTAGATGCATTAACAAGGCATATTCAAGACATACAGAAATATGGAAATATTAAAATGCACCATTTCGCTACGCAACCTTTTTTTATCTAACATCACGGGAAGTATTGGTCAAACGTTTTCATTTGCAACGATCACATAAATATCGACCAGCTAGGCCATACTTTAATACAACGCATTGCAAGAAATTAGGACAAACACTAGGATTCGTATAAAAATTAACGCAATTTTTGAATTACGAATGACCAAAGAATACTTAGTCGTAGATAAGAGATCTAACGTTTACGTGTTTGATCTGAAGGCAATTTGGCGAGTTACCTTGCTCTTAAGAAGGCTTTCATGTTATACGTCTTTCATTTTTATCTTAGTATCCGGGGGGGGGGACACGAAAAAAATTTTATACGGGGAGGATCCGCCCAGGTACCCCTTTTGTATACCTTCCACTGACAAATGGTGCCGCTTTCATATACCTTCCACTGGAACAGTGGTCATAAGGTATGTGTTCGAAATATTTTAATGAAAGGCCCTCTTAAATACCTCAGTGACAGATTTCCCTAGCCTTTCATATACTTCGAGTCGTGAAATCCCTACCCTGTCATTTACCTGAAGCGTGAAAAGGTACCCCTTTCGGGCGGAGCCTCCCCGTATAGGCCATTATAGGGAGTACCCCATCCCCCCCTCCCCGAACTTAGTATCCTCAGGCTTCAACCGCGGTCAAACGTAAAAAATTAAGAAAAGTCCTTTAAAGTTAAGGATTTTACGTTGAGAGCTCAAAGATGATAAGTCTTTCATCAGTCTGTGAGTTTACTAAATCATTTCATGAATTACTGAAAAAGTTTTAAGGTTTTTTAAAGCGAAGAATGTGGAGACTGTTCGGCGCAGTGTGTCTTAGTTTTCCGTTAATTCAATGCGTGACTTCAGGAAAACCGATTCACCTTATTGTTCCTAAAACTGTTTAAGTAATTCATGAAATGATTTAGTAAACTCACAGACTGACGAAAAACTTATCATCTTTGAGCTCTCAACGTAAAAACCTTACCTTTTAAGGACTTTTCTTATTTGTTTACGTTTGACCGCGGTAAACCTCAGGCTAGGAGGATAATCTGTAATATCAAATAATGCTATCGCAGTGTTAATCAAATACAAGACTTATCTTTTATTTGAATAAATTGCTAAAATCAGTAAATAGCAAACTTGTGACATTTGATTGAGTTCTCACACTTGACCCAACGGGCAGTCCTCGAATTCTTGAACACTTAAATCTAAAACGTTGTTCCAAACTAATTCGCACTCTTAATTGTTTAAAAAAGAATGAAGTGTGGTTGGATATACCAAAGAATAGTTCAAGTTTGTCTCTGAGAGCAAAAAGGGTAGATTGATTGAGGGGAGGAAGGAAGGAGGCCTGGAAATAAAAGCAGGGAGAGAAGGAGGTTTTTTTTAGAGGGAGGGGTGGCAGAGGAAAGAGAAGTCCATGAGGAAGGGGTTACAGAGGAACGAGATGTCCACGCTAGAAAAAATTGAAATACTCTCGCGTTTACAAATTTTAAATCTGTGGAAAAGAAAGGCAATTCAAAAGATCTGCGTCTGTTTCTTATTACATTGTCAAGTTGGCCTTTCTATGCGCCGGTTCCTTTTTCAGACCTTTAAGACAATTCAGGTTTTCTGAGATTGATACCAGATTTAACATCAGTACTTGTGCTTCATTATTTGGATACAAAAAGTGGTTTTTATTACCTTTTACTACGTGGGGGTCTCTCTTTCGAATTAATTGGCTTCAGAACACTTTCAACACGTTTTCTGTACACAAACATCTAGTTTCTAGCGTCCACATTCAAGGTCATTCTTTCGCCCACATGATCAAGGACACACACACGTACATGAATCCAATATCTTCCTTCAGTGTGGAATCATTAAATGCAAAAATGTCGTTTTTGACTAAATATAAGCTTCACCACAAAAACGTGCCGATTAACAAAGCTCAGTGTAAATAGCCGATTGACGGATTTGTTATTTCAATGACTTAGGTTAGGCGCAATTAACGACACTGCCTTGTTAGTTGCTGGCACTAGGCAACTTGACCAAAGGAGAACTGGCGTTTTAAAATATTCTGACATCGATTTGCAATGTGCGACTCAAAAACAAAAATTGTCAGAACTTGAATGACAATTTATGCACATGTCATCGGCTTCCCCATGGGGTCGACCCCCGGGCTAACCAGGGGGATTGTAAAATCAGTGAACCAAACTTGAGGAATTTCCCCGGGGGTCGGGGAATCTCTCAAGACAAAGTCCCCTGGGTTAGGTGTCTCTCAGCTGAAAATTCCCGTGACATCCTTTTCAAACTTTATGAATTCTCCCACCCCCTAATCTTTGATCGTAGAACAATGTCAACATTTTCCCCTACCCTCGGGCAAAGAATCCCGTCCATCTCTTTGTATTCCCCCACATATCTCCCTAGTAGGCCCGGGGGTCGACCCCACGGGGAAGCCGATGACATGTGCATTAAGCGGAAGGAAATATATAAGATGGACTTAGAAACGCAGAAATGTAGTACTCATTTATGTCGGGAAAGCATGGCAAATTTTGATAAGGAAGGTAAAACTAGCCGACGACGAACAAGTGGCCCTCTGATTCCACAACATCTGAAACTGGACTTACGCTGGAGTTCAAAACAATGCGCCACTCGCATTAATCAAAACTGTAGTTTACTCAAAATGTAGACCAAATAAGATTGTCTGTGTGTTTTACTACATTAGCATTCCCTTTATATGTGCCGAAGATAAAACCTCGCAAAGGGAGATGGTAACTGCCTCCACCGACCTGACACTAGCTCCAGGAAACCTCACCATTGTGCATCCCCTGATATCCCTAATTCTCATAGGCGACACAAACCAAAAGAAAAACACTCAGTATTTTTTTATTATTATTTAAGTTAGAATAAATATACAGAGTATGTCAGTATTCTATACTTACAACGACGGTAAATGACTTGAAATCCAGCCAAGACTCATTCGACCTTTTAAAACTGCAAATTAAAGACGGAATTTAAAATAATCCTAACAAAGAAGCTTGGTCAGAAGTTTTCAAAACAAACGGTTTGTAGGCGGTCGGGGTTAATACTCTATTCACATCCCCTGTCAAATTACCGACATGCATTTACAACGGTTATATATAGCGACTGTTTTTCGGATAATTCCTTGTCTAATCGAAGAAGTTCAGCAAAAGTTTAGTCTACTTATTCCAGAAATTGAAAAAGGTATGGCTGACTCGGAAACTTTAACTTATCTCCACTGAAATAAAACAAAACAAACAAAATGGCCATCGGAGGTTATTATCGGTTTCTCGCAAATTCTTTCGTTTACAGATCGCAGCAGTCCTTGAACGCTTTTGACGTCCTCAAATTTTAGTGTAAAAAGCATGTTTTCGTGACAAAGAAATTTAACACAAACCACCTCCGGTCCTCAGTACTATAAGCATGCATCAAAAATCTAGTACTCATGCTAGCTTTTTACAACTCATAACTAAATTTTTGTTCCTTCGTGCATAATGACTGCTCTGAGCCTTAGAGGTTTGAAAATTACTGTCAAGTTAGCCACTCGGTGTCTCTTTATTGCTGTTAATGTTTCATAGATGTTCTAGCTTATCTTCCCAAGAACTGCGTCTCAGGACAAGGCGATAAATCTTCTTGAGTTCTTTCCGGAAGATCTGCGTTTTGAAGCTGTATATAATGGGATTGATGGCGGAAGAACACAAAGCGAGAGTCTGTGCCCATTTCAAACTACGCCGAACATCTCTTGAGTTCAGGACGTAACGGTAAATCGTCGGTAAGAAAATAACAGGAAGCCAGCAAACAATAAACGCAGCTAACACGTTTCCAATGGTCTTAGCTGCAATGTTTTCTCTCTCGCTCTTACCACGTAAGTCGCTATCGATATGACCGACTTGCCCGGCGATCGTGCGCGCTTGCCTACGAGCCACAAAGTAAATACGCACGTAAATGGGGACCATGATGATAACGAGTGCTAAAGTGTAGTACACTGTAACGTGAGCGAAGGAGCGATCTTTAATACCACTTGGTATTCCCAGCGCCAGGGATACTGTCCAGATGAGACAGAGCAAAATAGCAGCGACCTTGAATTTGGCTCTAAGCTGATACACCATGGGCGATGTGATTGCAGTGTAGCGGTCAATGGTCACAGCAGCCACGTTACTGATGGACGCGATCACAGAAACGAACGAGAACGACTTTCGCACGGCGCTGTACGTTAGGTTGTGGGGGAGTCCGAACAGGAACGCGGCGTACATCGGTTGAGCAACAACACAGACCAGCAGATCGGCAAAAGCAAGGCTGGTGACCAAAACGTTTGTGACAGTGTGAAGTTGCCGGTTGCGCGCTACGACAACGAACACCAAAACGTTACCAAAGACACCCAAGACGCTGAACATCACGTTTACGGAAGCGAGAATGGCTGCTTCCGCGTCTGTCAGGTCGCCGATCGCGTTTGCCGATCCATTCTTGGCCATGGTTCTTTTCTGAAGAACTTGTTTGATTTTCTGAAAATAAAACCCTGCAGTGTTCCGCAACAGCAGATTTCAACCTTGGTGCATGCGGTTCGGCATGGCTGCCATTTTTCGGGGGCCGCTAAATATAGCAAAAATTTCAGTCTTCCCTGCGCGAGTGAATCAGACGAACTTCCGTACCATCTCTTATTGTTTGGTCAAAATATTTGCTAAGCCGTAATAAGTGAATTGTTGATATTTGAGAAAACAAAACTCTATCAAATTCCTTAGCATTGAATAAAAGGCATTACAAAAGTCGGGAAAAAAAAGAAGGATATCTGAGACTCTTTCGGCTTATTTGTCTGGACATGACATCTTTATAAATGCGGCTTGAGCGAGTTGTCACCGCAAGATCGTTCAAGAGTCAGACTACGGGAGCCGTTTACAATGGGGAAAATCAGTTGCCAGTCAGGCTTACTCTCCAATACTGTTAGACCAAGCAACAATTCTGATATCAGGGTTTACCATAATGCTCAAGGATTTTGTCTCCGTTGACAAGTTTGGCTGGATATAGTGTTCACCTAAATCCCTTGAATGGCGATATTTAAGAGTTTTGACCAAGACTCCACCTTCATTTGATAATAACCGCGAGGATCATTCTTCATTTGAAGTAAATAACTCTCGTTCAGTGAATTGTCATATTTTAGTAGTTTATCCAGAAAGGCGAAAGTAAAATCCCTTGCCCAGAATCCGTACACAGTACCGCAAGAGAGAACTGCTTTATTGAAAATGGCTTGATCTGAACGATGAATTATCTGATAAACTATCAACAGATTTGAAGGTTGTACATCAGATCAGCCAAACGAAATGTATTTTAGAAATGCCAGGGAATGTTGAAACTTCAGTGGTGACACAGAGGATCTGTCTGTGTCTATTCCCACATTGTCTTACTTTCCCACAGTTAACAACAATCAGTCGGAAAAATGTGTTTCAGGTTGTCCGGGGTAACAGCACATGAACCCTCTCTATTTATATTTCAATATCTACATGAAGGAATGCTTCTTCGGTTTTTTTTTTTTCATGGCGGGCTTCACTTGATTTAATTAGATTTGTGACACCTTGAGAACAATAGACGAAACCAGGGAGAAATGAGAGTTCCTTTCGTGCCTTCAAACTTTTTAATAGCTCGAGAACTATGAAAGTTCCAAAAATTTCATCTCGTTCAGTCCGGGGACCTGAGTTCATTGTTGAAGGCGTGGTCTGGTGTCTGTCTGGTGTCGGTGTCTGGTTTATGACTCATTCACTCGCTTGTTTCGTTTGGAACAAATGTCAAGTGTGCTGTCGCAAAGTAAACAAAGAGGAATGAATAGTGAATTGTTCCTGTCGCAAGCTGTCCTGCTTTTTTCTGCCAATTACTGTGGTTTATCGGTGTTTTGGGAGAAGATTGTCGCCAGTTTTCGGAGCCATGTCGTTTGTCGCTTCTATCCCTTCGAAGGCCTCTGTAATGTTATTGGTCATTTATTGTCATGAAGAACATTAAACCTAGAGCAAAACTGTAATTTCGAGAAAAAGTACTGTGTTGTCAAAATTTTACATATGAACCCTCGCAGGATGTCAGACTAGCAAAAGTGAAAATGACCATGCCAGTTCTCGACCAGACTACATCAGACTGGCAATTGCAGCATTCTAGGACAATTTCGCCAACGGTATAAGAATCAAGGGAAGTACTTCCCTTGATTCTCATAGCGTTGGCGCAGGCGAGTTCCATTTGTCCTAGGGAAAAAAGAGTCTTACAGTCTCTCTTAGGTCATTATAAAAATGGAAAGAAGGGGCGAAGAGTCGAAAGGCCCACTGATACATTTGGGAGAGCTTTTCTCCGTGTAAGAAAGAAGTTCAGCTTTTCTGAATACCAAAATGCTCGGCAATGGCCAAAACGATCTTGCCAATTGCGGTTTGCTAATGCAATAATACCTTATTACCCGGGCTGCGCGCGTCTCGCGCGGCGCCCGGGTCTTAAACTACCGACGGTTCTTCTTTTTCGTCGTCGAGTATCATCCACAAATGGCACTTCCGGCGTTTCTGCGCAAGCGCTAACTATTTTTAACAACAGTGATGCGTGTTGTCACGTATGGGAAAATGTCGATTCATCTTGTGGCTTTTGAAGTCTGAACAAACAATATGTTAAGAGAAGTGTCTATGCGAATGTTTGGAAGTTCAACGGCGAGAAGAAAGTTTTTAACATGAGTAAACTTAACGGCAGATGGACTGCCGTGTTTCCCCGTGTCTGCTTCAGTAGACAGCGAGTAGTCTCTAATTTTGGCGACGGATTGTGGGGGCACGTGCGCGCGCGAAGTTGCGAGGAGACGCGACGCGTGGGGAGCGCCAAAAATTAGAGACTACAGACAAAGGGAGTTTGACCTTTCACGGCCGAGTGATTCGAGTGTAAATCTCATATCAACAGCAAGAATGATGGCTGTTGTCACGTATCGGAAAACGTCGATTCACCTTGTGTTTTTGAAGTCTGAACAACCAATATGTTAAGACAAGTGTCTATACGAATGTTTGCAAGTTCAACAGCGAGAAGAAAGCTTTTAACATGACCAAAATTTAACTCCAGATGGACTGCCGTGTTCCCGTATCCGCTCCATTGAGATGTACATTTTGTTGAATAACTCAGGTACGGGATATCACACACCCCTGAGACTTTGACAGGTAGTTTATTTACTATTTTGCCACAATATCTCAATTTCTGGACTTTAATTTTTGAATGATAAGCGATTATATTTTACAAATGTACTAGCGTCCCTTGAAACTGTCCAGAAACGTTCCTTTCTTGTGTTTCAAATGACCCTGGATTGACGTATTTGTAAACAGTTTCACTCTGCTAATTAATTTTCTACTCACATTTCACCGAGACTCCATTCACATTTATGCGAAAAAATCCAACATCGTTCGATAAGCGTTTCCTTTCTCAAACAATTATCCATCGAAGCGAAAACAAGTGTGCTTAGTTTTTTTTTGGAATCAATACACTATTTTTATCACCTTGCAAAAGGATAAACCTCTGTGGCCTAAAGGTCACTGTTCTTGCCTGTGACACAGCTAACCCGGGTTTGATGTCTTTTAGCTTTTTAGTGGTATATATCACGGGCTTTATTTTTCTGTTTCTCTTTTTCTTGTTCTTTTAGAAATATTTTTTACAAGTGTTATAATTACTGTTCTCAATGGTTGAGCTGTATTTTAGAGGAATAAATGTTGATAGGGGTCTAAAGAAACAGACTCCAACACAAGCTAAACACAATGCGTCCGATGTAAGAAAGACAGACTTCCCTCTATTCTTTTGTTTACCACTAAGTTAGGGATACAATACTGTTTTTTACAAGCCCGGGTTTAGGCTAATTGTAGCCTCTTGTTTTTTTTTTAATCAATCCACTATTTTTATCATCTCGCATAACGATAAACCTCTGTGGCCTAAAGGTCATTGTTCCTGCCTGTGACGCAACTAACCCGGGTTCGATGTCTTTTAGTGGTATATATCACTGGCTTTATTTTTTCTGTTTCTCTTTTTCTTGTTCTTTTAGAAATATTTTTTACAAGTGTTATAATTATAGTGCTCAATGGTTGAGCTGTATTTTAGAGGAATATATGTTGATAGGGGTCTAAAGAAATAGACTCCAACACAAGCTAAACACAATGCGTCCGATGTAAGAAAGACAGACTTCCCTCTATTCTTTTGTTTAGCACTAAGTTAGGGATACAATACTGTTTTTTGCAAGCCCGGGCTTAGGCTAATTGTAGCCTCTTGTTTGCGTTTTAAGAAGTACAGGCACAACAACAAGATTTGGACACATTCCAAAAGTTACTCAAGACAGAATATATAATGCGCCTACAAAGACAGGAATACCAGTAATATATGGAAACCACTTGAATTAGCCGTTCGTTAGCCGTTTTCAACTGTTATTTTTTTTGTTGCCTCTTTAAAAAAACAGTTAGTGTACTTTTTGGCTTTCATGGTCACACTGATCTAATTATTAGTTCTAACTGGGGTCACACTTCAACCTTACACTTCAATGATTTTTGAAAGGTTCGTTCCGTACGTCTTGGATATCGGGTGATGAGAAATTCTAGATATGTTTGTGTCCAAATTAACTATTGAAGAAATCATCGTTAGAAGAGTGTATTGTAACAAGCGCCAAGAATACACGCGAAAGAGGGGGACATCAATCAAAACCGCAGCCCGCAGACCTAATTAAGTGAATATATTTAGAGTGGAAATATAGACAGCTAAAATAAAGTCAACAGTTGGGTAATTAGGCACAAATCCGGGTTCGATCCAGGTCACTGTGCTGTTCAGTGAATGAGGACGAACTACTCAACTTAAGCACTACACAAACATAAAAGAACCCACAGAAAACAACAAAAAATTGGTAGGTAATTGATGTGAGTCTAAGTACAATAAAAGAAAATGAACGCTGGAAGCCTGGTTGCAGTTCCAAAGAGGAGAGTGTTTTATACCACGATATTTTTCCATACTTTTCACAAGGTCCTCTTTTACATCTATCGAACTAATAAAAAATTGAAAGGAATAAAGGCAGAAAATGATACCACGCTGAAAAGCCGCAACCGTAACCTCAAAACGGACTTTGGAGTTAAACAGTGGGACCGCATCCAACAAAAACAACAAGTTTCATTTCAATGCAAAACCGCCAGCTACGCAGGCTACGGTGAGCTCAGTCAGAAAACGGCGGGAAACATTATTTGAATACCAATCAATAAATGCCAACAGGTCACTAGACTTCCTACTAGATGCGTTAACAAGGTATATTCAAGACATACAGAAATATGGAAATATTAAAATGCACCATTTCGCTACGCAACCTATTTTATCTAACATCACGGGAAGTATTTCTCAAACGTTTTCATTTGCAACGATCACATGTCATTTAAATATGGACCAGCTAGGCCATGATTTAATACGCCGCACTGCAAGAAATTAGGACAAACACTAGGATTCGTATAAAAATTTACGCAATTTTTGAATTACGAACGACCAAAGAATACTCGTAGATAAGAGATCTAACGTTTACCTGTCCGATCTGAAGGCAATTTGGCGAGTTTCCTTGCTTTTAAGAAGGCTTTCATGTTATACGTCTTTCATTTTCATCTTAGTATCGGGAAGGGGGGGGGGGGGTGGGGGGGGGCACTAAAAAAGTCTTATACACTATGCCTGCATAGTGTGCTTTCATCCAGAGTTCTCCTAATCCTATCTGTTCCAACAAGTTTTTGATTTTTTTGCTGCAGAAAGCCTTATTTTCGTTCCATTTAATAGCATGCAATGATATTAAATGGAACGAAAATAAGACTTTCTGGAGCAAAAAAATCAAAAACTTGTTGGAACAGATAGGATTAGGAGAACTCTGGATGAAAGCACACTATGCAGGCATAGGAACTGTAAACATGATCAGGCAACGACTTAAGGCAAGAGAAAATGAGGGACAGAGAGGGAGACGCCTAGTTTGGCCCTTGGGATATGTGAATTTCAGTTAAGTTATTTTTAGGTGTCACAGTAACCGAAGTCTGTTTCCCGAGACGTCCGCAAAGTCAGCAGGCGCGCTTGATCACAAGAAATTCAAAACGGCGTTCCGCGTGAAACCCGGAGTGGGAGATAGATTCAACAATTTATTGTGCATTCGAGTAAACACTTGACTTAGACAGCCTTTCTTTAGCTATTCTTTAGATCTCACCACAGCGAGCACAGAGTCCTATTTGACCGTATGTCTAGTTAAATTCACCGAACAATGGCAGTGCGAATCGATCTTGATGATTTGAATCAACGTACGTGATCAAACTACAAACATAGGATTACAGCCGCAGCGTAACATGATCGCATGTTTATACTTTGATCACGTACATTGATTCAAATCAACAAGATCGATTCACGATGCCATTGTTCGGTGAATTTAACTAAACATACGGTTAAATAGGTCTCCTCTGCCCCCTGTGATCTCACTTCAAGCGATGGAAGCGACAGCAATTACAGTGAGGAAGACCCGACATTTCCAGGCGGCACAAGAGGAGCGAAATCGACAGAGGAACCAAAACGGAAACGAAACTCTAGTTGTAAACAAACGAAAACCACACGTCCCACAGCGGGTAAAAATACCGATTCGAGCGCTGCTTCGACATCGAAGAAAGGAGACAGGAGAGGAAAAGCAACAAATCATGTTGGGAAGAAAACTGTGGATATGCCTACCAGAAAACAGAGAAAAGAGATGGATGACCTCACCATCAAGCTAGAAGAGAAGCGGCCCATGCGTTGGAATTTTGTATCAGAGCGTATGAGTTAACAGCACGTTGCAAAACATTACGAATCGCATCAAACGCTCATTCAAGAAATACTTGATGTTCGGTACAGCTCTTGAGCCAACTTGCGTTTCTTGACAGCCACTGTTCCTCAACGCCTTAATCGCGATTCGAGGATTTCTTCGCGCTGCTTTTCCACCCGGGTAAAAAGAAGC
The DNA here is from genome assembly GCA_016490735.1 of Pachyseris speciosa. Taxonomy (NCBI): domain Eukaryota; kingdom Metazoa; phylum Cnidaria; class Anthozoa; order Scleractinia; family Pachyseridae; genus Pachyseris; species Pachyseris speciosa. The sequence continues at coordinate 120,854 of JAEMWC010000548.1, read as the reverse complement.
AGAGGTGTCATCTTTTGAGGCCACGGTTTTCGCTCGACGGCTGACCATAACAAAGCTTTCGCTTTCTCTCTTTACTTTGCGGTATGAAGTTATCTGAAACATTTTCGGCAATTTCTGGGGAATTTGTACCCGAAACACTTTCATTGCAGTCATTTTCAATATTGATTCCGAAATGTAGATGCCTAAAAATTCCATACTGAGTATTTAACAGCCGCCATTACACAATGCCATGTTGGAAAGCTCCGATAACTTCTTATGACGTTGTGCTCAATAGTTGCGGACGTCCAGGGAAACCGACTTCCGTTTTGAAGGGCACCTAAAAATAACTTTAGTGAAATTCACATATCCCGGCCAACGCCCCTACTCTCCCTCTCTGTCCCTCGTTTTCTCTTGCTTAAGGATATTGAACTACAAAGATGGCTATGTGAAATAAATAACGACATCAGAAAGGAGGCTAACCAAAGCAACAAAATGAGAACCTACCGGTTATTCAAAACGATAGACAATTACAAATGTGAAGACTATCTACATCAGGTTACCAATATACGACACAGAATAGCTCTAACAAAACTGCGACTTAACAACCACAAATTAGCCATAGAGACAGGACGTTATTCGAGACCATTCAAGAAACCTGCAGAAAGAATTTGCCCAATTTTTAAAATAGAAATGGAGGACGAATACCATTTTCTAAATATATGCCCTGCTTACCAGGAAAAAAAGACGTTCGTTACTTAATTATTTGGAAAAAGAATGTAGAATAAAAATAAGCAGAATGTCACCTAATAAAATATTCATGTTTCTAATAAACCCCCCTAGCGGAAATGCTAAAATACAAAAGCTAATAGCAAAACATAAATTCGAATGCTTTGAAAAAAGGATAGAGGAAGACGGCAAAAAGTAAATATTCTAGGACTTAATCAATTAACAACTTAATTAATAATTAATTAAGTAACAATTTTTGTTGTTTGTAACTTTTAGTTATTTGGAACTCGTAGTCGGTCTTGAGTACTATCTGATGGGTGACTTGAATTGCAATCTGGCCTCTACCCAGTTCCACTCCAATACACGCTTACTTTGTGAAATTTCTGATATATATGGGCTACAGCAACTTATAACTGCGCCAACTCGTATTACTGAATCATCATCGTCGTTAATTGATGTAATATTTACAAACTGCATTAACAGGGTAGTCTGTTCAGGAGTTTTGCATGTTGGCATCAGTGATCACAGCCTTATTTATGTTTATCGTAAACTATCACCGGAGTTTGCTTTCAAAGGGCATTACACTAAAACGTTCAGAAATTTTTGTAATTTTAACAGGGAGAACTTTCGCAGAGACATTTCTCGACAGGATTGGTCCTGTACCAGTGATGACCCGAACGTTTTGTTTGGCTGACTGGAAAGCTAAATTTCTGACTATTGTGAACAGTCATGCTCCAATCAAATCAAAACGTGTTAGGTCGGGCAAGGTCCCTTGGAACACATCAGATCTGCGGAAAGGTATGCGCGATCGCGATGTTGCCAAACAGAAAGCTGTAAAGTCTAACGATCCTTTAGACTGGGCTTTATACAAAAAGCTGCGTAATAAGATCAATGAAGAAGTTAAATCTGCCAAGTCATTGTATTATGCTAATGCATTTCTTCAGTCTAAAGGCGATTTACGCAAAACCTGGCAAATTATTAATGAACTCACGTCTCGTCAGAAAAACAATGCGTCTGTAAAAGAATTAAAACTGAACGAGAACTCGCTAACCAATTCTCACGAGCTTTCCAATGCATTTAATGATCACTTTTCAACAATTGGAACCAAACTTGCTAATGAGGTACCCCTTGTTACTGATGGGTCGAGTTATGCTGATTACATTGTTGGCAGCAACAACAAGTTCTTTTTCAGTCCAATTAGTAGTGGCAATGTTTTTTCTCTCCTAAAAAAATTATCTAAATCCAAAGCAACGGGTCTGGATAATATTTCCGCCAAACTAATTCGGGAATGTGCCGATCTTATCTCGATCCCTTTGTGTAACATTTTCAATAAGTCTCTAAGTTCTGGTTTATTTCCAGACGACTGGAAATGCGCTAGGGTGACACCATTATTTAAACAAGGTGAGCGAACTGATGTGAATAATTATCGGCCGATCTCTGTTATCTGAGTAGTAGCTAAAGTGTTCGAGAGAATAGTGTACGATTAATTGTATAGTTTTTTGGCTAATGAAGCGATTATCACTAACCAACAATCAGGTTTTCGCTCCTTGCACTCGACTGTCACTGCTTTTATTGAAACGACTGACAGCTGGGCTCTGAATATCGATCGCGGTTATGTAAATACAGTGGTTTTCCTGGACTTGAAAAAAGCTTTTGATACCGTTGATCACGATGTTCTCTTAGCTAAACTTAGTTTGTATGGAATACAGGAGCCTGCTTATGATTGGTTTAAGTCGTACCTTAGCAACTGTACTCAGAAATGTGTTGTTAACAGGAGCCCATGAATAGGAGCTTCACTCCCCCATACAAGCCCTTTGAGTCAACCTTTGCGCGTATCTTTTCTATTTTTAGAACGCTGCGGGTTTCTAAATTTGCACGCACTGTGTAGAATGCCCAAGAGAAGGATCGGGACAACGCGCTCCCCACCTTTGGCCACAATTTTATTACGGATGCTTGTGTGCGGAATTTACTGGAAACAGATTTTCCCAGTAAATTGGAGCCTCCTGCAGAAAAAGCAGTTCTAAAAATAGAAAGATACGCGCAAACGTTGACTCAAGGAAACAGTGCATATGGAGGCTCCTATTCATGGGCTCCTGTTGCTCATGGGCTCCTGGTTGTTAACGGTTCGCCTTCTAAAGTCTGTTCTCTGGGTTGTGGGGTCCCTCAGGGAACTATCCTTGGCCCTCTCCTATTTTTGATCTATATCAATGATTTGCCAAATTGTTTATCATTCTGCCAACCTAGGATGTATGCACACGATACTCACATAACATACGCTAGCACAGACTTAAACTCAATACAAACTAGTCTGACTTGTGATCTAAATAACATCCACAAATGGCTTCTCTGCAACAAACTTACTCTGAATACGACTAAAACTGAGTTTATGTTAATTGGCCCTAGACAGAAACTGAGTACTTTATCTGAATCCCTTGAACTTTCGATAGATAATGTTTCTATAGAACAAGTATCCACTACTAAATCACTTGGGATTCTTATTGATGATAACATGGCATGGCATAGTCATATCCACAAACTGTCCAAAACGATTGCCTCCGGCATTGGCGCCATAAAGCGAATTAGACCTTTAGTTCCACCAGATATACTACATTACATCTACAATGCCTTAATACAACCCCATTTTGATTACTGTAGTATTGTCTGGGGGAATTGCGGCAAAACGCTCTTCGAAAAATTACAAAAGCTTCAGAATCGTGCTGCCCGCGTTTTGACTTCCTCCTCCTATGATGCTGACGCCTCGTACTTGTTACGACAGCTTGGATGGAAAGACCTGAATGCCCAACACCAAATTCATGTAGCTTTAATGGTGTTTAAAGCTCTTAATGATCTCGCTCCTGACTACTTATCCTCTATGTTCACTGAGCGCAGTACGTCAGGATATGTCTTAAGAGACTCTACAAATAAATTAAATGTCCCTTTACCCAGAACCAACTACCTAAAAAGGAGCTTTAGCTATAGAGGTGCAACTCTCTGGAACAGTCTACCTTGCAATCTAAGACAAGTAAAATCTCGAGATCTTTTTAAGCAATTATTAAACCTTCATTTTAGTTAAATATAATTAAGTTAAATACACGGCATTCATGAAAAACAGGTTTAGTTTAGAATTGTATTTTACTGTAGAGACTTTTTAAGCGTACGTTTATTGTTATTAGGAATAATTATGTAATTGTATTTTAAATTGTAATTCACCTGATGAATTTTACCTTGTTTAAATAAAGATTTTGATTGATTGATTGATTGATTGATGTACTATATATTGTATAAGACTCCAAATAAAAACATGTCTGTCTGTTTGTCTGTCTACCGGCGGGGAGGCTCCGCCCCGATGTCAGACTCCTTACCCTTTATATACCATTTTTGACAGAAAAGGTACCCCTTTTGTATACCTTTCATTGACAAATGGTGCTGCTTTCATATACCTTCCACTGGAACAGTAGTCATAAGGTATATTTTAATGAAAGGCCCATTTAAATACCTAAATGACAGATTTCCCTAGCCTTTCATATACTTCGAGTCGTGAAATCCCATTTCATATACCTGAAGCGTGAAAAGGTACCTCTTTCGGGCGGAGCCTCCCCGTATAGGCCTATATAGGGAGTACCCCATCCCTCCCCCGGACTTAGTATGCTCAGGCTAGGCGGATAATCTGTAATATCAAATAATGCTATCGCAGTGTAACAACAAGCCTTATCTTTTATTTGAATAAATTGCTAAAATCGTAAACAGCAAACTTTTGACATTTGAAAATTGAGCTCTCACACTTGACCCAACGGGCAGTCCTCGAATTCTTGAACACTTAAATACAAAACGTTGTTTCAAACTAATTCGCACCCTTAAGTGAAGTGAAGGTTGGATATACCAAGGAATAGTTCAAGTTTGTCTCTGAGAGCAAAAAGGGTAGATTGATTGAGGGGAGGAAGCAAGGAGGCCTGGAAAAAAAAGGAGGGAGAGAAGAAGGGGTTTTTTTTTAGAGGGAGTAGTGGCAGAGGAAAGAGAAGTCCATGAGGGAGGGGTTACAATGGAATGAGATGTCCACGCTAGAAAATATTGAAATACTCTCGCGTTAACAAATTTTAAATCTGTGGAAAAGGAAAGGTAATTCAAAAGATCTGCGTCTGTTTCTAATTGCATTGTCAAGTTGGCCTTTCTATGCGCCGGTTCTTTTTTCAGAACTTTAAGACAATTCAGGTCGTCTGAGGTTGATACCAGATCTAACATCAGTACTTGTGTTTCATTATTTATTTTCATTATCTTTTACAACGTGGGGATCTCTGTTTCGAATTAATTTGCTTCAGAACACTTTCAACATTTTACACAAATATCTAGTTTCCAGAGTCCACATTCAAGCTCATTCTTTCGCCCACATGATCAAGGACACACACATGTACATGAATCCAATATCTTCCTTCAGTGTGGTATTTTTAACTGCAAAAATGTCGTTTTTGACTAAATATAGGCTTCACCACAAAAACGTGCCAATTAACAAAGCTCAGTGTAAATAGCTGATTGACGGATTTGTTATTTCAATGACTTAGGTTAGGCGCAATTAACGCCACTGCCTTGTTAGTTGCTGGCACTAGGCAACTTGACCAAAGGAGAACTGGCGTTTTAAAATATTCTGACATCGATTTGCAATGTGCGACTAAAAAAAAAAGTGTCAGAAATTGAATGACCATTTAAGCGGAAGGAAATATATAAGATGGACTTGGAAACGCAGAAATGTAGTACTCATTTATGTCGGGAAAGCATGGCAAATTTTGATAAAGAAGGTAAAACTAGCCGACGACGAACCAGTGGCCCTCTGATTCCACAACATCTGAAATTGGACTTAAGCTGGAGTTCAAAAGAATGCACCACTCGCATTAATCAAAACTGTAGTTTACTCAAAATGTAGACCAAATAAGATTGTCTGTGTGTTTCACTACATTAGTATTCCCTTTATATGTGCCGAAGATAAAACCTCGCAAAGGGAGATGGCAACTGCCTCCACAGACACTAGCTCCTGGAAATCTCACCATTGTGCATCCCCTGATACCCCTAATTCTCATAGGCGACACAAACCAAAGGAAAAACACTCAGTATTTTTTTTATTATTTAAGTTAGAATAAATATACAGAGTATGTCAGTATTCCATCCTTACAACGACGGTAAATGACTTGAGATCCAGCCAAGACTCACTCGACCTTTTAAAATTGCACAGCCGGTTCGTAATCTTTTTTGGACTAAAAATTCAAGGACTTTTCAAGGACATTCCAGGACACAATTCCAATTTTTCAAGCACTCCATCCAGCAAAAAATGCCATTAAAATGTGATGCTAGATGATCGGGTTTAAGGGATAACTGCGAGATTTTTTCAAGTCTAAGTCTTTTCTAGTTCTTCCACTAAGTGGAAACAGTCAAAAAGCAAATTTCAAGGTTTTTCAAGGACCCAATGTCCTTTTCACGGACTTTCAAGGCCTTGAACTTTGATTTTCAAATTCAAGGACTTTCAAGGACTTTCAAGGTGCGTGCGAATGCTGATTCCAAATTACAGACGGAATTTAAAATAATCCGAACAAAGAAGCATGGTCAGAGGTTTTCAAAACAAACTGTTCCTAGGCGGTCGGGGTTAATACTCTATTCACATCCCCTGTCAAATTACCGACATGCATTTACAACGTTTAAATATAGCGATTGTTTTGGGGATAACTCCTTGTCTAATCGAAGGAGTTCAGCAAAAGTTTAGTCTACTTACTCCGGAAATAAAAAAGGTATGGCTGACTCGGAAACTTTAACTTATCTCCACTGAAATAAAACAAAACAAACAAAATGGCCATCGGAGGTTATTATCGGTTTCTCGGAACTTCTTTCGTTTACAGATCACAGCAGTCCTTGAACACTTTTGACTTCCTCAAATTTTAGTGTAAAAAGAGTGTTTTCTTGACAAAGAAATTTAACATAAACCACCTCCGGTCCTACTATAAGCATGCACCAAAAATCTAGTACTCATGCTAGCTTTTTACAACTCATAATAAAATTTTTGTTCCTTCGTGCATAATGACTGCTCTGAGCCACAGAGGGTTGAAATTTACTGTCAAGTTAGCCACTCGGTGTCTCTTTATTGCTGTTAATGTTTCATAGATGTTCTATCTTATCTTCCCAAGAACTGCCTCTCAGGACTAGCCGATAAATCTTCTTGAGTTCTTTCCGGAAGATCTGCGTTTTGAAGCTGTATATAATGGGATTGATGGCGGAAGAACACAAAGCGAGAGTCTGTGCCCATTTCAAACTACGCCGAACATCTCTTGAGTTCAGGACGTAACGGTAAATCATCGGTAAGAAAATAACAGGAAGCCAGCAAACAATAAACGCAACTAACACGTTTCCAATGGTCTTAGCTGCAATGTTTTCTCTCTCGCTCTTGCCTCGTAAGTCTCTATCGATATGACCGACTTGCACGGCGATCGAGCGCGCTTGCCTACGAGCCACAAAGTAAATACGCACGTAAATGGGGACAATGATGATAACGAGTGCTAAAGTGTAGTACACTGTAACGTGAGCGAAGGAGCGATCTTTAATACCACTTGGTATTCCCAGCGCCAGGGATACTGTCCAGATGAGACAGAGCAAAATAGCAGCGCCCTTGAATTTGGCTCTAAGCTGATACACCATGGGCGATGTGATTGCAGTGTAGCGGTCAATGGTCACAGCAGCCAGGTTACTGATGGACGCGAGCACAGAAACGAACGAGAACGACTTTCGCACGGTGCTGTACGTTGGGTTGTGGGGGAGTCCGAACAGGAACGCGGCGTACATCGGTTGAGCAACAACACAGACCAGCAGATCGGCAAAAGCAAGGCTGGTGATAAAAACGTTTGTGACAGTGTGAAGTTTCCGGTTGCGCGCTAGGACAACGAACACCAAAACGTTACCAAAGACACCTAAGACGCTGAACATCACGTTTACGGAAGCGAGAATGTTTGCTTCCGCGTCTGTCAGGTCGCCGATCGCGTTTGCCGATCCATTCTTGGCCATGGTTCTTTTCTGAAGAACTTGTTTGATTTTCTGAAAATAAAACCCTGCAGTGTTCGGCAACAGCAGATTTCAACCTTGGTGCATGCGGTTCGGCATGGCTGCCATTTTTCGGAGGCCGGTAAATCTAGCAAAAATTTCAGTCTTCCCTGCGAGAGTGAATCAGACGAACTTCCGTACCATCTCTTATTGTTTGGTCAAAATATTTGCTAAGCCGTAATAAGTGAATTGTTGACATTTGACAAAACAAAAATCTATCAAATTCCTTAGCATTGAATAAAAGGCATTACAAAAGTCGAAAAAAAAAAAAAAAAAGAAAGGAAATCTGAGACTCTTTGGGCGAATTTGTCTGGACATTCTACACTAAGACATCTTTATAAATGCAGCTTGAGTGCGGGTTGTCACCGCAAGATCGTTCAAGAGTCAGACTACGGGAGCCGTTTACAATGGGGAAAATCATTTGCCAGTCAGGCTTACTTCAAGAAATACTTAATATTGTTCTCCCATACTGTTAGACCAAGCAACAATTCTGATATCAGGGCTTACCATAATGCTCAAGGATTTTGTCTCCGTTGACAAATCTCGGAAAGTTTGGCTGGATATAGTGTTCACCTAAATCCCTTGAATGGCGATATTTAAGAGTTTTGATGAAGACTCCACCTTCATTTGATAATAACCGCGAGGATCATTCTTCATTTGAAGTAAACAACTCTCCTTCAGTGAATTGTCAAATTTTAGTAGTTTATCCACAAAGCCTAAAGTGAAATCCCTTGCCTAGAATCCGTACACAGTACCGCAAGAGAGAACTGCTTTATTGAAAATGGCTTGATCTGAACGATGAGTCATCTGATAAACTATCAACACAATTGAAGGTTATACATCAGATCAACCAAAGGTTATCAGAACGAAATGTATTTTAGAAATGCCAGGGAATGTTGAAACTTCAGTGGTGGCACAGAGGATCTGTCTGTGTCTATTCCCACATTGTCTCACTTTCCCACAGTTAACAACAATTAGTCGGGAAAATGTGTTTCAGGTTGTCTGGGGTTAACAGCAGATGAACCCTCTCTATTTATATTTCAATATCTACATGAAGGAATGCTTTTTTTCATGGCGGGGGTTCACTTGATTTAATTAGATTTGTGACACCTTCAGAACAATGGACGAAACCAGAGAGAAATAAGAGTTCCTCTCGTGTCTTCGACCTTTTTAATAACTCGAGAACTATGAAAGTTCCAAAAATTTCATCTCGTTCAGTCCGGGGACCTGAGTTAATTGTTGAAGGCGTGGTCTGGTGTCGCTTTGTCGCTCTTTTATGACTCTGTCACTCGCTTGTTTCGTTTGGAAGAAATGTCAAGTGTGCTGTCGCAAAGTAAACAAAGAGGAATGGATAGTGAATTGTCCCTGTCCCAAGCTGTCCAGCTTTTTTCTGCCAGTTTCTGTGGGTTATCGGTGTTTTGGGAGAAGATTGTCGCCAGTTTTCGGAGCCAAGTCGTTTGTCGCTTCCATCCCTTCGAAGGCCTCTGTAATGTTATCGGTCATTTATTGTCATGAAGAACATTAAACCTAAGTTACTCAAGATAGAAGATATAATGCGCCTACAAAGACAGGAATACCAGTAATATATGGAAACCACTTGAATTAGCCGTTCATTAGCCGTTTTCAACTGTTATTTTTTTGTTGCCTCTTTAAAAAAACAGTTAGTGTACTTTTTGGCTTTCATGGTCACACTGATCTAATTATTAGTTCTAACTGGGGTCACACTTCAACCTTACACTTCAATGATTTTTGAAAGGTTCGTTCCGTACGTCTTGGATATCGGGTGATGAAAAATTCTAGATATGTTTGTGTCCAAATTAACTATTGAAGAAATCATCGTTAGAAGAGTGTATTGTAACAAGCGCCAAGAATACACGCGAAAGAGGGGGACATCAATCAAAACCGCAGCCCGCAGACCTAATTAAGTGAATATATTTAGAGTGGAAATATAGACAGCTAAAATAAAGTCAACAGTTGGGTAATAAGGCACAAATCCGGGTTCGATCCAGGTCACTGTGCTGTTCTGTGAATGAGGACGAACTACTCAACTTAAGCACTACACAAACATAAAAGAACCCACACAAAAGACAAAAAATTGGTAGGTAATTGATGTGAGTCTAAGTACGATAAAAAAGAATGAACGTTGGAAGCCTGGGTGCACGAATAAATACGAGAATGTCGAGAATATTTGTTGCCACTTTCCATACTTTTGACAAGGTCCTCTTTTACATCTATCGAACTAATAAAAAATTGAAAGGAATAAAGGCAGAAAATGATACCACGCTGAAAAGCCGCAACCGCGACCTCAAAACGGACTTTGGAGTTAAGCAGTGGGACCACATCCAACGTAAAACAACAAGTTTCATTTCAATGCATGACCAGAAATCACCACAACTTTGAAAGGACAGGATAACTTCGATAGGCAGGGAACGTAAGTTTGAAAAATTCAATGCGAATGAAAGAATAGAGAATAACAAGTTAGTTAGCAAATTAGACTAAAAACAATTTGATTTGCAGATAAAAACATCTCGGCCAACTATCAATAACACAATCAGCGGGAGTTCATTAACTCTTTTATCAAGCCACACACACGAGTATGGAGTAGTAGCATGCGTAACATACTCGGACTAACGACATTTGCTCACTGCACAAAGGTGTGCCGTGGCAAATCAATTAACTGCTAAAAGGAGGAATCACTTTTATAAGATAAACATAACACACAGGTCAAGGTCGAGTATATCACGCAAACCACAACTTGATTTTTTTTACATGCCCATACACGTGGCTTCAAACGATGTACCTTACTCGTTCAAGTTTTGTGATGGGAAAATCAAAGATAGGGTGTCGAGATGAGTTTTAAAAAAGTTATTAATGTAATTCCAGAATGTTGGCCACTTTGAAAGACTGTAACGAGGGCGATCTAAACAGTCTTTGGTGGCAGCTTAATCTCCGACCTTTCATGTATTTTGGCTACAAAATAAACCGCAAAACTTTTTCTTTCAATGCTTTCTTCTCGTTACATCATGGGTGACATACCAAAATTACCTTTGCACGAATCGGTAGTTGTGCCAAAAAGAAAACCACCAGAGGAATGAATAGTGAATTGTTCTTGTCGAAAGTTGTCCTGCTTTTTTCTGCCAATTACTGTGGTTTATCGGTGTTTTGGGAGAAGATTGTCGCCAGTTTTCGGAGCCATGTCGTTTGTCGCTTCTATCCCTTCAAAGGCCTCTGTAATGTTATCGGTCATTTACTGTCATGAAGAACATTAAACCTAGAGCAAAACTGTTATGTCGACAAAAAGTACTGTCTTGTCAAAATTTTTCATATGATCCCTCGCAGGATGTCAGACTAGCAAAAGTCAAAATGACCATGCCACTTCTCGACCAGTCTACACTAGACTGGCGTTTTGCAGCATTCTAGGACAATTGCGCCAACGCTATGAGAATCAAGGGAAGTACTTCCCTTGATTCTCATAGCGTTGGCGCAGGCGAGTTCCGTCTATCCTAGGGAAAAAAGAGTTTTACAGTCTCTCTTTGGTGATTATTAAAATGGAGAGAAGGGCGAAGAATCGAAAGGCCCACTGATACATTGGGGAGAGCTTTTCTCCGTGTAAGAAAGAAGTTCAGCTTTTCTGAATACCAATGGCTCGGCAATGGCTCGGCAATGGCCAAAATGATCTTGCCAATTACGGTTTGCTAATGCAATAATACCTTATTTGCGTTTTAAGCAGTACAGCCACAACAACATTTGGACACATTCCAAAAGTTACTCAAGATAGAAGATATAATGCGGCTACAAAGACAGGAATACCAGTAATATATGGAAACCACTTGAATTAGCCGTTCGTTAGCCGTTTTCAACTGTTATTTTTTTGTTGCCTCTTTAAAAAAAACAGTTAGTGTACTTTTTGGCTTTCATGGTCACACTGATCTAATTATTAGTTCTAAGGGTCACACTTCAACCTTACACTTCAATGATTTTTGAAAGGTTCGTTCCGTACGTCTTGGATATCGGGTGATGAGAAATTCTAGATATGTTTGTGACCAAATTAACTATCGAAGAAATCATCATTAGAAGAGTGTATTGTAACAAGCGCTAAGAATACACGCGAAAGAGGGGGACATCAATCAAAACCGCAGCCCGCAGACCTAATTAAGTGAATATATTTAGAGTGGAAATATAGACAGCTAAAATAAAGTCAACAGTTGGGTAATTAGGCACAAATCCGGGTTCGATCCAGGTCACTGTGCTGTTCTGTGAATGAGGACGAACTACTCAACTCTAGCCGACATAACATAAAAGAACCGAGAGAAAAGACAAAAAATTGGTAGGTAATTGATGTGAGTCTAAGTACGATGAAAGAGAATGAACCCTGGAAGCCTGGTTGTACTTCCAAAGAGGAGAGTGTTTTATACGACGATTTTTTTTCCATGAATAAATACGAGAATGTCGAGTATATTTGTTGCCACTTTCCATACTTTTCACAAGGGCCTCTTTTACATCTATCGAACTAATAAAAAATTGAAAGGAATAAAGGCAGAAAATGATACCACGCTGAAAAGCCGCAACCGCGACCTCAAAACGGACTTTGGAGTTAAACAGTGGGACCGCATCCAACGAAAAACAACAAGTTTCATTTCAATGGATGACCAGAAATCACCACAACTTTGAAAGGACAGGGTAACTTCGATAGGCAGGGAACGTAAGTTTGAAAAATTCAATGCGAATGAAAGAATAGAGAATCACAACTTAGTTAGCAAATTAGACTGAAAACAATTTGATTTGCAGATAAAAACATCTCGGCCAACGATCAATAACACAATCAGCGGGAGTTCATTAACTCTTTTATCAAGCCACACACACGAGTATGGAGTAGTAGCATGAGTCACACACTCGGACTAACGACATTTGCTCACCAAAGGTGTGCAGTGAAAAATCAATTAAGTGCTAAAAGGCGGAATCACCTCTATAAGATAAAGATAACACACAGATCAAGGTCGAGTATATCACGCAAACCACAGCTTGATTTTTTTTTGCATGCACATACAAACGTGGTTTCAAACGATGTACATTACTCGTTCAAGTTTTTTGATGGGAAAATCAAAGATGGGGTGTCGAGATGAGTTTTAAAAAAGTTATTAACGTAATTCCAGAACGTCGGCCACTTTAAAAGACTGTAACGAGGGTGATCTAAACAGTCTTTGGTGGCAGCTTAATCTCCGACCTTTCAAGTATTTTGGCTACAAAATAAACCGCAAAACTTTTTCTTTCAATGCTTTCTTCTTGCTACATCATGGGTGACATACCAAAATTACCTTTGCACGAATCGATAGTTGTGCCAAAAAGAAATCCACCAGATGTCAGTTTGAAGAGGGGTGCGGAAAAACTTTCTATTATTGCTGGTTTGCCAGTGGCAGGAAATTAAACCTCAGTCAGAAAACGGCGGGAAACATTATTTGAATACCAATCAATAAATGCCAACAGGTCACCAGACTTCCTACTAGATGCATTAACAAGGCATATTCAAGACATACAGAAATATGGAAATATTAAAATGCACCATGTCACTACGCAACCTTTTTTATCTAACATCACGGGAAGTATTTCTCAAACGTTTTCATTTGCAACGATCACATGTCATTTAAATATCGACCAGCTAGGCCATACTTTAATACGCCGCATTGCAAGAAATTATGACAAACACTAGGATTCGTATAAAAATTTACGCAATTTTCGAATTACGAACGACCAAAGAATACTCGTAGATAAGAGATCTAACGTTTACGCGTCCGATCTGAAGGCAATTTGGCGAGTTTCCTTGCTTTTAAGAAGGCTTTCATGTTATACGTCTTTCATTTTCATCTTAGTATCCCCGATGTCAGACTCCTTACCCTTTATATACAATTTTTGACAGAAAAGGTATCCCTTTTGTATACCTTCCATTGACAAATGGTGCCGCTTTCATATACCTTCCACTGGAACAGTAGTCATAAGGTGTGTTCGAAATATTTTAATGAAAGGCCCTCTTCAATACCTAAATGACAGATTTCCCTAGCCTTTCATATACTTCGAGTCGTAAAATGCCTACCCTTTCATATTCCTGAAGCGTGAAAAGGTACCCTTTTCGGGCGGAGCCTCCGCGTATAGGCCTATATAGGGAGTACCCCATCCCTCCCCCGGACTTAGTATGCTCAGGCTAGGCGGATAATCTGTAATATCAAATAATGCTATCGCAGTGTGAATCAAATAGAAGACTTATCTTTTATTTGAGTAAATTACTAAAATCGTAAACAGCAAACTTTAGACATTTGAAACTTGACCCAACGGGCAGTCCTCGAATTCTTGAACACTTAAATCTAAAACGTTGTTTCAAACTAATTCGCTCCCTTAATTGTTTAAAAAAGAATGAAGTGTGGTTGGAGATACCAAGGAATAGTTCAAGTTTGTCTCTGAGAGCAAAAAGGGTAGATTGATTGAGGGGAGGAAGGAAGGAGGCCTGGAAAAAAGGAGGGAGAGGAGGGTTTTTTTCTTTTGAGAGGGAGGGGTGGCAGAGGAAAGAGAAGTCCATGAGGGAGGGGTTACAGAGGAACGAGATGTCCACGCTAGAAAAAATTGAAATACTCTCGCGTTTACAAATTTTAAATGTGTGGAAAAGAAAGGTAATTCAAAAGATCTGCGTCTGTTTCTAATTGCATTGTCAAGTTGGCCTTTCTATGCACCGGTTCTTTTTTCAGACCTCTAAGACAATTCAGGTCGTCTGAGGTTGATACCAGATTTAACATCAGTACTTGTGTTTCATTATTTGGATACAAAAAGTGGTTTTTATTACCTTTTACTACGTGGGGGTCTCTTTTTCGAATTAATTGGCTTTAGAACACTTTCAACATTTTTTATTTACACAAATATCTAGTTTGCAGCGTCTACATTCAAGCTCATTCATTTGCCCACATAATCAAGGACACACACATGTACATGAATCCAATACCTTCCTTCAGTTTGGTATCATTAAATGCAAAATGTCGTTTTTGACTAAATATAGGCTTCACCACAAAAACGTGCCAATTAACAAAGCTCAGTGTAAATAGCTGATTGACAGATTTGTTATTTCAATGACTTAGGTTAGGCGCAATTAACGCCACTGCCTTGTTAGTTGCTGGTACTAAGCAACTTGACCAAAGGAGACCTGGCGGTTCAAAATATTCTGACATCGATTTGTAATGTGCGACTCAAAAAAGGGGTCAGAAATTGAATGACAATTTAAGCGGAAGGAAATATATAAGATGGACTTAGAAACGCAGAAATGTAGTACTCATTTATGTCGGGAAAGCATGGCAAATTTTGATAAGGAAGGTAAAACTAGCCGACGACGAACCAGTGGCCCTCTGATTCCACAACATCTGAAATTGGACTTAAGCTGGAGTTCAAAACAATGCACCACTCGCATTAATCAAAACTATAGTTTACTCAAAATGTAGACCAATTAAGATTGTCTGTGTGTTTCACTACATTAGCATTCCCTTTATATGTGCCGAAGATAAAACCTCGCAAAGGGAGATGGCAACTGCCTCCACAGACACTAGCTCCAGGAACCCTCACCATTGTGCATTCCCTGATACCCCTAATTCTCATAGGCGACACAAACCAAAAGAAAAACACTCAGTATTTTTTTATCATTATTTAAGTTAGAATAAATATACAGAGTATGTCAGTATTCTATACTTATAACGACGGTAAATGATTTGAAAGCTAGCCAAGACTCATTCGACCATTTAAAATTGCAAATTACAGACGGAATTAAAAATAACCCGAACAAAAGAAACTTGGTCAGAGGTTTTCAAAACAAACTTTTTGTAGGCGGTCAGGGTTAATACTCTATTCACACCCCCTGTCAAATTACCGACATGCATTTAGAACGTTTAAATATAGACTGTTTGGGGGTAATTCCTTGTCTAATCGAAGGAGTTCAGCAAAAGTTTAGTGGGAGCCTTACCTTACCTCCACTGAAATAAAACAAAACAAACAAAATAACTATCGGAGGTTATTATCGCTGTTCTCGCAACTTCTTTCTTTTACAGATCGCAACAGTCCTTGAACGCTTTTGACTTCCTCAAATTTTAGTGTAAGAAAAGTGTTTCCTTGACGAACAAATTAAACACAAACCACCTGCTACTATAAGCATGCATCAAAAGTCTAGTACTCATGCTAGCTATTTACAACTCATAACTAAATTTTAGTTCCTTCGTGCATAATGACTGCTCTGAGCCTTAGAGGTTTGAAATTTACTGTCAAGTTAGTAAGTCGGATGTCTCTTTCTTGCTGTGAACGTTTCAGAGATGTTCTGGCTTATCCTCCCAAGAACTGCGTCGCAGCACAAGGCGATAAATCTTCTTGAGTTCTTTCCGGAAGATCTGCGTTTTGAGGCTGTATATAATGGGATTGATGGCGGAAGAACACAAAGCGAGAGTCTGTACCCATTTCAAACTACGTCGAACATCTCTTGAGTTCAGGACGTAACGGTAAATCATCGGTAAGAAAATAACAGGAAGCCAGCAAACAATAAACGCAACTAACACGTTTCCAATGGTCTTAGCTGCAATGTTTTCTCTCTCGCTCTTGCCTCGTAAGTCTCTATCGATATGACCGACTTGCACGGCGATCGTGCGCGCTTGCCTACGAGCCACAAAGTAAATACGCACGTAAATGGGGACAATGATGATAACGAGTGCTAAAGTGTAGTATGCGGTAACGTAAGCGAAGGAGCGATTTTTAATACCGCTCGGTATTCCCAGCGCCAGGGATACTGTCCAGATGAGACAGAGCAAAATAGCAGCGCCCTTGAATTTGGCTCTAAGCTGATACACCATGGGCGATGTGATTGCAGTGTAGCGGTCAATGGTCACAGCAGCCAGGTTACTGATGGACGCGAGCACAGAGACGAAGGAGAACGACTTTCTCACGGCGCTGTACGTTGGGTTGTGGGGGAGTCCGAACAGGAACGCGGCGTACATCGGTTGAGGAACAACACAGACCAGCAGATCGGCAAAAGCAAGGCTGGTGATAAAAAGGTTTGTGACAGTGTGGAGTTGCCTGTTGCGCGCTACGACAACGAACACCAAAACGTTACCAAAAATACCTAAGACGCTGAACATCAAGTTGACGGAAGCTAGAAAAATTTTTTCCCCGTCTGTCAGGTCACCAATCCCGTTTGCCGAGCCATTCTTAGCCATTGTTATTTTCTGAGGGGCTTCTTTGATTTTCTGAAAATAAAATCTTGCAGTGTTCGGCAACAGCAGATTTCAACCTTGGTGCATGCGGTTTGGCATGGCTGCCATTTTTCGGAGGCCGCTAAATATAGTAAAATTTCAGTCTTCCCTGCGTGAGTGAATCAGACGAACTTCCGTACCATGGAGGTTACAGTTTTCGAATTCGTCTGAAACAAAAGCAGCACTATCACTTCACCAACTGGATCTTCTCCGTTTAACCCATCTCGGCTGGTGTGACTGATATCAAATTAACAGAAACTCGATTCGCGTATAAGATAAGCTAATATCCCATGATCACCCCGCTTGATGCCGCGACTATCCGCAACGCGCGAAGCTCTTAGAATGAGTTTCAACTGAGCCAGGCACAGCAAATTTATAACGAAGCGTTGATTAGCAGTCGATTATTTGCGCATTTCTATTTCGCCTGCGTGATGCAGATTACCTCATAAGGGGCACCAGACACCGAGTTAATTATAAATGGACCGATGTTTACACCTGCTAAATTAAAGGGAAATGAAAAATTACTCTTATTTCTCAGTTTCGATAGACGCTGAAAATCGATCGCAATAAAGACGAAAATATCGTCCGTTAATCTCATCCACATGCAGTTAGGATTTACAATGTATCCTTCCTGAATCTTGTTTATAGCAGATAAAAAGCCTATCGCCAATAAAAAGGAACATATTAACTAATTTCGCAGGCAAAATGACAAGATCTCTTCTACTTAATTATTAACCAAACAATGTCGAAACTTCAAGACAAGAAAGATTTTATTTCCGTGACACACCAAAATAAAATAAAGGCAAACATTTATGTTCACCATGCACCCTCGAACAGCGTGGTAACAATTTTAACACCTTTACACGTGAAATTTTCTGAAACTCGCAAGGTCTAAATTTTCGATCAAAATTTACATTAGGGAAGGAAATAGAAGACTTGATACGTCAAGTATTGCCTAATAATTTTATGCGTTCTATGCAATTTGTTCTGGGTCGGTATATGTAAATCATGAAGGAAGCCTTCATGACAGCAAACTTAAGAGATAACAAGGCATTTATTTTATTTTATTTAATTTTTTTTATTATTTTTTTTTCATGGAAGTTAAAAGTTACTCATTTCAGAAATAGGTTTTGAAAAGATATTTAAGGCCTTTTTTAACATGCCTTTTGTTTTATTCCCTCCAGATAAAAATAAAGTCATAAAAAAAAAAACTAAAAACAGATGATCGCTAAACTCGACTTGCCTAAATAGTGTTCGCGCCAAAGTCGACTTTTTTGTCACATAATAAGCAAGGTTCCTAACTAGCTGTCTACCTGAAAGCTAACTACAAATAAAATGGCTTTTATGGTGTTGTGTTTAATTACTGTAAGACGGAAGAAATTAGTTTGGCATTTTATTAAAACCAGAAGTGAGTGGCAAATGATTTTCATCACAAACTGGTTTTATGAAAGCCGAAACCTTTACTAAACGCCTACCTATTTACAGCCATCACGTACAAAAAGAAAACTAAACGGCGAGGTATATTTACGAGATTATTTTGAAACAGTTAATTGTCTTTATTAGTTTGCAGCCAAGCTACTGAAGATAATTCGAGTAAAAGTCAAAGATAATAGAAGATACATTGCCATAAAGAAAACGGCATCTGCTTTCATCAGGTCTCATTCTTTTGCGGTCGTTTGCTTAAACCACCGAAACCTCATTAATGCGTGCGTCTTTAATTGCGGTCTATTGTTAGGCTGCGTGACCAATCAAACTTTTAAAAAGGTCCCGTGCATTAGCACCCCGCTACATAGGCTGACAATATCCTAGCAAGTGTTAATAAAGTAGCCTAATTTTCCAGCAGAATAATCTAATTGTATTCCGTAGCAGAAAAAGCTAAATTATGGCCACTTAGAAGCCACTGAGGAGTATTTTTCTGGAAGCTGTTTCGTATCTCAAACACATGTTAGCAAGAATTGTTGAATTTTTTTTCACTTAGTAAAATCCTGCTTAGTGTTGTGGAAAAATATAAACAAAATAGTTTAATCAATTTTTTTATTCAATAGTTCTTTCCTTGAAAGATTCTCTAAATAGTGCACAAATAAACTTGAACTAGAACTTGAAAATATGCATCTAAACGTTCGCACGTACGTATTTCACTATATAACGAAAAATTTCTTTTCTCATATGAATTTGAAAATTATGACATGGAGTAATCGAAACGTCATTCAACACTGCTGAAGCTGATTTTTATTCTTAATAGTTTATCTCTTAGGGTTAAGGAAGCTGAAAATCAATGCTTCGAACCCCACTAAACATTATCTAGAAAGCTATGCAGTGGGAAAGAAAACAAGGTTTAACGGAAACAAACTGGCAATCTACAAAATAGAAATAGTTAACGAAGGCTCACAACCTATTTTCCAAAAAAAAAATGCTTCTAACCCTACTAAACGTGACCTAGAAAGCTATTGAGTGGGAAAGAAAACAACGTTTAGCTAAAATAAACTGGCAATCTACAAATAAAAGTAGTTAACGAAGGCTCGCAACCTATTTTCCAAAAAAAAGATGCTTCTAACCCTACTAAACATGATCTAGTTAACAAATAGATTCTATGTTGCCGTGCCGTGCGTCTGTTCATTAATAGATCACAGATGACGTCAAAATGTGGTAAAAACAAAGCAGGCGCACACGAGCCGCAGGCGAGTGTGTCACTGATGTTTTTACCACATTTTGACGTCTTCTGTGATCTACTACTGAACAGACGCACGGCAACATGGAATCTGTTTGTTTTATATAATAGAAACAAAATGCAAGCGAAAAACTTGTTTATTTTCACATTTCTGAAAAAAAGTGGGTCGTGATGACGTAATCTGTGCATCTGTCCTCTAATAGATCATAGCTAAGAACCAATCACAACGCGCGAACTATTCACCTTATTATATAAAAAGCGATTGAGTGGGAAAGAAAAAGAACGTTTAACTTATATAAATAAACTGGTAATCTACAAAATACAAATAGTTAACGAAGGCCCCATAACCATTTTTCCAACAAAAAAGAGGCTTCAAACCCTACTAAACGTGATCTTGGAAGCTAGACAAACTGGCAAATCTAAATAAAGGCTACGGCTTGCAGCATAAATATCACCACAGCATCAGATTACTTTCAGAGTGCTCCCAGGTGATTCCAGCTGGCCAAATTTGCGTGCTCTGAATTTAAAGTGAGACAGTTTCGTCCATTTTATGGAAACTTAACGTTAGAATATTGCTTAAGGGATAATTGATCTGTCGCTAAGCCTGTTATTTTTCTCTCTTACGACCCAGCGAACCATTTATCCGTGTCTTTCAAATCCGCCTACGTGAACCAAGTAAGCCAGAATATGTTTTTCCCTTTCAGTTTGAAGTAGGAGGGAGTAAAAACATTCCCACGTTTTCCGAAAACGGAAAACGCGATAAACGATATTCGTATTAATGCTGTTTGCGTAGGAGATGACAGTAAAATTTTGAATAAAACCTTCGACAGTCTTCCGCATAATTGTTTGAAAGTAGAGCAGGTGAGAAAATGATAATTATAAACTAAATTTAAACACAGAAAACAGTGTAAACAGACAGTTCCTGTCCTCTCGGTTAATAAAACGTGACTGGCATTATATGTTATATTGCCAAAAAAAGGCCTTTGTTGATCTTTAAAAAAGCCTGCAGCAGCGATGAATTGAAATTAGATATGCAAATTTTGCTTTTGAGAGATTACTTTCATACGAAAGTTGTGAAAATTGTTCCCGTTAAAAACAGAAAACCGCGACTTGTCAAACGGTGCTTGTGGAGTAGTCTTTGACAACTTTAAACAACTATGCAAGCTTTCGTTTCGATAGGAAGACGGGAAAGGAAACATTCTTTTCTCCAGAGTGATTTATGTTATATATAGTTAACTGAAAAAAGTGTTGTCAGAGCGGAAATTTTGAGATGCAGGAACGGAGGATTTTAATTTTTGAGTTTTGTACAAAAATTATTTTAAGACGAAAACGGCATGTTTAAGATTTGAAAGAAGGCCCCCTCGCCTCTCTATTAAGTCCCCCGTTTATGAAGCCTGAAACTAAATAAGCCCCCCGGGGGGTTAATAGCGCTTTTTACGGTAGTTCTTTCGTTTCGTGTAGCAACACAGGGCACCCACACACACACACACACTGTGTGACTGTTGGGTATTTTGAATACCGTCAAAGCTCTATTAGCCCCCCTCCCGGGGGCTTATTTAATTTCAGGCCTCATGAACGGGGGGGGGGGGGGGGGACATATTAGAGAGGGGGAGGGGGCTTATTTCAAATCTTAAACATGCCGTTTTTGTCTTAAAATAGTTTTTGTACAAAACTCAAACAACTGCAATGAAGCTTTAGTATTTAATACAGAGCAGCAAACAGTATTATGTATTTGAGTGTATATTTCTTTAAAAACAAACCATCTGGGCCGCATGGAGTGGACTTCATAAGAAGGAATAGGAGGGAATAATTACAAAATGTCATGTGGGGGGGGGGGAGCTTATTAGAGAACGGCGGGCTTATTAGAGAGGGGGGGGGGGGGGGTTAATAGAGGCCGGGGCCTTAATATAGCTTTTACGGTAGTTGAAACCTTTACTAAACGCTTACCTATTTACAGCCATCACGTACAAAAAGAAAACTAAACGTCGAGGTATATTTACGAGATTATTTTGATACAGTTAATTGTCTTTATTAGTTTGCAGCCAAGCTACTGAAGATACTTCGAGTAAAGTCAAAGATAATAGAAGATACGTTGCCATAAAGAAAACGGCATCTGGTTTCATCGGGTCTCCTCCTTTTGCGGTCGTTTGCTTAAACCACCGAAATCTCATTAATGCATGCGTCTTTAATTGCGGTCTACTGTTAGGCTGCGTGACCAATCAAACTTTTAAAAAGGTCCTGTGCATTAGCACCCCGCTACATAGGCTGACAATACCCTAGCAAGTGTTAATAAAGTAGCCTAATTTTCCAGCAGAATAATCTAATTGTATTCCGTAGCGGAAAAAGCTAAATTATGGCCACCTAGAAGCCAGTGAGGAGTATTTTTCTGGAAGCTGTTTCGTATCTCAAACACTTGTTAGCAAGAATTGTTGAATTTTTTTTTTTCAATTGGTAAAAGCTTGCTTAATGTTGTGGAAAAATATAAACAAAATAGTTTAATCAATTTTTTTATTCAATAGTCTCTTTCCTTGAAAGATTCTCTAAATAGTGCACAAATAAACTTGAACTAGAACTTGAAAATATGTACCTAAACGTTCGCACGTATTTCACTTTATTATATGACAGGCTCTTTCAGCGGTCAAGATGAATCAATTCTCCTGCTGTGATTGGCTACCCGTAAGGTCAAGATGGAGCCATCTTGACCGCTCGGGATAGCCCGTTCATCCCGCGTTTTACTATCTTTTTAATTGCGTCCTTTGAGTCATATAATAAATCCTTTATTGACCACGCTTGTTCGGTCAAGATGGCGGGATATTGGCCTCATTCTTTTTTTGCGTGTTTAACTTGGCCAATATCCCGCCATCTTGACCTCACGCTTGGCCAATACATATAACGAAAAATTTTTTTCTCATATGAATTTGAAAATTATGACATGGAGTTATCGAAACGTCATTCAACACTGCTGAAGCTGATTTTTATTCTTAATAGTTTTTCTCTTAGGGTTAAGGAAGCTGAAAATCAATGCTTCGAACCC
Organism: Pachyseris speciosa; assembly: GCA_016490735.1. NCBI lineage: Eukaryota > Metazoa > Cnidaria > Anthozoa > Scleractinia > Pachyseridae > Pachyseris > Pachyseris speciosa. The sequence goes on along the minus strand of JAEMWC010000548.1, from coordinate 98,113 downwards.
CACTAAACATTTATTTATCTAGAAAGCTATGCAGTGGGAGAGAAAACAAGGGTTAACTAAAACAAACTGGCAATCTAAAAATAGAAATAGTTATATATAGTTAACTGAAAAAAGTGTTGTCAGAGCGGAAATTTTGTCATGCAGGAACGGAGGATTTTAATTTCCCTCTTCCTCGTACGTTCGCAATTAGGTATATTTTAATGGTTTGCAGAAAATATGAAGTCTACACTAATTGCTGTTGCACTTTTATCCCGATTTTCTCGAAGACATGATATGTTCCATTAAAACCAAATGCCATGACTACAGAGTCGCTCAAGGCAGTCAACCCAGAAGCACCGAAAGTGTTGTCTGAATCTGAATATGATTAAACAATTCTTCATTCAAGACCGCGAAATGCCATAACAGCTGCATTCAAGGTAGCGTCTATTTAATCCATTGACTACCAGCTGTTTTTACGTTTTCGGAGTGATTCATGGGCTCCTGTCCATAGCATTTCGTGACTCTTTATTTGAACTACCATGGAAATGTGGTGCTGTCCTAAGGTACTGGAGGCTCAAGGTTTCTGAAAACGTCATTCTGACGTAGCTATTTTTCATCGGTGCAGCTACAAGAATAGACCGATATCACATTTTTTATGAACAATAGATTTTGCCCGTCCAGACTCGTCATCAGGATGAGTTCTAGCTCCCGTTGGATTAAGATCCTTTGTGCTTGCTCGTTTTGGGGACGAGGCTGGACGGGCAAATCTATTGTTCACAAGAAGCGTGATATTAGTCTATGGCCCAAGTTCGGTTTGCTTGCGATTTTTGCTAAGTTTACAGCCATTTTTCATCTTTAGTGGCTGCCTGATGAGCATCATTAAGTGTGACAGCAGCTAAGAATCCACTTTCTCAAAGAATTGAGCAAGATGATGTACTTTGTTGTCTCACGGTAGTTCTTTAGTTTCGTGTAGCAACACAGGGCACCCAAGCAAACTGTGTGACTGTTGGGTATTTTGAATACCGTAAAAGCTCTATTAGCCCCCTGGGGTGCTTATTTAATTTCGGGCCTCATGAACGGGGGGGGGGGGACTTATTAGAGAGGGGGAGGGGGCTTATTTCAAATCTTAAACAAGCCGTTTTCGTCTTAAAATAGTTTTGTACAAAACTCAAACAACTGCAATGAAACTTTAGTATTTAATACAGAGCAGCAAACAGTATTATGTGTTTGAGTGTATATTTCTTTGAAAACAAACCATCTGGGCCGCATGGAGTGGACTTCATAAGAGGGAATAGGAGGGAATAATAACAAAATCTCATGTGGGGGGGGGGGGGGGGGGAGCTTATTAGAGAGGGGGGCTCATTACCAAAACCGACTTCCAAACGGCGGGCTTATTAGACAGAGGGGGGAGGGGGAGGTTAAAGGTCAAATGAACCGAAATTTCAAAGTTTTTTTCTGAAGTCAATTTTTATTGAATTTTGTAGCTTAAGTAAGAAATAAACATATTCTGGAGTTTCAGAGTGATCGGGTATTGTATCCCAGAGATATTGGTGGCTGAAAAGTGCTTCGTTTTGGCTTTCGTATTCGTAGAGCGGTCGGGTCAATTGTTGGGAATTTGTCGGAATTAACAGTCGTGACGTCACTGTTGGCGAGCTGAAAAATTGCGGGAACATTAAAAACTACAAGTGAGTCTTGAAATTAGTGTCGTTTTCTTAGCGGAAAGCATTGTTTTGTGCTGCAATAAACTGCAGCAACAATTCCAAGTGTAAAGTAAGTATTTTCAAGTTTCCTCATGACCCAAAACTACGGAAGGAATGGCTCATAAGACTGAAGAGGGAATCGCTTGTGCAGACCATTTTACATTTCACACCACACAGCTTCAAACAAAATCTCGTGGCAAGGAGTTCGTTCGTTCCAGCTTTAAAGCCACGAGGACTGACTTGAAAGATGATGCCGTGCCAACTTTTTTCAAGAATAAAAACGTGGAATCCGAAACAAAATTTGGCCAGAAAAGAAGCAACACCGACAATTCTAGCCCGCCGAATAACGGGACGACTTCAAGCGGCAATTCCTAATCTATTCGTTCAGCGTTTGCAAAACGCAGAAAGTTAGAAGTAGACATTTTCCATCTTGTTTGAAATAGCTGGATGCAGAGTGATCCTTTTGCTCTCTCTCGTAATTCGATCTTGTATTAAGTTTGCTGGTATGTGAACAGTTGAGACGTCCGTGCAAACCATTGACATCCTTATCAGTGGCGTACAAATCGAATTTACGTATATACAGTAGCCGTAAATATATTTGGCCAGAGCCTTTCACTTCGCATCCTTTCGGCAAAGTAAGCGCTTGTTTACATTCGAGGAGGATGATCTTTGTGGTTGGATAATAATATCCTAGAAAGCGGAGTAACTGTGTGTCCTCTTCCTATGCTAACCTAGATGGGAGTTTTACCTCACAGGAACAAGTTGTCTCAGATTTATAAGCCGAAAGCTAGGCAATTGCTCCAAATTGAAAATTAATTTTGTCGCCTTAGTTTACAATATATCGGCAAGCAGAACTTTAATTCAACTTGTTCAAAACTGGTAATGCGAGATAAAAGAACATCGCGAGTATTTTCAAAACAAAGCCGTTTTTGCATATCGGGCGTGCTTAAAAGCAAGTGCTCTGTAATGTGATACTTAAGTTATAGTGCTAACATCGCAAACACTTCCATTGCGAGAAATGTAAACTGTTTTTTTTTTTCTAAAGAAATTAAACAAACCTTCATCCATCCATCCATTTTTGTGCACTGACATTTGTGGTCAGTTACCTCGAGCGTTCCCGTCGCTAGTGTTTGAGAAAGAGGCGATACATCTCTGCCAGATTGAATATAAGAGCTTTATTGGAAAAACAAGACCGGAAACTTTTTAGAAAAATTTTTAAACTTAGTATACACCCCCTACATGAGCAAGTCCCAAAGGCTAAGGTCATCGACTACAATTTACGTTATAAAAATAGTGCCCGCACGTTGATTAACACAGAACCTTTTAAGAATACATTTATCAATAGATTAACTTATAAATACGATCTTCACATGTGATCTAATACTATATTTTATTATGATTTCAATTATGTAACATAAGATATGTAGTTTTATCTTATGATGAATAAAGACATTTATTATTATTATTTTATTATTATTATTATTATTATTAATTTACACTATTGAATAATCAAGTGAATCAGCTTTAGTTTTATTCGCTCGCGCATGTGACAATTTCGTTTGAATCGAATCAGGATGCTTTGCTTTTGCTTTTTGCTTGCTTTGTTTACAAACATTTGGTTATTTCGTAGGTCACAAGTAAATAAACTTGATAAAATGTGTTCCCTCTACTTTTTTGGCTATATATATATATATATTATAATTGTAATTACAATTACATCTGTGACGCAATAAGTCAATAAACACACTTTGCTATGCCTGAAGAGCCGCAACAGCGGTGAAACGCGTAGCGCTAAAGCAAAGTAACAGAAGACTTTGGGTTTTCATTGTTTTTAGTATCATCATTCGACACAGAAGTTTACAGGTTCTTTATATATATATATATATATATATATATATATATATATATATATATATATATATATATATATATATATATATATATATATTGTTCTTGTTTACTACAACTTCGTTCTCGCTCCACATGTATTTCCTTCTAAAGTTACTTTCAGTTTACGGTGCGTCTTTTTACCAAATGGTGCTGAGTTGGGGGTGCGTTTTATAGCCGAGTGCGCGTTATAACCGAAAAACTACGGTATTTTCATGTGGAAACCTCTCTCTATTTGTTTTTACCAAACAAGATGACAGCTTCTCGTGTATCCAATAGGTATATTGCCTTTTGGCAACATATCTGTATGTACTGACAGAAAAGAGGAAAAACATACTGAAACCTTGGGTGACAAAATTTTCACAAACTTCATCCTCATTTGGTTCATAAAATTCTTAGTGGCATGAGTTATATACCCTCTGGAGGTATATAATATTTCATTTTACAGTCAAAGGACATAATAATTTATCATCTAAGTGTTTTTATCCTAAAGGAATACTTGATTTGTTTTGGCAGCCGTTTTGGTGGTATGATAAATATATGTATCTGTACAAATGGTACAAGTAACCACATCTAGATTGGATCGGGTTTATGGGACAATGAATTATGTTAAATGTACATCATGCAAGTTATTGCAAGTAGTGAAATGATACATAAAGGCATAATAAAAGAATATATACCAAATGGAAAACTTTCAGGGAGGTTGGTAATGGCCATGAATGAGATCAGATGTTTAGCCTCAGTGTGCAGCCCACCCATTCACAAGCTTGCTCATTTCTAGACCACATTATGACTATCCTCTTTCCCTTGCCTTTTTGATACTGACATAAACCAACTGTAGGTGACCTCCTTACAACAATCCCACATAATTCATGCATTACCTAAAATCAGAAACTTTTTCCAGACACACATACTTATGTTGGTGATGACAATGTCTACAAGCATACATATACATACCCATTTAGTGGCTCATTATCAATCGGGCCTTCATTCTCTAGATACTGCTTATAAGTTATCTAAATAACAGCTGCATTTGTGCACACAGCAGTAAAATTCTCATTCTCAGTCATACAGGACATGGAATGTGGTATCTTATCAGATGACTTCATTGCTGAGATTTCACGACAGCAGATACTTTCCTGCCCAGTTTGCATGGGCACACAGTTTCCACAAATGCACCCGCATTTTAAGCTCAAGTCAAGATTGTAAAGAAAAGTAAACATTTCATTAAAAAAGCATATGACTTAATTACTGGCATTTCGTCAATTACACAGATACCCCTGTGACAATGACTGTACATGTTATCTAGCCTTTGGGATTGTTCACGCAGTGTCATCGGAATGAAATCGGACTCACAAAAACAGCTGCATGGAAATTATGGTATTGCATAACAATAAACAATGAAAATGTACAAAAACACAGGGAGCAGATAAAATGCGTGAAATGAAAGCGAACAGCACGAAGTTGTAATTCTACGGCGACCTTTTCATAGTATAGTGAATATTAATAAAGGAGAAACGCGGATCAAAACAACAACATTGCACGGAAGTATGGCTTCACAGTATACATCAAAAATACAATTAAACACCACGGAGAACAAAGCAAATGCTTCAAAGGCGATTCCAACGTATTTATTGACCATTCTAAGGCGACCTTTCAGGGCACCCAACGAGCCAAATCAACCAAAAGCTATAGAAAGGCATTTTTAAGAACCTTATGATGTTTCAAGTCTCTTTAAAGTGATGTATTCATAAGCTAGAAGAAGTTGATCTGTTCGGATTCCCTAGCTGAAGTTTTAATTGTCCGAAAATGTTAGGGAACAAAGTCTTCTATTGAGAAATGCAAGCTGAAATGAACTTTCCACGAACTTTCTAGGGAACTATTTTCTTTCCGAAACTGCTAGCTGACGTTTTTGACTGTCAAAAGCAGCAATTACGACCTTTCCGAAAATCTCAGGGGCTATAATTTCCCAATTACGAATCTTTTAGGCCACGTTTTAGTTCCGAAAATCCGAGTGCACTCTTTAATCGACGCCGAAAACCCAAGGCGAATTACCCTCCACCGAACAGATATCTACCGAAACTTGTCGTTGGGTGCCCCTGACCTTTTACAGTATATTGAGTAAACAAACGCTCACCAATCCATTTGACCGATTCGGTCCTTGTTTACATCGTATTCTTTGCACTCGGACGAGTCATCGAAGGTTCCAGCATACGATTCCGTTGCCATTAATTGGTTCATACTAGTACGGCTCTAAGTTAAAAACCACACGTTCGACTTCCTCGGCCTTTTTCGAAGAGAGAACGAAAGCTTAAAGGGGCAGTGTCACGCTATTGTACCATCACTTTAAAAGGCTTAAAACTGTCAATGCATCAATGGAAACCTTAAAATAATGGTCTAGTTTTGTTGCCAACGACATTAGTACTGCATTGACACTATAAACTCCTGTATTCCTTCTAAGATGACGAGGATGGAAATGGATTGAAATTTGAAAAAACTTGCCAGTTTTTTCAAAATTTCAAGCGATGCATTGAAAAATCACCAAAACATTATTATGGTTAGCTCTCACTGCTAAAATTTCATTGGAATTCATATTGCTCATTCTGTAGGAGCATTTTTTGCACGATAACAGGAAAAAGGCAGTAATTTTGGCAGAATTGAACCAAAAACAGCAAAAATACCGGTGACAGTGCTCCTTTAAAACGAAGAACTTTACGACAGATCGCAAAGAATACTTACAGCATTGATCGAGCTCCTCATCTACTCGCCAATAGTGACGTCACAACAACACGTGCTTGTTTCCATTCCTTCCATGTCAAGCGCGCGGCCATTTCAGAAACGTTTTCGTTTGTTCTTCGGATATTCCCGTACTCCCAGTTGTTTTGCTCTCTTAAAAGCTCAGATAGGACAATTTCTACGTGATTTTGTATTCAAGTAGTCCTTTTTAGTGTTTGTTCACTTTGAAATGACACGAAGAAAAGGTTTCGAAATTTTGGTTCATTTGACCTTTAATAGAGACCGGGGGCTTAATATAGCTTTTACGGTAGTTGAAATGTATGGGAGTATCGAAAAGCTTCATATTATCGTGATATGCTACGGTTAATATCTACATCTAAGATCAAAATAAACGTCCTTTTACCTGAAATGTTGTATATTGTCGTTCTGGTAGCTGAAAACGGCGAATTTTAGCGATTTGAAGGGTTTTGCGTAAACGTCCGTTGCAAAACCCTTCAAATCGCTAAAACTGATTCGCCGTTTTCAGCTACAAGAACGACAATATACAACATTTCAGGAAAAAAGACGTTTATTTTGATCTTAGATGTGGATATTAACCGTAGCATATTACGATATGAACCTTTTCGATATTCCCATACATTTCAACTGAATTAAAAATACCCAAAGGTCACACAGTTTGTGTGGGACCCTGTGGGCTAGCTTACACTCAAAAGTACTGATGCAGAAAATCCCATGAATTTTACTGTTAGAAAGTTTCTCAGAGGAGGAAATTTATGGATCGTTTATATCTGTTGTGGATAATATATAGTCCAATTCAGCTAAATTAAGCGACGAAAAAGAATTCTACATTGTAAGGTCATTTACAGTACGAATTAAAGACATCGTGCAAATCACTTCCGATGATTTGCAGAAGCGCAAGTACAAAAACATTAGACATTTTAATTAAAAGCTCTGTCAAAATGCTCCTGAAAGCCGCAACCGGTTTCATTCTGTGGCAATACATAATTAAAGTCCGAGAAGCAATTTATTGGACTTTTCATTTTGGTAAGAAAAAAAGGCTAACATTTTGGGTCTTTGTAAGCAATCTCATAAACAGGACCTCGAAAACACAACCCTGTTCTTGTACTCAGACACCCAGCGCTATAGACCAAAACAGAGTGAGTCAATTTTACATTTTATCGATTTTATTAAATTTTGCCTCTGTTGTGTTGGGTCAAAGTTACCTTACATATTATACGAGAAAAAAAACCGAGCGAAACGTTTCCGCATTACTTAAAAATAACCACACATTTCTCAACCGTTCCATGACAATTCTTAAGAACAGGTATGCGATGAGAGGATTAAAGTCAATCTTAAAAGTTGATTGCTACTCGGTTTTTTTGCGGAGGACTGAACAAATGCCTGCAATAAAGTGTTTTGACAGCGGCAATTCAATTTAGCGAATATAATGATGTCATTAAATCAGGTAACTAAGTGCGCGCTAAAATAAAAACCATTAGTGTATACCACACAAGTGAATAGTGCTTTTCGCGCACTCTGATTGGTTAACTCGGCGGTGATTAGCAAGCATTATTCACCTCCGAGCAGCCGGCGCGCGAGATTTTACAATTTCCGACTACTTGTCGGTATATTGTCACACATAAAGTAATAATAATATAACAATAACCCATCTTTTTAGATTAGCTTTTTATTAGGATTATTTTTTATATACTATGTATATATTATATTTTTATAGATCCATTGTTTTTATACTATTTTTAGTTATTCTGGATAATTAATGTTGATAATTTAATCTCATGTAATGCGCATTT
>JAEMWC010000548.1:77500-85000 GCA_016490735.1 Pachyseris speciosa | reverse complement strand
ACTGTTTATTGAGTTCCGTTTAATTTTGACATTTGCATTTCCCAACACATTGAATTTCAGTAAAATAGTGGTCTTTTTTCCCGTATTACTGTTATACATCAGCCGGATTCCCCCCCCCCCCCCCCCCCACCCTCTGGGACAACCGGGGTAATGCGGGCTCTTGCAGTGTCGCCTCTTATTACGTCCACAATGAGCAAATGATGAAAACTAAATTACGTAGTTTTGCGCATAAACAAATTCTGCGTAAACCTAGAAAGAAACTTGTGAAAAATTGACTGAAATATAGCTTTCACATGACTAAAGCATGACGTAAAACCATTGGATAGGCTCTTACGCCTTTTTCTCTTCATTAACAGCACAATTAACTCCACTTGTATCTATATTAGCAAGCATCATCTTATAAACTGGTCAATGGTTATGAAGATTTAGACGGGTTGTAAGCCAATCAGAAACAAAGACATGTTTCGACTGAATTACAGTTCTAGTGATTATGTGTGTTTTTCCCCATCCAACAATACACTACCTTTTGCTCTTCCTCAGTTTTTTTTCTCCATTAAGTTATGCCAAACGTGTTCACACTATATGGTAATGGTTGCTGTACATCAGGCAATATTTTTAGTAATTGTGTACCTCTTCCATGAAAAATAAAACCTGCACGAGCACTCATATGACCAATTTCGCAGCGTTTTTTAAGAACCGAGTTACACAGGTCAGATGAACGTTGCGTAAGGAACTGCTTCCAAATTTTTTGTCTGCCAAACAGGACCATAATGCCATTTGATAAAACTGCGACTCAGTCTGGAGCAGAGTCTCAATATGGTCATTAGTACGTCATTAACCACCCCCTTTACGCAGGTTTTGAAATGTTTTTTTTTTTTTTGCGTCAGGTTGTTCACAGTGAAGAGTCCGTTATGAAAGACTCAGATAAAGAGGACCTGTGAGTTTACATAAAGTACTCCAGCTGAAGCAAGCTATTATTTAATGCTTCTCTCACAGTAGAAAATTAACACGAGAAAATATAAGATGGGTATATGTGCTGTCTGAGTTACTTAAAGGCATGCAACTTTAACACTAGACTGATCTGTATGTAATTGAATTCAGTGTTGTCCTTGAGAAAATTGTACTAATGAGTAATAAATAGAGGATATTACATTGCCGCGTGAAGGTATGAAATTTCTCATTGAGTGCTGACAAATTATCACGAGTGGATACTAATAATCACGAGTATTCACGTTGTGAATCATCACAACGATCGAGTATAATATTCTTCAGCACGAAAATGATACGTTTGATATTATATAACAACAATGACATATCAAACCACTTTACTTTAATTTACGAGCTATTATGCAAGCATAGCAACATGATTTTTCACGTGTAATGATATCATGTTTTCTTTTGAAATCTAACCTGGCATTTAATTGCTGGTTGTATAATGAATTTATATATTTATAATATTCTTTTCTTCAGCAGTGATTCAGTGAGCAGTATGTATGGAGATATTTCGCCAAGTGATTCCTCTGATTCAATGTCAGAAGAGTCGAGGTAACAATTTTCACTTTTTGAATCTTGGCGTCCCTAAAAGAAAAGTTAAATCTTGTTGTAATGCCCCCTTGAGTATGTGGTGACTCGGACATAATGGCGTGTCTTTTTTCGTATGTTAGAGTTAACAGAAAGTACGTTTACAGTAATAAATAATGGTTATGATAACAACTGTTATTAATAATTTTAAGAAAACAGCCGAAGCAAACTTCAAGCAACCGATATAAACTCCTTTAATTCAAGACGGAAGAACCGCTAAAGGTTTTCTCCATTCATACTCTAGGTTACCGAGCTTGGTTTTCCCCCTTCAATTTTCGGCACATTTATTTTAGCAAGTGTTGTGCTTATTTCCAGCACTCCACGTAAGAAAAGCAAATTGTTCACCATGGAGAGCTCAGACGTAAGTTACCTTTATGGGAAATTGTCTCTCCCATACGTGCCCATGAAAGACAATTTCGAGTCAGAAGAAGTGGTGGAATTTCTCCTTAACCCTCCCAGCTACAGTATTTGCGCCGAGACACCTTCACTCTGTTAGTCAGATGCCATTTTTGCAGTCCACTGTTGCGAAGTTTAAAGAAGGGAAACATACGCGAGATGTATACAGTGAAACCCACAGCGAGGCTGGTGGTTTACGATTGGTAGGAAGTGTATCATCTTTTCCGAAATCCTTAAAACAAATTCAAAAATTGAAGGAACGTTCTCAGCGTAAAAGTGACCATTTGGTAGCCACTCAAACGACTAAAAAGGACGAGCTGTTTGCGATTATGCTCAAGTGCGTGGAAGACAAGACGGGTACCAAGGGTAGCAGGTTTCTCCAGTTTGTCCAGGGTGCACCACAGCCGCTTGCTTTCTTGGCAGATGAGCGACAACTTAAGGAAGTAGAGCGTTTCTGTACAAATCCGTCGGATCGCGCAATTTTAAGCGTGGATACTACGTATAACTGCGGAGCATTTTACGTTACGCCGACAATGTGCCGTCGCAAACAAGTCATCTCTAGACGTACGGGGAAACACCCAGTGATGATCGGGCCAACACTTATCCATAAGCATAGGGATGAAGAAGCGTTTGCATACCCTGCCAGCTCCTTGACAAGAGTAAGTCCAAGACTGGTCTCACTTCTGGCCATAGGAAGCGACAGAGATAAAGCGATAAAGAAAGGATTGGGCTCTCAGTTTCCAAATGCTGTGTTTGTAGCCTGCAAGAAACACTTTGAAGATGATTTGAAACGCAAGCTTTCCGAACTGGGTGTCAACGACAAGGCCAAAAAGGAATTTATAGCGGCCTTTTTGGGCTCAGAGGCGACGCGACACTGAAAGGGGTCTGTTAGATAGGCAAAGCGAGATGGAATTTGATCAGGACCTCGCAGAATTTAAGGCTATATGGGATACACGCGAGAGTGAGGCACGCGACACAGGTAACCCACAGTTTCACAAATTGTTTTCCAGATACCAAGCGCAGGATGCAAAGGAGATGCTCCTGTATCCCATTCGACGAGATCTCGGATTAGGGTATGAATACTACTATAACAACGATCCCGAGTCTATGCACCGCAATCTGAAGATGCGTCAAAATTACAAGGCATCCGACATGCCCACCGTAGTAGAAAATATTCGCAAAGAGAAGGACGTTCAGGCAGCTTTGGTGGAAGACGCCATAATTGGTGTAGGACCGTACGAGCTTGCTACTCCGTATAAGCACCTAAATGTAGACGCACACGTGTGGACCTATCAGTGGTTAAACAGGCAACGGGACCAACACCTGAAAAAGTTCCATGGGGAATCGCGTCTGCCAAAGAGGGAAGGTGATGGTTGCGAACAGCAACTCCAGCCTGAGGACAATAAAGTTATTTACAGGTCAGACGTCATTGTGAGTGATGATAACCCAGGTCCAAGTTCAAGTCAACAGGAAGCTTACCGGAGTGAAATTTTCGTTCGAACTTCAGAGGTTGGGTTATCCATGGGTAATAGATGTGATGAAAGCGAGACCCCCAGTAGTTTTGCACTGTCTGTGTCCTTTCCCGAAACCGGTTTGTCGGCAGTTTACAGAGGGGCATATGACAAAGCTTGCCGACTATCTATGAGTAACTCTGTAGTACAAGCGCCCGGAAAACACGAAGGTTACCTTACCGAAAGCGAATCTGCAACTGCACCAAACTTTGTTGAAGTGAAAAGAGGTGGGTGCTGCGTCTGCCCGTGTCGCGCATATCAAGTGTCTTCCGTATGTTCGCATGCGCTAGGTGTGGCAGATATAGCGGGCTGTTTGGAGGAGTACCTTGTGTGGTACCACACCAAGAGTGGTGGAGCAAATTTGACGGCCACTGCATCAATTACTGCACTAAAGAACTCGGGGATGAAACCCGGACAGAGCCGGCGTCAACGACCAAGTAGAAAGAGGTGTAGTGAGCGAGATAAGGAGGAGTACGCAGAAAGGCGGCCATATACACAGTGTTCAGGCGATGGCCAAGTTTTCAGTTTGAAATGGCTTTCGACATCTACAGCACGTGTTTGCTATGGTTGCGGTGGACATCTGAGATCCTCTATTTCCACCGTACCAGACGCCCCTTTGGATGTCGTTTTGACGACGGAGTACCGATCATGGTTTGACAAAAACGCGAACACAATTAAAATAACAACAAAGCCTGAACCCACTCACTACCACATTAATCCAGTGTGTGTTCGCAAGAGGAATCTCTCTTTTGAGGCGACAAAGCATCTGCAGGTCAGCGCCTATGATCGAAAAAAAGCTTCTCCCCTGTCACAAGCAGCTTCTATAACAAAGTTTAAACATTTTCATTCAATAAGAAATTAACAAGGGTATGTCAAAAGGCGTATTTTCGGTCAGATAAATCAGATAGCGCAATGTTGTGCCCACTCTGATTTGAGTTGGAGGTAAAAAATTAGTTCCTGTCCTGTAACAATGAATAAGCAATATAGCAGAGGGGAGCAGGGATGGCGCAGTGGCGAGAGCACTCCCCTTCCACCAATGTGGCCCGGGTTCGATCCCGGACTCGACGTCATATGTGGGTTGAGTTTGTTGTTGGTTCTCTTCTCTGCTCCGAGAGGTTTTTCTCCGGGTACTCCGGTTTTCCCCTCTCCTCAAAAACCAACATTTGATTTAATTTGATTTGATTTGAGATTTCTAATTAGTAGGCGAAGAGCCACCTTGTGGAAGCATTACTAATAAATCGTTATTATAATTATTATTATTATTATTATTATTATTATTATTATTACTATTATTATTATTATTATTATTATTATTATTATTATTACCTGAGATACCACTTTTACTAGAAAGAGCGCCGTCAGGCTTATCTAATTTTGTCTCGCCATCCTGGTTCTGTTAAAATGAAATGGAAACAGAATATCTACTTTTCTCTAAGTATGTTTTTTTTAATACAATGAAAATATCTATTCGAATAGGATTGTTTTATATGCATAAGCAACAACAACAAAAAAAGAAACACTTTTTCTCTTTTCAAATTTTTCAAGCTGTTTAAAGACGGCACCTTTCAAGTAAGAGGGCTACCTGCTTAATATGGTCATTGTTATTCGTACATATTACCATAGGGCCAGGGGAGGGGATATCCTTATAGAGTAAGAATAATTCTGGGTCAGAAAGGTTCCTTTTCAAAAGGCTGGCGGTGTGCAAGTGAGCTTATAAACTGAAAGAAAGTTGGGTATGAAAAAATTACACATGGCGAGCAATTTCATATATCAAGGCCGCCGTGCTGGGGCACGTGAACCAAATCCGGCTGTTTTGGTTTAAATTCCGAAGAAGAAACACTACAGGTAGACTGGAACAGTCTTGTTTTATGCAACGTTAATGGGGTGGCTTGTACAAATTATACCCCTGTGTTTTTCATTTTTATGTGTTTACTTTTTTGAAGAAGAAGAACAAGAAATGATTGCACACAAGCTAAGAAATATGTAAATTATTGGCCTACCTTGGCAAATTCGTGCTTCCAAAGTCAGAACAATAGAACCTTTCAAGGCTCCACGAGTATTCAAGTAGTAGTCCAACCGTATTTTTGTTGCTTTCGAATTTTCTTGAAACCTTGCATCACGTTCGATATATTTCGACGCTTCTTATCAGATACTGCCAAATCTCGAGGCGAGTCGATCATCGCTAATAAAATGCCGAAATCTCTTTGTTAAGTTTGCACTCCACAAAACCTCTATTTCATCCCAGCTATAATGCCTATAAGTTACATTGAACGTTCTCAATATGGTAAAAAATTATTCTTGACCCCGTGACATCTGAAAATACCGAGTGACTGAACTGTTCTCTCCGAAGTGGGCATTGGCCGCCATATTGAAAGTATTCGTGCTCAACGTACATGACAGCTTAAACGTCCGTTGTACTTTTGGTATAAGTCAGTACATAATTTAGAATGCTGTGTTACCGGTGAACTTGGTTTATAATCACCCTTATCGATTAGTTGAAATTGTTTGCTATGAAATGAAAAACGAATGAGAGATGGTAAGTCCTGAAAAGGACGTTAAGGAGCTCTACTCTATCCCGCGGTTTATAGCTTGTAGATGGGAGTATTGAGATTGTTACATATGCCATTAGTTGCATGTTGTTAATTTTTTAAATAAGGAAGCTCTAGATGTTCAGTTATTTTTTACAGTTTTAAAGTCGACTAAGGAAACACCATTACAAGCTAGGCCAGTTGAGCTTATTTCAGTCACAGAATAGAAAATATTTGACAAATAAAAAGTACGTTTACATTGATTGCCTTGTGAACATGTTGGTGATTTTTTTGTTCATCCTCTTATGGCTCAACGATTGGTAATAAGAATAAGGCGCCATCTAACATAAGAGAAAAAGTTTCAACAAACTGTAACGTCTAATGATAGTTGCAAAAGGTTTAACAAAAATGTCATTTTTCACGCATAGCGGATCGCTTAAGGGCTGTGGGTGAGCAGAAGTCTAACAAAGCAATCAAGACAATCAAAAGTCTTTATCCATAGCTTTATCGCATTTTTCTCTTTCAATAGAAAATTCTTTAAGTTATATTTTCAAAAAAATCTTTAAAAGAGGGAATGCTGAAAAAAACAAAAAGAGAACTAGAGAAGGCCAGTTCTTACGCCGGGGGGTACTGCCTTATGTGGCCTATACAGGAATGTGCCGCTGGACAGGGTATGGTTTTTTTTTTTACCTCTTTGTCCTAAACTGGGTATATAATTTCATGCTATCTCTCCAAAGGCGGGTATTTTGTCCTTTGTCCTAAACAGCGTAATAACATTAAGGGTGTTGTCCTTAACAGGGTATGTTCTTTAGGATTTTTTTGTCCTAAACAGGGTCAGCGTTTCAAACCCTCAGCGGCTCACTGATCACCCCGATCAACTATACCAAATATTGGTCAATTACCCCCCACCCCCGTGAGTTCCGAACGTGTCTGTAAGTCTGCAGGTCTGCTAGTCTGCTGGTCTGCAAGTCTGCAAGTCTGCAGGTCTGCGGTCTGCAAGTCTGCAGTCTGCGTTTGCCGCACACCGGCTGAATTATGCTGTGACTGACTTGAATAGATTCACGATCTCACTGTCGGTTTGTGTCTAACAGGAGGCCTAAAGATCTGCATTTTCACAATCTCAACAAATAATGAAACTACGAAACTCTTGGCGTACTGATATATTGGAAAAGAAAGAAAGCCTCTACACACTGAAGATTTGTTTCGATCTAAATTGAAACAAACAAACAAACAAACTCACTTGTCGAGACAACGGCAAGCGGCTGTAATAAGTCTACCAGCTTCTTCAGAGAGAGTCAACTGTATAAAAGAAAAACAATACAACAGAGAATTGGTTAAAACATTTTCCTAGAATTAAGTCATAAACAGTTTGTTGGAAGATGTGCCATTGTTCGTGAAACTTCAGTAAGGGTATGTTTTTCCAAATATATGTTTATAAAAAAGGGAGCGTTTTCTTGTAAACGTTTAAGGTTTTAATTTTTTTC
>JAEMWC010000548.1:27500-72500 GCA_016490735.1 Pachyseris speciosa | reverse complement strand
GGACGTAAACAATTGGTCTCTCATTAGCTCCCTTTGTTTGTCCACCAGCATTTGTTCGTTTCGCCATTGTTATCTGTGTCTCCGGAGAGTGGCTACAAACCAGCTATTACCAGCAGCTATGATATGACGGTACCGTAATGAGGAAACATGCTAGAACATTCACAACGGAACAGCAAGCAGTACGGTTGTATGCAACATCATGATGGCGAAAACTAAGAAATCAGCAATCGATTATCAGCAATTGGTTGTAAGTGTGATGGCTTTAAGTAAATGTGTTGGCAATGATGAAGCTCAAATTCTAGCGCAATTTGCTGTATGCTTTCGGTAGGCAAACGAAAGGTAAATGGACGCACGCTCGTCTCAGTACGACACAGGTACGCAAGCTTATCAACTCATGCTTCACGTTTACCGCGAAAATGCACGCCTCTGATTGGCGAAGGGTCTCCACGAACGATACCCACGGAACGCGGGACGCCGAGTCTAAATTGGTGGTTCTTCTTTTTCTTTTTCGTGATTCATCCTCAGAGCTCACTTCCGGCGTTTTGCGCAAGCGCTAAATTTATGTCACTTGACTGACCGAAGACAAGTGGTTTGGAATATTACTCGGACATAAAAAAGATCTTTGTGGTTGTCAAATCTTTTGAATATGTTGCTGAAAACCGATGAACAAACATAAACTTAACTCAGTGTAGGACAGATACCTACAAAATACATAATTTCGACAAACCAAAGTCTGATGAGATATATACGCAAAACACTGCACGTTTTGTTTTCGACAAACGTACATTTGACATCTCACAGCTCAGGAGATATATCCGCAATACACTGCACATTTTGTTCTCGTTCGTGTTTCGTCCGCAAAGATCTTTTTAAACATTCTTAACCAGTCGGTCAGTCACGCGAAGAATATTAAAGATAATCAAAATTACAATAAAAACGTTCACTGGCTAAAAAATTTCAAAAAAGAACATAAGCTTTCGGCTGTCGATCTACAGCCTTCGATGGATAAAAAATGGAATGCAAAATGATAAAATATATGCAAGAAAAGGCGAGATAAAAATAATAAGAAGAACTAAAGCAAAGTAAAAATGTGTAAATTAGGTGACTATTGTTTAAAAAGAATGCTGCACTGGTTTGTACGGAAGCCCAGGGGGGCCACTGACCTGTTTTGTTTTTCTTTTTGACTTTTTCATTTTTACTTTTACATTTTCCGTTTTGAGTTTAGTTTCTTATTATTTAATTTTTGTTTTAGTTTCTCTTTTTAAGGTTTCAGTTTTGCTTTCAAGTTTTGTTCCTCTGTTGGTTTCATGTTTGGAAGTGTTGACAGGCCTAACACGACTCCTGGTGGTTTTGTCATGTTGTATACTTGACCTTTAGAGTTTGGCTCTTGTGCGCATGGTCCCCCCTCTTCTTAGATATCTTGATAGCAAAGGTTGATTTTCGATTAAATGCCATTTGTGCCGACTTCCCGTTAGCCTCCCACGCAGTCGTTTCTCTCAAAGGATGTAAAATGTTATTAGCGACCTGCACCTTGGAGGTCGCAACCTCGCATATCAGTGTTTGACACACTTACAAAGATTCACAAGAAAAACCCTTTCGGACGCCCGATAATTTCGGGCTGTGATGCCCTACAGAACGAATATCGTCATTCATAGACAACATCCTTCAGGATCCTTCAGCCTATAGCAAAAATCAAATGTTCAAGCAAGCAACCGTGGACAATAATCCTGCTGGTATACGTTGGATCAAACTGGTGATCTGATCGGCGTAATAAAATCAACAGAGAGTATACTAAAAAAGCATACTAAAAAAGCCATTCCTTTCAGTCTAGCACTCCGTTTACGACGTATTTGTTCTACCGACGAAACGTTTAATACTCGCGCTGCTCAACTTTTACTACATATCTTCTCAAACGCGGTTACAACCGCAATTTCATCACTAAACAAATACAACGTGCCGCCGACATCCCTCGCAGACTCACTTTACAAACAAAAGACGTCAACAAACCGAAACGTATACCTTTTATAACGACCTTTAATCCATCACTTCCTCACATCTCTAGCATCATCAAAAAACATTACAATTTACTGCTATCTTCTAACCGCTGCAAAAACATTTTTCAGCATTTGCCTGTTGTTGCCTTCAGACGTTCCCCTAATCTCCGTGACTTACTAGTCACAGCTAAACTTTCTTCTAATTCTACTAATTCACACCCACAACTCCCTTCCGGTTGTTTCCGTTGCGGTAAAAATTGCGCTACTTGTCCCTACATTTCAGATGGACTCACAAGCTATACTTTCTCTTCTACAGGTGAAACGCGCCATATTAAATCTAACCTGACCTGTGACACTAAAAACCTCATTTACATGATTCAATGCAACCGCTGTAATTTACAATACATAGGAGAAACTAAACGACGTTTAAAAGACCGATGTAGTGAACACCGCCGTACCATAGATAACCCTAACACCAAATCTAAACCTACCACAGTCGCGGAACATTTCCTCTCCTCTCCTAACCACACTGCTAATGACAGGCAATTAATCCCCATTGAGAAAATATTTTCTAAGACTCAATCCGTAAGGCCAGGGAAGCTTTTTTAATTTCAAAAGGCAGAACAATTGATCCTGAAGGTCTTAACATCCGCGAAGAAACATATTAGTTATTTTTTTCTTATAAGTTTATCTTTTTTAGACCTTTTTTCTAGTATTTTATTTTACACTGTCAATCATTTTAGTTTTACGTATTTCCGGTATATAACTACATAAACACCCCTTCCAATGTAAATTCTCATTGTACCTGAAGAAGGCTGGTTTGGCCAGCCGAAATATAGTACACAAAACTTAAAACCATTCTACGTTGTATCGGCCGATGCTTTTATACTCTCTATAGCAAAAACACTGACAGGAGAATACAATCAAGTACAATGGATGTTACTAGCCTGTACATTAATATCCCACAGGAACAAGAGGCCCTGCCAGGGTAAATTCCGACAAGCGACATGACCAAAAAAGTAGCGACAGCACATAAAATGAAATCCCGACGAGAGACATCATCACCGGCAAAATTCCGACAGTGAAATCAAGGCCGGGAATTGGTGATTTAAACACCGACACGAACGATTTTAAAATTCAGACAAGCGACACGGGAACCCCCCTGGCAGGGCCTCGAAGAAGGAATAGACACTGTATGCAAGGCATGCGAAAGATTCTACGGTTTAAGAAAGACACTCCGATTCCAACCCACTCTCTTAGAGAACTACTAAACTCATGGAACCGCCATAGCAATGGGCGCTAAAATGGCAGCTGTCTTCGCAAACATTATGTCTGCGGTAGAGATAGAGTTAGATAGCCTGTGAGCAGGCTCTCTAGTTTTTTGTTGCGGCGAGAGTAATGCGAGCGGTGAAGCTGCTCGCATGACTGTCGCCGCAACAAAAAACTGGAGACGGCTTGCTCGCAGGCTACAGTACAGACAGAAATTATCAACAAAATCAGAACGAAACCACTCGAGTGGAAAAGATTCAACGAAGCCTCTGTCTTTGACATTTAAACACATAACAAACCTATTGAGAACCAATTCTTTAAAAACGTTTTGAGGAGAATATAAGAGATTTTGAATCACGTTTGCGTGCACGAGACTACCCATATTTTCTGGTCAAAAAGGTTCTCGCATATTACAAAGTTAATTTACGGATAGGAAGTCGGGGGTGTCTGGAAAACTCAGACCTAGAAAACTCAGACCTAGAAAACTCAGACCCCCCCAATCTGGAAAACTCAGACCCCCTCAAAACTATACAAATTTTCAAAGTCAAATAAACGTGGGCAAAATGAATTATCGCCGTTCAGTGCGCTGAAATGTTACACGCTCTATTTATCGCAGATAACAAACATTTCACCTTTGTCGTCTCATGTTATTATAATTGGCTCCGGAGCACAAGACCTAGAAAACTCAGACCCCCCCAATCTGGAAAACTCAGACCCCCTCATGAACGGCGATAATTCATTTTGCCCACTGTTATTTGACTTTGAAAATTTATATAGTTATGAGGGGGTCTGAGTTTTCCAGTTTGGGGGGATCTGAGGTTTCTAGGTCTTGTGCTCCGGAGCCGATGAAAAAAAAAAACATGAGACGACAAAGGTGAAGTGTTTGTTATCTGCGATAAATAGAGGGTGTAACATTTCAGCGCACTGAACGGCGATAATTCATTTTGCCCACGTTTATTTGACTTTGAAAATTTGTATAGTTATGAGGGGGTCTGAGTTTTCCAGATTGGGGGGGTCTGAGGTTTCTAGGTCTCGTGCTCCGGAGCCGATTATAATAACATGAGACGACAAAGGTGAAGTGTTTGTTATCTGCGATAAATAGAGGGTGTAACATTTCAGCGCACTGAACGGCGATAATTCATTTTGCCCACGTTTATTTGACTTTGAAAATTTGTATAGTTTTGAGGGGGTCTGAGTTTTCCAGATTGGGGGGGTCTGAGTTTTCTAGGTCTGAGGTCTGAGGTCTGAGTTTTCTAGGTCTGAGTTTTCCAGACACCCAGGAAGTCGGCACTTCGGCAGAAACAAGAAATCCGCAAGAAGATATTGCCTTTTATCACGCCATACAACCACGCGTGCCTAACCTAAAGAGCATCTTAATGAGCAAATGGCATTTAATTGAGAATCAACCTTTGCTAAAAGAAAGACACAAGAGAGGAAGATCTTTAAACAACATACCTCTAAAGGTATACAACATGTATAAAGGTATACAACATGACAAAACCACCAGGAGTCGTGTTAGGCCTGTCAACACTTCCAAACATGAAACCAACAGAGGATGAAGTAAAGTACTTGATCAAGTTGTTTGTGATCTAAGCCGCCGTGTGTTGTGCAACAACAGCAAAGCATGATGGTCTATCCCGTCCACCCGTTTTCGTTTTTGATTTTTTGGATTTTGTTTTTGTTTTTGTTTTTGTTTTGGTTTTGGTTTTTGTCTTTTAAGTACAAACAGTAAAACTGAAAACTAAAAATCGAAAACTGAAAAACAAATTGACAAACTTAGAAATTAAAGCTAAAACACAAATTAAATAATCAAAAAATAAAATCAAAACGAACGATGAAAAAAAAAAAAAACTTGAAAGCAAAACTGAAACCTTAAAAAGAAAAACTAAAACAAAAATTAAATAATAAGAAACTAAACACAAAACGGAAAATGTAAAAGTAAAAATGAAAAAGTCAAAAGAAAAACAAAACAGGTCAGTGGCCCCCCTGGGCTTCCGTAGGTTTGGAATCGGCTTAGAATTATTGTTTTACCTCAATTGCTAGTAATCTTGCAATCTGATTGGCTAATTTACCGTTGTCGATAAGAGTTTATTTAATAAGGTGAATAGTTCGCGCGTTGTGATTGGTTCTTAGCTACGATCTACTAGAGGACAGATGCACAGATTACGTCATCGCGACCCACTTTTTTCCAGAAATGTGAAAATAAACAAGTTTTTCGCTTGCATTTTGTTTCTTTATTATATAAAACAAATAGATTCCATGTTGCCGTGCGTCTGTTCAGTAACAGATCACAGAAGACGTCAAAATGTGGTAAAAACATCAGTGACACACTCGCCTGCGGCTCGTGTGCCACTTCTTTGTTACCACATTTTGATGTCATCTGTGATCTATTACTGAACAGACGCACGGCAACATGGAATCTATTTGTTAACTAGACAACGCTGCTCGCGTCAACGTGCCACGCAATGACTTTTATCAGCTCGCCCTCTGAAATAAACATTTTGTTTGAGGTTGATATTGTGGTAAAAAACAAATCGAATGTGGTTTAGCGTTGTCTGTACTCTTATCGACGACATTCGTCATCACAGTGTCAAAATTTGCTGTGGACTCAGTCGGCTGTGCCTCGTGAGTCCACAACATTTTGACCACTGTGATGACGAATGTCATTGTCGATAAGAGTACAGACAACACTAAACCACATTCGATTTGTTAATCAGCAGGCTTGGTAGCAGAGGTGTGCCAAGCCTCCAAAGTTTTTCTAATGCGAAAAGAGCCTTAGTCGATAACACTAGAATTATCAAAATCTATGCGATGGTCGAATGACCATACATGTTTTGTAATGTTTGATCCAGTAGCACATGCTTTGACATTCCTGATATGTTCTTTCTTACGGGTTTCAAAACACCGGCCGGTTTCACCTACATAACACCAATCACAATCGGCACAGGGTATTTTATAAATCACGTTCGGTTGATGTTCAATAGATGGTCTGAATTTGGGAGAAGGAAATTCTTGTTGCAAGGTCTTGAAGGGCTTATTTACAACTTGAATGTGGTGCCTTCGAAGAATTCTTGTTAGTAGTTGCGTGACACCATTGATGAAGAGAAGGACAGCAAAACTGTTGAGGCGCAACCCATTTAAAAAACATGCAAACCAAATCTTCAGTAATTTTGATTATGTCTCATCCTGGCTGCGCTTCAATCTTTAATAATATTAAAGATCTTCAAAAATAATTTGTTTCAATACCAGAATCATCAGACAACGAAGTAATTTCACATGGCACGAGGAGTGCTTTTGATGCTTGAAACTGCTTTGGGCCATAAATCATCGATCATCTCTTCTCGGTAGCGCGTAGCACTGAGTCGGAAGCCGCTAGAAGTTTGATTGACGGTAGCGAGAACCGCAGTTGTCGGTTGAGATTTGAACTTCAGAGTTCGCGTGTTATTGAAAGGCACAGCAAGCGAAATTTAGAGCCTTTACCACCTTTTGCTAAGGCATACTGCAAGGCCTATTTCAAACAGCGACGCCATTTTGGATCTTGTCAGTCAAGCATGCGCATTGAAGTCTCTATAGCCAGATTTTGGCTACGATCAACCTCGTAACCAGGGTTTCGTTCCCCTTGACCAGCGGTCGGGAAATGAGCGACCCTGGAAAGATCCGATTTGAATACCGAAAATATCGGACTTCCGACTGAACTGCGCATGCTTAGGGTTCAGCTCCGCGTAAGGACCGCGTAAGAGTTTGTAAGAGTTCTGGTTACTTCCGTTTATTTGAATCGTCAACCTATCGGATCTTTGGAGAGTCGCTCGTTTCGTTAAACCTGCGCAGAACGGAGCGAAGACTCGAGGGACGAGAATGGGCTACGATCAATATGGAGTTTCCCAGAGCCTTCGAGGCACGAAGCCCGAGAAGAGGTCTGGGGTCGAGAATGTTGTTGTTGTTGTGAGTTTTTAGCGCTTGCGCAGAAACGCCGGAAGTTAGCTTTGCGGATGAAACACGAAGGAAAAGAAGAACGGTCGGAAGTCTGAGTAACGAGAGTTATGTCACATACGCGAAAACGTCGATTTACCTCGTGTTTTTGAGGTCTGAACAACAAATATGTTAAGAAAAGTGTCGATACGAATGTTTGCACGTTAAACAGTGAGAAGAAAGGTTTCAACATTGCCAAACTAAACTCCAGATATTCAGTTTGTGCCCCTGGCCGGTCTATACTATATCAACTCTATGATCTGTAATTTTGAGTGGCGCATTTTTCTGAATAGCTCAGTTACGGGATATCAAACACCCTGAGACTTTGAAAGGTAGTTTATTTACTATTCTTTTACAATATCTCAATTTCTGGACATTATCTCTTTTGCGGCAGTCAACCTCTTGGAAGGCCGAATAAAGGCCAATAATTGGCCTCTTGTTCGCCATGGTGTGAAATACCTCGACTTTAAAAACGAAACAAACCCTTACCGTCTACCTAAGGTAATACCCTTGAAAAGGAAAACTTGGCACCATTGATATCCATACAAAGGAGACTGAAAAAAACGCATGTCCGTTATATTTATTGGTGTTTTTCGGAGTTGCGCGCGAAACGTTCTAAACTTTATGGAACAAACGAATTTTTTTTTTTATTATGTAGCAAAAAAACTATGAAAAGTAGTGAAACCTAGCCTGCGTAGCAAGCGTTTCCGTGTAGTTTCCGAGCAAAGATAGACCGAAGAACGGGATTTTAGAAGTTTTGGCCGCGCGAAAAATGGTACGAGCACCCCCTCCCCACCCTTTTTCATTTTTGTTTTTTTGCTCTCTCCCCAATTTTCGCGCGGGCAAACATCGAAAAATCCCGTTGCTCGGTCTATCTTTGCTAGGAAACCACACGGAAACGCTTGCTACGCAGGCTAAGTGAAACTTGTAGCCTAATTGTTTGTCTGGGCGATAATCTTTCAGTGTAGTGATTTCGAATTGCCCGATCTTGCAAATGATGTAAGGAAATTGGACCACCACGTCATTATCTCATACTCCTCCTTGGCTCAAAATATATATAATCCAACTTCTACTATTAAACTTTTTTTTTGTTAAAATATGTTTTTCGTGTGCCTATTACGAGTGAATAACACCAATAAAAAGGGTGGTCAGAGTGTTCGTTTCTTTGTAACCCGACGACAAAGGGAAAATTTCGGCTGCAAAGTTCAATGTCAAGGCAAGATACGCCATGTTTTTCATACGCGCGCACGAGCGCGCGCTCAATCACGCCAATCATAGCAGCTAGACAATACAGTAATCACGAAAATTTGGTTTATCAACGGAGTTGATAATGTAAATTGACCACCGTACAGGGATTCGATTAGCTGAATTGTGGGTTGTGTATGGTTTATATACAGAAAATAGGGCTATGCTATTGGTGGTAACATGGTAACGTGAAAAACAGGAATAAATTAATTGAATGAAAAGCGCTCGTTGATACCGTGGGGATTAAGAGTGCCAATTTGAAAGATCAGTTTTTGCTCGAGATTTTTACGGCTTTACGTGGTACCTTGATGCAGGCTAATCCCACTTAATAAAGTAATCACTTATACACCTAGGAAAATTTTGTGATACATTATTACCTTTGGAGAATGAGCAGCAATCAACGCAGCTTCTTCAACTTTTCCAGCCTCAAATAACTGAAATTAAAGTAAATAAGTGATGTTTGGAGAGAGACGTTACATCTACAACATGTGGTTATATGGAGACGCTTAGAATCTGTTAGACGTACAGATGTCCCGATCGACGAAAGACCCCTCATTTGCTGGGTCTACCTGTCACATGCAGTTTGACAGTGGCAGCACAGTTGGGATTTCTTAGATTAGTATTGCTTGGATGTAACAGTGGATGCGTTCAAAAATCAATCTTGGGCCTGGCTGACCAGCACGCCCATCCTTCAAAGCCTTGAGTGTTTACGTTAGTTTGTTCATATCGGTTACGTAAAAGAAGCAAAATTTATTACTCCCCTTTGATGGCTGCAATATTTTCCTGTAATAGTTGATATAACAGCCTTTAACTATAGGAGTGCAAAGTAGCTCTAAGCCGGGTTTGAAGCCGTACCCATTGAAATGAGGGCCCATCTGATGAAAAGTACTTTCCATTTTATTATAATGCAGAAAGGGTTTCTAACTAGCTCAACTCGTTAAATTATTCAAATGAAAGTTAATGAGCCGTACTTTCCTGTGCTACTGTTTTGCGTTATCATTGTCTTGTCGTAACTTAGTTGACACGCTCAGAAGCTACGTTAAACTATTCAGGGACAGTTGAAGCCACTCACCTCAAAGAAGTTTTCGATGTACTCAAGAACAAACTCAGCTTCTCTGTCTTTGGTTGGATCCTTCGATGGAGGTTGCAAAACAAAGAAATAAACAAACAAGTAAATAAATGAAAAATAAATAAATATTTAAATAAATGGATGAATAAGTGACCAGTGATAAAAAAATATATACTCAAATAAGATTAGGGCTTCGACAAACGATATAATATATTTTCGTATAAATACACCAGCGTTCTATCACGAATGCCGTTCTCTGATTGGCTACGCTACTCGCTATCTATTCTGTGATAGATCGTGAGTAGCGGTTGTCAACGAAATGGCGGCCGCTTCTTCGCGTTTTCAAAGTGTCTGCGTGGAGGAATTAGATAATTTACTTGTTTAGTTTTGAACTACTAGTAGATTTATACTAAGACAATTAGATTATTCGCTCTCGATTTCTATTTGTAGTAGCTGACTCGGGCTGCGCCCTCATCAGCAATCACGCGATAGAAATCTCGAGCTCATAATCTAATTGTTAAATATATATTGACCAGGATCAAACTTTTCCTTACAATAATGCTCCAACATAAGGGGCACGAGAATGCATGACTTGGTCGCCATTGATAAGATGTCCTGTCTAATATTAACCAGGATCTAACAGAATCTAAAGGGAACAGCAAAGAGTCTTAAACGGTTAACCTACATCATCTTCTCCTACAACGCGCATGGTGGACCTGCGGTCTTCGTCGGAACCTTGCTCCACCATGGCCTCTTGACACATCTCATCTGCGGGAAAATGAAATTCGTCGCTCGTCACACCATGCCTGTCCGGGAAATACATCCATGGAGGTACAACAAGAGAACACGAAGCCCCTTACAAAGTTCGACCTCTACTGGTCAGAGAGAACGAAAAAACGGAATAGGACAGACGCTAGGAGTGGTCACAGCCAGAGTTTTGTTACGTCCCTGATGGTTCTTTTAAGTCCCACAAAATAAGATTCCTATGCTGAGCGGCAAAGTTCAAGCATGGGATCTGCTCGCGTTTTAGCTATTGCACAGGGGATTGGACGGTTTCTTGCCCCGTGAGGTATTCCCAGAAAAATTGGGTGGAGGTGTGCGAACCGCTTCCTGAAACCCTCACCCTATTTCAGACCAGAACCTGCAATTTTCCCTACACCATTTCAGACCTGACCAAAAATATCGATACCCTATTTCAGACCTATTTCACGTGCACGGTTGACGTAAACATAATTTGAGACGGGCTTTTATTGATGGTCTTATCGCCTAATGGTGAAGAAGTAGCTTCTTCTAAAAAACACACTCAATTCAAGACTAGAGTACACAAACCATACCCTATTTCAGACCCAAATGGTCAAAATCGATACCCTATTTCAGACCAAAACGGCTAAAACAAACATACCCTTTGGGGTATAGCCCATATAAGGGATTACCCCCCCCCCCCCTGGATTCCTTGCTAAGAAAGAGGGAACTGTAAAGCTGCAACCCCAGGACGTTCAGGAAAACACAAACGCCTACTAGTATCTCAGTTACAAAGGAAAACTTTACTCTGTTGTCCAGCAGTTTGTAAATAAAATTTACAAGTTCGGAATTTCCAATTTGAAGATGAGCAAGATCGTCGTACTTGTGAACGCTAATTGAGCCATAGCGATTTATCTCCAATTTATTATCCGCCGACTCTTTTGCTATAGCAGCAAGCGCAAAAACAATACTAAATTTTTTTCTTTGCTATATCGAATTCAATTCAGTGAACGTTTCAAAAACTTTCCCCTCATTTTCGAAATTTTATAGACCAACATTTACATTTGCCCAAGGAAATGCGAGAACAAAATCAAGGAGAAAAAATAGGAATTTCTTCCAGCGCACGTAGACTACTAAACCTTTGGCCAGCACGGACCATAGACAGTGAAGTGAAATTCTACCCCTGCAGCATCCATATCACAACCATTGTACCAGTGTGCCGAGTCATTGTATTAATCTCACCTGCTTTCTTCATAGTTTCTTTGGTTTGTTTGAAAGCTATAGCAAAGTTAGTCAACGCCCCTCTTGAAGTTTCAGGTTTCGTTTTTGTTCGCACTGCCTGACAAATGACAAAGAAAGAAGCTATTTAAAACCACAGAGAAACCAAAATGAGCTGAAATATCACGCTAAATTACACTGCAATCACAAAGCGTAGAAAAACGTTCACACTAATTTCGGTTTCAATGGATGGGCTTGTCATCTTAAAGTTTGAAATGTTTGAAAGAAAATGAGAAGAATATTAAAGCCTTGGCCAAATGGACTCGCAAGTAGCCGCAAGCTGAGCTTGCGTACAGACTTGCGTTGGGTGGCCTATCGGACTCGCAATTTTCGTAAATAGACGCAACATTTCAAGACTACATACCCTGTATTTCATTGGCTAATAGGTTGCTATGACAACGAATGGACGTCACTCGATCAACTTGCGTTGACTTGGGTTGGGTGGCCAAACGGTGAAAAACTTGCCTCGCTTTGCGTGCAAATTTGATCTCGACCAAAAGTGAGCGTAAGTCATCGTAAGTCAACGCAACTGCACGCAAGTCCAAAACTTGCGTCTACTTGCGACTCTGTACATCTGGCTAGGGCTTAACACTTGAAGCTGACAAAAACAGTTGATTGATGCTAAAACAACTGTAGCACGGGCGGATACACAACACCAAAACTAAGATTAGGCGGAAAACCTTCGCTATGACGAAATCAGAGGATACAATTCCAAAAACTATTCAAACAGGAATCGAGGGCAAACACCACATTCTCGATAGCCATATAGATCTAGAGAGGTGAGGTAAGGCTCAGAGCTGAGATGCACTTTAAAAAGCCTGGTTGAGGAGACACTGCAGTGTTACAGTTTAACTTGTCGCGTCCTAACGACGAAAGAAACTTTCACTTGTAGCATCTTAGTAAAGGTTTTGCATCTAAAACTCGAGGGAAAGTAAATAACTTCGATTCTAACGCAAGTATGAACTATTCTTGCCTCAACTTGAACGGCCAGAGATAACTTTATGGACATTATCTTCATTTTGAGTTGTTCACGTTTACTCAACAGAGCTTCTTTAATAACCTGTAACCAAACGGAACATTAAAACCATAGAGCGCTTTTCAAGTGAGTGTCGTAAAACCAAAACCAGAGCAATTACTCTGGCCAATCACAACAGAAGTAAGCAGTGCAATGAGCCAATCAGAATATGGTTTTGGTTTTGTTTCTCATGGGTTGCGATAGTGGCGCGAGTTTTCCTAGCCAACCACAGAGCGAACCAAAGCAAAACGAGAATTACGGCACTTTCGACACTCAATTGAAAACCGCTCTATCATCATGAGGAACTCTTTGTAACAAGAACCTTTCTAATTAAGCTGTTCTAATCGGACCTACTTGGCCCAACACAGTTCAGCTCAAGGTATAAAATGCTAAAAATGCCAAAATTAAACATGCTATCAATGTACGATTTAGTGTCTAAAAATATTTGAAAACATGTAAAATAGAAAAGAAAAAAAAAAAAAAAAAAAGGATGCCACTACTGATATGTCTACGAGTCCGCTAAAAGCTAAATAAATCTACAACCAAACACAAAGAGCAGCAGGGAGCTTTAGCAACGAGGACGGCAACAGCAACGAGAACGCCACAAAACAATGGGTTTAATGAGCAAAAACAATCGCTCTGCACGTGCGTTTTGCATTTTGGTACATTTCTTGGCCGTCCTCTGCAAAACAACAACGTGAAATGACCAAATTTTAGGTTTTCTCGAGAACGGGAGCGTGTGACTGTAAAGTTTTCTTTCTTTTTCCTCACTTTAACAGCGTCCATTACAATTAAGTCCCTTAATAGTTTGCCAGTATTTTCCAAGTTAAACGAATTGTAATAATAGCGAAAGCGTTACAAAAACGAGACGTTATATTTTGAAATGACGTTTTCGTTGCCGTCCCCGTCGTCGTTGCTAAAGCTCCCTAGTACTGTCAGCTCCTGGTTATAAGTTAAAACTCATAACAAAAGAATATTTTGGGACCATTATCATGATCTTTTGGCAATCATTGCTTTATAAGGTCATCAACAAATGGTGTGGAATTACGTCTTTACTGACACCCCGATACAATCCGATGGTCTGGTATATATGCTTTGGTATAAATTTACTTTTCATACCGGAATGAAATTTATTTCCTTTGTCTCCTAACCTTAATTGACGAAGGAAATAAATTTCATACTGTTTCATACCAAAGTAAATTTCATACCACAACATACACAAAAACAATAATTCACCTCGGTGTCGGTGGATTGTGGTAGATATCTACCTTGCCGCATCCATCACTATCCACCTCCTTTTTGGTAAATGAAAGCCATTAAAGTTGTGTTTAAAACTCCTCGTTATAGTGTAGTTTGATTCAGTTGATACCTTCATATGATGAATCGTCACAGATCACTTCCGTGAATTCACGCGAGTTTAAACTTACTTCCTTTTCTTGGAGTCGGTTTAATAGTTGGCCTTTCAATACTTTAGGGATAAATCTGTAATAAGAAGTGAAAATTAACATTAGCGCCGTTATTGAAGTAATACACTCCTTTCACTTAACTTAAGATCGTGTTGCACTAACTTCTGCGGTTTTTACCGTTGCCTCTAAGAATGGACCTGCGCAAACTCTAAATACAGTCGATCCTCGCTGTATGGACACCCGTTAATATGGACAACGGACACTTTTTCTTGCCCAATCAACAAATTCTCATAGGTAGTTAACCTCGCTAATACGGACACTCTTTGTCAACTGTGTGTCGTAGAAGCTTGAAACAAGACTTTTCAGTTTATCGAAGAAATACAAAACTACCCAGACAAACACGGCTACAATTAAAGTAAATGTGTGCAATTTCAGACGACTTTGAACCTAACTCTGCTCTTAATGACAGCGAAGGTGTCATCAGAAGGCATTAGTCTTCAAAAATCTCGATAAGCATAAATGCCACATTTAACCTCTAACGGCAACGGTCGAAATTTTAAAACTTATGCAAATTTTAAAACTTTATGCAAATTATCACGAAATTATAAGCAACACGAGAAGATTTCAACGTCTGTAAGCGCTTAATTTTCGATCAGATGAACGATGTAACAAAATACACTAAAGCAAATAGGTCAGCCACATTCCTGCGAAGATACAGAGATTCAAAGTCGAACAAAATCCCATACTTTTACTTTTGTTTTAGCCCCTTTTGTTCTCCAGCCAAAATAGTGTCAGAGATCGTGAAAGGGTCTATCGAACCCGCTGATCAGACGCTGAAACAAGTTCAGATCGCCACAGTTCTAATACCAACCTGGTTTCATTCTCCAGTTTAACCTGAGCCACTCTGGATTGGTAATCAGCCAGCTGAAAGAAAACGACCGAAAACGTAGGTGTACAGCACAGGACGGCCAATGATGGAAGTAATACGGAACGTTCCATGTCCGATCTCGCCTTCGTTGGCCACCAACTCTTGCTCGCTCTCGTCAAATTTCGTGGAAAAAGATTGAAACCTTGATCGAGTTTCATGGAATTTTGTTTTGTTTTGTTTTGTTTTGTGCTAAAATTGTTCAGGAGGATGTTTGCAGAGAGATCGACCTACTCAATTTTCATTTTATTCATGGAAAATATGGAAAGTCTCGCTACGGCCCGGTTCAAACGTCGAACTTCAACTGTACCGAATCTAATGCAAATGAGAAAAAATCTATTGTTTTCGCTCATTTGCATTAGATTCGGAACATGTGAAGTTCGACGGTTGAACCGTGCCTACGCTTTGTCCAACACTCCTCGTGTCATCTCTCTGATTTATACGCAAATTCATACCCTGATAAATAATTCTTGGAAAAGACGTAAAGGGGCAGTGTCACGCTATTGTACTATCATTATAAAAAGCTTAAAACTGCCAATGCATCAGTGGAAACTTTAAAATAATGGTCTAGTTTTGCTGCTAAAGACTGTAGTACTGCATTGACTCAATAAACTCCTGTATTCCATCAAAGATGACGAGGATGGAAATGGATTGAAAGTTGAAAAAACTTGCCAGTTTTTTCAAAATTTCAAGCTATACATTGAAAAATCACCCAAAAAATTATTATGGTTAGCTCTCCCTGCTACAATTTCATTAGAATTCATCTTGCTGATTCTGTAGGAGCAATTTTTGCACGATAACAGGTAAAAGGCAGTAATTTTGGCAGAATTGAACCAAAAACAGCAAAAATCCCGGTGACAGTGCTCCTTTAACGGCGGTATAATACCAGTCCTGCGTATAGCCTGCTAAAGACGTTCTATTCCCAGGTTAAGGACTCCTTCGGAGATGATTAAATGCGATGCAGGAGATTGTAATGTCAGTGTTTTTTTTCCTCCGGCAGCAACAAAAAATGACGTTACAATTGAAAAGAAACCGTTCGATCGTGACGTCATCAATTGCACGCGCTGCGGTCGCGCGCAAGCTGGGTTTGGCTCAGTGGCCGCAAAACAGTGCAAGCACTTTATATGGTAAACTAAAATTCAAAACAATTAAAGAATTATAAATCTGAAACAATATTGTTTGCCAAGCTATCTTTTACTACCATAAGTTACGAATGTATCGCGTACTTCAGCTTCCGTTTTTACGATTGTTGACGCCATATTGTTCGGTTCAAAATGATTGTCGTGTAACAGTAAACAAGGCCATTTTAACACAGTTCAGTTCAGTTTCTTTTTCTTTCCTTTTTTTCGAGAGGGCGGAGAGATGCGTGTTGCCGAAACAAATAGCTATATATTGGCAGCTGGGGCTTAAGCTGTTTTTTTTCCATTCCAGATGGGAGTTTCAAAAATTTTGAAAATTATGCAGTAAAGTTGTAAGCTAAGGAAACAAAATAGACATAATTAGAGGTCAGAAGACAGCCCAAATTTCTTGAGATTTTGATTACGAAATATGATCTCGGGCCCGTTAAGGACTTTCGAGAAACGGGCCCCTGGCTACTATAGAGGGTTTTCACATGACGTCATAAAAAACTAAAATTCAAAAGTAAAAGTACTACTAAGACGAAATTCACATATAAAAAAGTAGTCTGTACGAGAAGAATGCTGTTTACTATTTTCAATTATCTCTTTTTCTTCCAGAGATATTCAAGTTTTTAAAATATGCAAATTAGCTAAGTGATGACGTCATATGCTCAACCGAATTTTTATCAAATAAGATGAAGA
Organism: Pachyseris speciosa; assembly: GCA_016490735.1. Classification (NCBI taxonomy): domain Eukaryota; kingdom Metazoa; phylum Cnidaria; class Anthozoa; order Scleractinia; family Pachyseridae; genus Pachyseris; species Pachyseris speciosa. The sequence goes on along the minus strand of JAEMWC010000548.1, from coordinate 55,769 downwards.
AATTTGTATCTGAAATGCTTGATTCTTTGCAAAAACAATTCTACTAGATGTGCTTCACAATGTGAGCTTATCAGCATTGTTACCATGGCAACATAGTGGGTTCCAGACCTCCCTGATATTAAGTGCTTTGCTGGCCACCATTGGCATTCTATTTTGATATTTGCCAATGGTGCCTCATCTGCATGATCCAGCAATCATATAAATATGTTAGGTCGAGTTCGTGGCGTTGTTAAATGTTTTGCGGGCTGAAAATCACTAAAATATTGAAATCAGGTTGGGGGAACTGGAAAAGAGTTGGCATGGAAACTGAAATTTTTGTAGCCGTAGGTGTGTTGCTTGTAGAACTATCAGCCTACCAAGTTTCAATGCTCTCTGCTGCAAATTGACCAAGATAGCTCTGTTTGTATACTTGATGTTATACTGGGTTGATACTATGACGTCACCAGTAATTTCATTTGCATATTTTGCCCATTTTTCAAACTTAAATATCTCCGGAACCAATGAAGATATTTACAAACGGTAAAAGGCGTTTTTATCTCTCCTGAAATTCTACGTGATAAACTTAAAAAATCGAGGGGTAAAAATTTGATCTTAGTAGCACTTTAAACAGACTTTTGAATTTTTATCTTGATCACATAATAGACATCTTAGAAATATATGGGCTTGCATGTTTTCAGCTCGGAAGCTTGCTTTGTTTGTAAAATAGAGCAGTTTGAACTTTGAAGTTTTTCACAGTGCGTGACATAAAGATGTCTGCTGACAAGCATGTCACTTGCATGAGAACATCGATTCATCGTGTGTTCAGTTCTGAGGGTTGAAAAGCCAACATGGTATGTGAAGCGTCTTTGTGAATGTTTGAAAGCTTAACAGAGAGAATAAAGCCTTTGAGGTAGCTTAAGTGAGAAACATATGTTTTAACTCGTTTCTGGCCGCCATCTTGGTGTCCCTCAGAGGGACGCCAAGATGGCGTTTCCATATAAAACACTATAATTTCGAGTGGTACATTTTGCCGAATAACTCGAGTACGGGATATCGCACGGCCCTGAGACTTTGGCATGTTATTTATTTATTACTCTTCTACAATATCACAATTTCTTGACTTTATCTATTGAATGGTTGATGATTTTATTTTTTTTACTTGCGTGACTGAAAACTATAATGACGATTGTGAACACAAAAACACTCCGTGAAACAGGCTTTTTCTCTGAACAATTTGTATGGTACGTTTTGAAGGCCTTGAAAAATTTCATTGGTGGTTTTACATACTATTACATGTACAACTGCCAAAATTCAGAAGCTCTGCAAGATTAAGTGAGCCACGTAAAAAGTAACATGCTTTTGTTAAAGGGAAAATGAACAAATTCGTCAAGCCAGTGAAAAGCAGTAGAATAAGAGGTTGAGGTGACCCCGATGAAAACTTTGATTCTTGCGAAAATGACAAAAATAAAAAAGCGAAATTGCAAAAATTGGAAAATTGTTCAAGTTAGTGAAAAGCAGTTCTTTTTAGCAGATCGTTTGTACCCTGTCGCTTATAGAACGAGGCGAGTATATAGGTAGCTTTGTTAGCTTTGCATTTGTTAAACGCGGTATGTCGCGTAGTAATAGAGAGCTTTAGCAACGACGACGACAACAACGGCAACGAAAACGTCATTTCAAATGTAACTTCTCGTTATTGTAACTCGTTCGCGATTTTTTTCAAATTATTTAACTTGTAATATGCTGGCGAACTATCCTGGAGCTAAATTAGTAAGAACGGCGTTGAAGTTGGGAAAAAGAAAGAAGAGTTCACCGCCATACGCTCACGCTCTCGGAAAAAAAAAACACTAAAATTTGGTCATTTCACATTGTGTTGATTTGCTGAGGACGCAAAAGAAATGTACCAAAATGTAAAACGCACGCGCAGAGCGATTCGTTGCTTACGCTCTATATTAAAGAGAACGCAAAAAATCATCAACCTTGCACTGTTTGCAATTTTTCACTTCATCACGAAAGATCGCAAATTTTGCAGCTGCGTGCAAACCTGGACATAAGTGGAGTTTTGCGGTAAGCAATGGCCTTAAATGTTCAGCTTATAAAATTGCCGGCCATGCTTCTTTACAGTTGAAAAGAAAGCACGCACAGGGCACTTTGAGATTTCGGCCCGAGGGATGTAGCGCCTCTTGAAAACTTCGAACTTTGTTGGCCCTGTCTGATAAGTACCCGAACACGCGTCAACCCCTGCAGGACTCTAATGAACTCTTGCACTTGTTTGACCCAAGAGCTAAGAGTCACCTCTCGGCAACTCTAATTCCTTTTTTTTTTTCCTTACATATCGTACCTTCTTGGTCAGGAATGTTGTATCTGTCAGTTGCTCAACAGTCAAACTTGGTAAGAAAGAGGAACGCGAAGAGTTACGCGAATGATCCATCGAAAACAAGGCACCTGGTACAGAAAGAAATTTTGGACCGGTAAGAACGTTGCCTCCTATTACGATTGATTGATCGATCCTTCCCTTCACACTTGCTGGGGCCAATACGTATACGTACTCCGGGGGAGGGGTAGGGAAGGGGTACTCCCTTATATGGGCTATATAGGCATGTGCGGCCTCAAAGGGTATGGTTTTTTAGCCGTTTTGGTCTGAAATAGGGTAAGGATTTTGACCATTTCGGTCTGAAATAGTGTATGGTTTGTGCATTCTAGTCTTGAATTGGGTATGTTTTTTAAAAGAAGGTAATTTTTCATCATTAGGCGATTAAGGCCATGTTACACGAGGCAATTTTTCTTGCAACTCGCAACGCAACGATGACGAATAAAAAACCTTTCAAGTTGCAGAGGGTATGTTACACGTTGGCAACTTTTTTCGCAACTTGCAACGGACGCCATCTTGAAATCTCCCGCGAACGAAAGATGAGCTCTGATTGGCCCATTCTCACAAAATTGTTGTTGCGAGTTGCAGAGGGGATGTCACATGCAAGCAACTTGTCTAGCAACTTTGCGAAAAGTAGAGGGTCGTTGTACTTTTCTCGCAACTCGCAACGCAACAATTGCAGTTGCAAAATGGGGTGTTACACGTGAATTTTTTCTCGCAACTTGCAACGCAACGTTTGTTACGTTGCAAGTTGCAAGAAAAATTGCCTCGTGTAACATGGCCTTTAGACCATCAACAAAAGCCCTTCTACGTGTACGTGAAATAGGTCGGAAATGGGGTATCAAATTTTTGGTCAGGTCTGAAATAGGGCAGGGAAAAATGCAGATTTTGGTCTGAAAGAGGGTAAGGGTTTCAGGAAGCGGGCCGCACACCCCTACCCAATTTTTTCCACGGTACGTACTGCGAATCTCGGGATTTACCGAGAAACTACGTTACTTTAAAACAGCATAAGAAAAACTTAAAACCTTAACAAAAGGGTATTTTTGCAGGCGTTATGACTATACCGGTGGCATGGAGCCGGAGCTTAGCCAGCGTTCAGTTAGAATCTGTACAACTTAAGTTAGTACTATATGTGCTGTCTCCCTGCTGCATCTATATTATTCAAATTCCATCAGCAATCTGGGAAATATTATGAATTAAACTCGTTACGATAAATAACTACTTATACAGTGGTATGTGAGTACCTCATCGCTCAATCCCCTACCCTTAATAACACGTCCATCCAAGGAACCACCTGGCGGACTGGTCTCTGCGATTGTAAAACGCCCTGAGAATCTTTTCGATCTTTGGCTACGTACACGCTAATAAGTGGAAAGTCTACACGCTATTGTTTGTCATCGTGTGTTTTTGGATGTATTTAACGAAAGATTAGAGATTAATCCAAGGCGACAATTAATTAGCAGATAATGAAATGCATTGTAAGTAAGGTATTGTAAGTAGTGTAATATACACAGTGCAGCGTTGTGACGTTCCTAGTGTGGTGTCCGTTTTGTAAACATTGTGTCGTAATTCTTAAATAAAAACTTCATCCTTAAAAAAAAACGACAATTAAAACAATACAGGTATAATCAGGCAAATAACAATACGATGAACTAGTAAAAGTTCGACTCATGCTTAAAGCAGAGAGAAGACAAAAAAGTGCCAGTGGTTTTGAGGCCATAAATCCCAGTAAATGGGTGTTTCCACAACCCCATATCCAACATCTGAGTTAATCTGCACTGTCGATTTTTGCAGCTTAAACTATTGATCTCTCACTGATGGATGTTAGTTCAAAGTACAATTAACTGACCCAAACGTTTGTAATACTTAGCATACCGCCCATTTGGACTATTTGCAAATATAAAACTAGTGTGGAGAGAGACAATGAGAATATAGTTCCTTTCTATGAAGTAAACATTACGACCTTCCGATGGACGGTTCATACCGGCGATGATGATGATGATGTAATGTGCAAATCAAGTTTGCCGTTCAGTGCATCGTGTTACATTAGACATACCTGCTGTTTCTGATCTAGATGAGTTGTAAAAACTGGCCTTGAGCTGCTTAGGAGACATCCTAACAAGAGAAAATGTGTACAATGAGATCAAATGTTGAGGATCTCATAAGTGATTTTTCAAAGAGAAGTGTGCGCCATCATACGTGAAGCGCGTTTCTCCCGATTGGTGCATGCTTAATACACACCTTACCGTTATTCACGTTTTTTTCTCCCAAGTAATAGCCATGCAACTGGAATAACCCAAGTGGTGGGTCTACCCTGGCAGTTGTTGACCTTCTGCAAACACACCTTAATTTTCAGCAATGTCGCGGCAAGACTGAACCCAGGATGATAAACCCTGCCTGCAACCCGAGGACATCCTATCCTACTATCTTTCGGCGAATCGATCGCAGTCGTCCTCTACCAGGACTTTTTTGGTTGTTATGTTGGTTGTCATTAGTTCACTGTATAATTTAACCACGCGTTTTTACTGGGGTGACAGAATGTCGGATATTTAGCTTTCAGAACAGTTCTTTGTTGCCAGTAATCAGTTGTTATAACCGCCTTTGCTAAAGTAACATAGTTAAATTTACTGATACAAACCTCTTATTAAGAAGTTTAAGCAATCCTATCTTTAGTTCCAGTTCATCTCCACGTTGCTTGAAGTTCCTGTTTGGGAAAGAAGGGCTTGTTTTCATTTGGAATGCCTTATTTCAATTCCTTCGCCAAGTTGACCTCTAATAATGGGGTAGTCAAGTCCGTATCTGCTTTTCTGTGTGCATTCATGAATTTCTGAGTATCATGTAAAGAAAACTCGTAGCAGGAACATCAGCCCAAGACCACCTGGGTGTTGTGCCGTCAACTCGGTTTTGTCCAGAGCTTCACTCTAAATCTATTGGTACTTTATCACAGATACCATATTCTGACTACGCTAGTCTTAAATAAGCTATCCATTTAAATAATAGTGTTCTACCCAGAAGGTATGTAAGAAAATAAAAGTCCATAATAGCAAGAATCCGACCCATAGTCCCCAGGAAGACACTCTATTGTTTTTTTGTTCACCACCAATTCCTCTTTTATCCGAAAAGGCTCAGACGTAACAGCTCGTAAATTTGATCTTAAAAACAGAAGGATGAAGTAACAAAGAAAGGAAACATTTATCTTGAGATAAAATCACATAATGTGAGCCATCAGTATGTTAATATATATATAAGAAAAATAAATGAGAGGTTTTTTTCCTAGACACTCAATTACTAAGTCTTCCATAAAACCCCTTTCGTCTCTGGGCTTAACCCACTGACTGACCAACTAGTAGATAAGCCTGTAATTATAACTTGACTGGCTGGCAAATTATTTGTTATGGTTTTTGCTGATCAATACGGCATTTTCCCAAATCCAAATACGTGAGCTGTGCACATAAAGGCGCACAATAATTCACAGTTTCACTTCTGAGCACATGCTCTCGACAAATCTATTCTTAACACTAAAAATGAAGCTCAGTTTACTAAAATCAACACAGGATATTTTCACCTGATAGTTTCAGGTTCCATAACATTTGCTGCTAACTTTCCTGACAGATAAGTAGCTTCTCTCTGGCCTCTCTCTATAGCCTCAATACACTCTTCGTATTCTGCCTACAAGCATAAGTTGATACATGCCTAGATGCCCATATTCTAGGTGTACAGCCCTCTCTAATTGGGGGTGGGGGGTGGGAGGGGTCATGCACTCCTAAGAATTTTAGGTGGGAAGTGCTGCAAATTATTTTCTGCAATTTCAATAACACATGAACGCTCTGAAGTTACAATGCAACCAGTAGGCAGATTTAAAGGACTGAACACGACTTCCGCTGCTCAATTTGCTGTTCTGCCATTGGGCAAGTCACTTTTCAGATCTGTGCACATTGTCGTCACTGTTGCCACATTGTCTTTGCTAAATCTGCCCAATGGTTACACTTTTCACTGCTATCAAGAATTTCATTGCATTGGTCCTATCTACCTTGTTGGCTTCTGTATTTTTCAGCCTGTTGTTTTCTACAGTGATAATTACAACACAATCACTAGTTAGACTTTGGAGTTCAGAGTACACATGTCAAAGAAAGGGGCCGCAAATCCTAAATAATTCTGACCTTATTTCGGATAGATGCTGTTCCTATACCCACTTTCATACCTGGTCTCTAAAAATTTGCATCTGTTTTGTTAGTTCCAGACCAAAACTAGCTGAAATCTAGACTCATGAATTTACTGTCATCAAAACTACCACTGAGTCAGTAGGACAAATGCAGCCCATATAAGGGAGAACTGACCTCCCCTCCCTCCCCTCCCTCTTGGCCAGGAAGCACTTAAAGGAGCAATGTAAAATACAGCTAAATGAATAATAATATTAAGAGATACCCGTAGGAATTCTGTGTAAAACATCACAACAATTTACAAATTAAAATTAATAATTGATTACAGTTTAATAAAATAAAAACAAGGTTGGTTTTTAGTTATAATCACTTAAAAAGCTAACATTTGGTGTGTTTTTAAAACATTATACTGTTACCATGGTAACCTATTATGTTGAGGAAATATCCGCGTAAAGTAAATGGGTTTTTTTTACCATCATGATACTATCAACTGAAAACCCATAGCATTGATCCATCAAAGGAAAAATATTGGAAAGTGCTGAAGACCATTGTTTAGAGCTGCCTTAAAACCCCTGTATACACCCTATCTACAGCTACATGTGTTCTATATTACTGGAAAACACAAAAGGTCTTCAAGCAGAAGTGGCTATAATTATGGACTCCTTCATTTTTTTGACAAGATGTATTTACATACATTTATAACTAAATACATACTTAATTATCCCCTCCCTCTCAGGGCTTTTCAAGGATAATATCGAATTAGGACAGACTCGGGGACGTCACTGCCAGAGATTTGTTGTATCCCTGGTGGTTCTTTTACATCCCACAGAGTCACATTAAGTGAAAGTCAAAATAGCGACCTTCAGATCAAACTACGAGTACAAGATTGAGTATGAGTATGACTTTCAAATTTCAAAACGGCTGCATTCTCAGAGGCCTCGCTCCTCAGTATTGTTGAACAGGATAGAATGAGGCTCTATAGGAACGAGAGTTGGTGTCAAACATGATAATCCAAGCCTGCAACTAGGAATTGAAAAGTCATGCTCATACTCGATCGCGTACTCGTAGTCTGATCTGAAGGTCGCTATTGACTATGAGACAGGATGTACAGTTTATCATCCTTATCCAAGAAGACTAGAAAGTCTAACCATTTGTAGATGTCATTACGAAGGTAGCACCAAGGTTTGAACCCATGACGGTCACCTCCCACACAGTAGTCCGATGCTCTACCAACTGAGCAAATGCAGGACCCCATGTCTCTAGGCTTATAACTGTAAAAAGTGGGAATCTGTGATGTTTAAGAGAATTTTAAGACCAGTTAATTGTTGGAGATAAACTGCTGCATATTGTTAACTAGGTGAATTTAGTTACCTTTATTCTGGAAAGTAAGTACTTGTATGTTGAATACTGGTCTATCAGGTTTTCAAAGCAAACTTTGTGAAGGCAATATCGGTCCTATAATGGGAAAAAAAGAAATAAAAAAATCACTCAGCGCTCCACTTAAAAAGTAACTACATGTATGCTCAGTTTAAGCTATACCTTATCCTTTACTAATTTCCCTGGGTATTTGATCCGAAATTTGTCCTGCACAGTGGGGCATTTGACTGTCGGCTAAACATTGGTTGGCGGTCACCAGCTAAAGGGTTTTGTGCGTCTTTCACACGCAAATACAGTATTCATTCATTCACAATGGGAGCTGCTTCGCTCCCTTCACTTCAAGATTCAGCGTAGGTTTGCCGTTGTTTGCTAAATATACAGTTGATAATTGCCTATTTATTCAGAGTTTGGAGTGCTGACAAAAGAGATCAGAAAAGAGTTTTGGCGCACAAAGGTAAGCGATTTTAGAAAAAAATATTCATTATGAGCGGGGAGCGTGCCAAAATGCTTCATGCAAAGAGTGATTTGCTTTAGATTTACAATTGATTTATCCCTTTTTGAGGCCCCGATGGTGGGGCATTTGACTGTGTAAACTGGAAACACAGTGGGGCATTTACTCAAAATGTTTCAAAAATAATTCCTAGGTGTTTGCCGGGGGGTGGGGGGGGAATGGGTACTTTTGGAATTGACTGATACATATAACTGTAGTTAGTTGGTTAATAATTGGTCATTCATATATTTTCTCATTTATCTGTTTATTTACTTGTTTGTTTGTTCTTATCTTTTGTCCTAGATCAACGGATACAATGTGGCCTATACCATTTCAATGGTTAGAGGCTACAAGCCTGTGCCATATGCATGTGTGCTCCTTGTTGACATTGTCAACGCTGGTCAGTTTGAGCCACCACCACAGGTGCGACACTTGATGCAAAGAAAAGACATCCATACATAAACTACCTGTTTTGTGATTTCTGTGCTTGTGTTCAGTTTAACCAGTTCCTGGAAATAAAATACACACACAGTCATACACAAAATACATAAATGCAACCTACAGCATGCTGATGCAAATCATCTCCGCCATTATTATTTATTTATTCCTTCATTCATTTGTTATTATTACTTATTATTCTTACTACATCATACTTTTATACATACATATACATATTTGATTTGATTTGTTTATACATAATAAAAAAAAAGGCCTTTGTAGCCTGCAGTTAGCACAGCTATTCTAGGCGGGCTACTTAACTGACATTGTTTAATAAGCTCACACACACTCACACAGGGAAAAAAAAATAAAAATAAAATAATAATAATAATAATAATAATAATAATAACAATAATAATGATGATGAGAGTTATAACAAAAACAGTTACGCATATATAAAGATGTCTACATTACATTAAGCCGGTTACAGATGAGCAAGTTTTCCTTGACAAGTTTAGACTTGACAAACTTTATTTGCTGGTGTGTAAAGGCAAAATTGTCAAGTTTTTCCTTGACAAGTGCACTTGTTCAAAAACTAGCATGCTAGTTTTTCAACAAGTGCACTTGTCAAGGAAAAACTTGACACATTGCAGAACTTGTTCGTCTGTACGGGTCGACAAGGAAAACTTGTCAAATAAAATGTTGTCCGCTGTGTAATTGAATAGACCATTTTACAGTTGTCGGTGAAAGCGAGGCTGGGGGTGACCTTGTTTTTTTGACCCTCGACTAACTATGTACAAACCTACCTACTTTTCTTATGTAAATCATGTTGTTCTTATGCTAACTAGTGTTTAATCAGCACAATTTCCATAAGAAAAGAAGGTAGGTTTGTATCAAAACAAGGTCACCCCTAGCCTCGCATTCAATCAAAGGCCAGGATACTGAGCAAAGAACTGTAAAATGGTCTATTGCTGGCTACAGTGAATACTTGCCAAAGAAAACTTGTTCGTTCGTTCACACCAGCAAATAAAACTTGTGAAGCCAAAACTTGTCAAAGAAAATTTGTCGTTCATAAATATGAGCAAATAAAAATTGTCAATGACACTTGTCAAGGAAAACTTGCTCGTCTGTAACCGGCCTTAGCCCGAGGAAAAAATAAGGATAGAGATTCACAAAAAGTCAGAGAAGCTAATTAGGTAAAATGAGCAGAAAGGTCAATATAGTGCAAATCAACATTCATCTCCTCAGTTTCAAGAATCTTCAAAAGCAAGTGAGTCAGTTTACGTTTAAAGGGTGCTTTCCTTAGCTTACGAAGTTCAAGGGGGATACCATTCCATATTTTCGCACCAACTATAGAAAAAGAAAGCAATTGATGATTTGTTCTCGCCTGTTTTATATAGAAGATACCAGCTACTGAAAAACGAGTAGAGTAGGAATGAACCTGTTCAGAGCGAGGAAACAGTTCAGAAATATTGGGAGGGGCATAATGATTTACGATGTCATGTAGGAGAGAGGCAACCAATTTAAAGTAAACTTAGAGCAGTTTCAAATTAATCCCAGCATGCCTAATCAACGAAAATCAATAATGGCCGATATAATATTACTGTAACCGGTTTAGTTCGAGACCTTTTGAAACGACAAGACTGCGCAGAAGAAAACGATTAAACTTGTGCAAGGCCTTCAAATTTTTATATTGAATTTTTCAGCTAATTATGCTTACATTAATCCCCAATGTCTTGGAAATCTTCAAAAAATTGTCAGACGTTTTTGCGCTCGACCCATCATCATGCCACGCCTTCTACGTATCTTTCAAGAAAATGTCTGTTTTCGTCGGAGGAGCTTATCACTATAAATGTTTTTGAGTGCTTTATCCTACCTGATTTAGAAAGTCTTGAAGCCTGGTTGAATGAAGAGTCATTTCGATCAGAGAGCACCCCGGCCTGGAAATCTCACGCAATTTGATAATAAAAGAAATTCGCTTGGTTTTCTCCAAAATCTGTTCAGTTCTTCAATTCTTGTTCTGCGAAGTTTTAAAATCGTTTTGTTTTCGCGGTTGGTCAAAAAATAAACGCATCTAAGAACAATTTCTGGCAATTTTTTAGTACGAAATCCCAGGCCGAAGTACTGCAGAAAAGTGAAATGTACCCGCGCGTTGCCATTGATACCATTGATGCCGTCAAATTACGCGCGGATTTGACGTCACCACTCATACCCAGTCCTTCATGGTTGGTGGCGTGTTCATTGCCAAAATGGCGGAAAGTTGGGAGAACGGCTAAGCAAGAGCTTGTTTCGCTCGGCGAAAGGCTACAGAACCATAAATTACCACAGTTTTGGAAGCCATGAGGACTAGAAGTAACTCTATAGTTCGTTTAGACTGGTACCATCGTCTCGTTAACCGGACGATCTTGGATTTTCAGGTACTAAATTCAGTTTCTGCAGAATTGTGGTTACAAAATGCTTATTTGCTTCAACAGAAAGGTGGAAATCTTTTGTATCTCTTCGTAAGTTACACTTTTAAGCTTATTTTTCGTTATCTCAATAATTACCATTACAGTAGTATAGACTGGTTACATGTATATTGACTGCGATTATAAGATCACGAAATATTTCCAGACAGGCTTCGTTTGACAAAACAAACGAGATACTATTGAATTGTAATTGAGGTTACGCTCCCAACTCAGAGTTACTAATTCTTTTCGGTTTGCTTAAGAAGGTCAGGAAAGATGCAGATTGGTAGCGATAAAAAATGATTATTGAATGCTGAAGATAGGAGGTTAAGTTAAAACAAAACAGTTAATTGATAATTATGATGAACAATAAGTTTTATTATTGTTTGTATTTATGTTAATTTCTGACCTCAAAAGGATGCATTGGTGCTTGTTCAAGTGGTTTGTTTATGATGTTTGATATTGTTTGGTGTCTTTTATGTGCTCCTCAGCTCCCTGTATAATTTTTAGCCCCTGAACTTTTCTCCAGATACCATTTCTATAAACGTATTTGTCCTTGCTTCATTTTTAGTGTACTCAGAACTCCAGTTGTCCTTGCATTTGGGCAAGACAGTGATCCCTGGTCAACTGATCCCTTACTGATCTCCTTAGACTGATTCCCTTAAAGTGTACCTAAAGAGAATTTTTTTTTAAAGATAATTGAAAGGCTCAGTGGAAGAAGGGTGTACATGTAAGTGATGATTTTGGCCTTTCTTCTCATGTCGTCTGAAGTTTTGCATGTGGCTTTTGATACAATAGAAAAACATTGCCCTATAGAAAACATGGGCCAACAAATGCATTCAACAAGTCGCGTTTTTTGGCCCGTGTTTTCTCAAAAACTGAGCGCAAAAAGCAAAAGAAAATATAGGGCAATGTTTTTCTATTGTATCAAAGGCCACATGCAAAAATCCAGATCATTTGGATGACATCAGTAAAACAGCCAAGATTGTCACATACGCCCTTCTTCCACTGAGCCCTTCAATTATTACCACTAGTTACATTAATTTTGTCCACTTCACCTCCCACCTTGATTAACTTAAGCTACATGTAACTGCGGGTTGTGTGAAAAATTTCCTTTTACCTCTTTAGTTCACTTTAATTTATTACTTGTAAACTTTTTCATGTGTAATAAAGTTGTTGATTCTTTCCACTTATAGCAAACATCTTTTACCATTTTCACCTTGAAATGCTTTTAATGTCTTGCACAAGCTATGGAAAGTTAGCAAAACTACATAATTATAGCAGTCATATGGACCCATGACTGTGCTGTGAGAGGCATGGGCCTATTCTTGATTTTACATCACAAACTGCTTTGCATTCAAGTTTTCAAAGAGTTTTTGCATGGTAAAACAGTTTGTAACGTAAAGTCAAGAACAGGTCCATGTCTATTACAGCACAGGTGTGGGTCCATATGACTTGCCATAGGTTGTGCGACATGTGAAAAGCAAAATTTTGAGGCAAAAATGGTAAAGAATTATCTTAATGATGAGAGAGCTATTTGCTTTCCAATTTTTATAATTATTTCTTTTCTTTTCTTTTGTCCACCCATACAATACTTGTTGTCCTATATAAATTATGCAGTTCACCAGGCAATTTACTTAAAAATTATAGAAACAGTTTACACGTAGAACTATTGATCTTCATTTTTTGTCAATACAGGATCCTGTTACAGGGCTATTGCCGCCAAAAATTAACAGAGCCAAGTATAAGCCTGATTCCACTGAGTACTTGGGTGATGCCTGGGTTCGTGACAATGTGTACAGTATCCTGGCTGTCTGGGGCTTGTCGCTGGCTTATAAAAAGAATGCTGATGTTGATGAGGACAGAGCAAGAGCTCATGAACTCACTCAAGTAAGTTAGGTTTCAAGTCTTGAGTTACTGTACAGCTGTAGTTGAACATGTATAGGAAAATTAATAGGTCTCACTCTGTGAGTATCAATTTCTCTTGATCGCTTCATCTCACTTGACTCACAAAGTTCATCATGTTCATATTCACAGAGCACAGGTTTAATTTACTGCAATTAAATAACAGTTCTCGCTGGAGAGTCATCTTCCAAAGCCAAATTTAAAAAATCAATTTGAATAATACACATTCTCCTGAAGTTAGATTGGTAATTTTATGATTTTTTTTAATTTTCTGAAGGCTGTTGTGAAATTAATGAGAGGACTACTGACATGTATGATGAGACAGGTATGCATTGGACTTTACCAGAATTTGCATAATTTGCCTCAATATTTAGGAAAAGTTTAAAAATTAATGTTTTAAAATAGTGTGGATTATTATTCAGATATGACAAGCCAGATGGCAAACCAAGGTCCTGAAATACTAATAATACGCATAACTTTGACATGTAAATATAAATATGGCTGAGTGCTCGTTGCATCTGCCTTGGGCAGTTCTGATGTGGTACAGTGTAATAAGGTGTTCCAAGGCCTTGCCTTCTTCAACTCTTCATGGGAAACTAAAAAGGCGGATGTACGTTTAAAAGACAAATTAACCCTTGTACTCTTCGCAAAGTGTAGATGTTATATTTCCCATTGTTGTGACTTGGCCTCTTATGAGGATTGGGTAAAGCCTGCAGGACAATGGGGTAATTACACATTCCATAAAATCCCTGTTAAAAGAAACCAGCTATTGGAAAGGCTTTTGAGGCTCAAGCTCAAGTGACCAACCAAACTTTTTAAGTTATTAATTAACTGCTCTAATTTGTTGTTTTAATTGAGCTATAAAGAGGCACGTGAACATGTAAAATTAATCCACAGTGTGCATGGTGTAGTACGATTAAGCCACGTTTAAACTTTTCCTTAGGTGTACAAAGTTGAAAAATTCAAGAAATCACAAGCCAAAGAAGATGCCATTCATGCCAAATACAACTTAAGTAAGTTACAAATTTTGCATTTTACAGACGAGTATGAATCACTAAATACAGCACATACACCATTGTTAGATCTATGTCTACAACTGTACAGTGTACATGTATGTATTGTTAACATCTTGTATGACCACACCATTCAGTACATGTATATTGTCAAGGGTCGCAATCCTCTTTGATTCACCCATGGCATAATTATATAACATCTTGGGCATTTTATTAAATACTGTAATTTATTTGACAATAATTATACTTGGATGGAGGCTGGATAACTCAGAAATACTGTAATTTATACTCAGTGCTACAAATGTCGGCTGTTGGACATGTGTTGCCTATGAAAATTGCAAAACACTGCACAAAGCCTCTTAATCTATTATACCGTGGATGCCAATAGATTGTATATTGAGAATGAATATATGAAAATCATACATTTGAACTGCGGATTTATGATTTGATGTGATGATCATTCCTGAACATATTAGATTGTATATTGGTTAGGGCAAAATTAATGTCAAATTAATTTCAAAATATAGTACATTTGATTGGAGGACATCATATTTATTGTTTTAACAATTCCTCACCAACAGTTGTTTGACCGTGGTAAAACCTGCTAATAAAACTTCATTAGATTATATTGATTATTAATTTTAAATCCATGTGTACAATAATATTGCAGAAACCTCTAGTCCTTGTGTTGGCGATCATGCCTGGGGCCATCTTCAAATTGATGCGACATCTCTGTATCTCCTTATGTTGGCAGAAATGACTGCTTCAGGTACAGTTACTTGTACATGTTACAGGTTAAATTTGATCTGAGGTTATTTTTGATCTAACCCAGGTCAAAATGAAATCCTTTTGTCTTCTCACAAATAATTGAAGGGTGTTCCGCAAAAGGGGCATATACATATCGCTTTTTTGCCTTAAAATCCAAATCTCTCTAAATTCACTCTACTTTCAATTGGCATACAGACTGGTTATGGTGTCAGAAATAAAGTTCTGTACTTATTTTGTGATTTAAAGGCCTGGATTCAGCAAATTAACTTATGACTTTTGCCTACAACTGGACCAACTCAAAACAAAAGAAATCAATCATGCATCAGATCCTTTTGTTTCTTGTTCTTGAGTTTTGGGGAAATGTCATAAGCTAATCCTTTGGATCCCAGCTTTCTAATCGCAAAATAAGTACAGAACTTTATTTCTGATACCATTTCTAGTCTATATGCCAAAGCAGAGTGAGTTTAGAGATATTTCAATTGGATTTTAAAGCAAAAAAACTATATACATGTATGCCCCTTCAATTAGGGTTAGGTTAAATGAAAAATAACCTGAGATCAAATTTAAATTATATTACATTATTCAGATACATGTATATAGCTTTTTTGCCATAAAATCCAAAATATCTCTAAACTCACTCTGCTTTGGCATACAGGAAAAAGACTATAGAAATGGTCTCAGAAATAAAGTTCTGTACTTATTTTGTGATTAGAAAGCTATGATCCAAAGGATTAGCTTAATATGACTTTTCCCCAAAACTCAAGAAACAGAAACAAAAGGATCTGATTGATGCATGATTGATTTCTTTTCTTTGAGTTGGTCCAGTTGTAGGCAAAAGTTGTTTCATTTCATTTCATTTTGTTGTTTTCTCCATTCAGATTATGTTAAGGATTACTTTAGTTACTGTAATAAATACAAGGTAAAAAAAATAGAATGGAGAGGGGCACGATATGTGACCTTCTTTGGGAAAACAGACACTAACGCTTTCCTGTTAAACGGTCAAGAAAAATGATTGTAAACGGATACTAAATGGCTATGGCAACCGTTTAAACGGTTTCCATAACCGTTTAAACAAATAGCAAAAAGTTTAAATGGTTGACCAAAGTCCAAAAACGGAGAGCTTAAAGCGTTAAACGGCAAACCAAAATTAATAATATGTGGTGAAAACTAATTAGTGCCCTAAATAATAATAATAATAATTTGCTGAATCCAGGCCTTTAAATCACAAAATAAGTGCAGAACTTCATTTCTGACACCATAACCAGTCTGTATGCCAAAGTAGAGTGAATTTAGAGAGATTTGGATTTTAAGGCAAAAAAAGCAATATACGCCCCATTTGTGGAACCCTCTTCAATTATTCATGATTCATGAATAATTAGGGTTAGAAGACAAACAAATTTCATTTTGACCTACAACATACAGTATATATACAGTACATGACTGTACATTGTTGTAAGTTGTATCAATGTGGTTTAATGATTTATTCAAATATTACATGTAGTAATGTTCTGAAATCAAACTGTTTCCACAACATAAAATTAAATATCTCAGTGTTTATTATCTGTGTAATGGTTTTTATTTGTATTGGGGATGGATGTGACATTCAAATGGATTGTTGACTTTAAGAATGGCTATTAATTTTTGTGTTGTTAATCTGTTGTTGATTAGAAAGCATATCTTTTTATTCTGTTCAGTTTTATTTTTCTTCCACTGTCCTCTGGTTTCTGCATGATACATGTAAGAGTGACTCTTCTATATGTATCTAGCAGCTCACTAATTAAGAAATGTGTTTGCCATAATTATTTTAAATTATAAATAATTGAAATTCTATTCTATTCTGTAACTTTTTTTTCCTTCAGGAATTCAAATCATTTTTACCCTTGATGAGGTGGCGTTTATTCAGAACCTGGTATTTTACATCGAAAAAGCATACTGCATTCCAGTAAGTACATGTAGTTAATTTGCTAATTAGGAGCATGGCATCATCCCTTAATGTCTAAATAGTTTCTGTTAAGATGATGCACACATTGTCAGATACACATGCTTGCAAGCTAAGTACATTTATCAGTAAGTATTGCAGTCGGGATAGTCAAATTAACAAAAACTGTCACACGTACTGAACTGTCCGTAGACAGTGGTCATACCGACAGTGTATCATTAATTTAAGATGTGGTGTACTTTGGAAAAATTCCCAATACTTCTCAGTTATAAATGATGGAAATTCCATTTAATTTGCTATTTAAGAATTAGATTAATATGAACTAGCTATTTCTATCACATGATACATGTACATGTAGCTGTTGAGGGCATATATAAATCTACTAGTCATTCAAAACTAAACAAGTAAATTATCTAAATCCTCCTTGCAAACACTTCAGAAATGTGAAGAAGCAGGCTCCATTTTGTTGACAACTGTTACTCACTATCTATCACAGAATAGATACATGTAGCAAGTGGCGTACCCAATCAGAGAACAGCATTAGTGATACATGTAGAACGCTAGTAGATTTATACTAAATATCCTATTATCTTTCAATTATCTTATAGGACTATGGTATCTGGGAAAGAGGGGACAAACTTAACCATGGTATGCCAGAGCTGAATGCAAGTTCTATCGGAATGGCAAAGGTTAGCTTTTACGCAGTACGACAGTATTTCTGAACAGTGAGTTTGTGTTCTGTGACTTGTTTACCAGTTTATACTGACAATAATCTAAACCACAGTGTGACCCAACTGTCTTTTTAGGCTGCTTTAGAAGCATTAGATGGCTTGGATTTGTTTGGTCCTGAGGGTGGAGAATCCTCCATTATACACATCCTACCAGATGACATTCAGCAGTGCAAGGTTGGTAACTTACATACTGTAAGTCATGATAAAGCGTATTTCCATTGAATGTAATTTTCCTTTCCTTTTCACTGGTTTTGTTTTACTTCATGTGTACTAATTAAAAAATGTATTTTGTTTAGAACTTAAATTAATACAACTTAGGTCTACCTCTTTGGTGACAAATTGCTAACACAAGTTGTGACTTGCTGGTCAGCATTTCTGAGTTTTACCTTGCTTGAAGTTGTTTTGGTATAAATTATATTTTATGTCTTGAAAGTTCTGGTCACTTCAGTGTATTGTTTGCAATGTTTCCTGGTTTATTTGACAGTACTTGGAACATCATTTTTGGTCTGGGTGTCACTATACAGTCAATGACAAAAGTAAAGTACATGTAGCAACCATTGCAAATTTGTTCAGTCTCAGTTAAATCTTTGATTTCCTTTTAATTGGTGTTTCTGTGTAAACTCAATGCTGAGTGTTGAAATTTAAGTAATGATGCTGTTATACATTGTAACTGTTGTTGTTGTTGTTGTCACATGCTGTTGTTGTTGATTGTTATCATCAAGTACTGAATTTCTGATAATATTTTCTAGGCTATTTTACAATCAATGGTTCCAAGAGAGTCCAACTCCAAGGCAAGCAACTCTACATGTAGATAATTGAAGACGCTAGTGGAAAACCCTCCTAAGTGACTGTTTCGGTCAAAATTTTTTTTCATCAAAAGTGCCCAAATTTTTGCATGTGGCCTTCATCTTACTTACTTAACAATGCCTTGCTGTTTTTTTTTTTTTCCAATTTGCTTTTCATTTTCGAGAAAAATGAAGCCAAAATATCGAAGAATCGCTGAATGGTGTGCAATGAAGTGAAGCAAAAGCTGCATTCAATGATTAAAACCATTACGTAGAGGGATTGTCATAAGTTACCTGTTTTAGCGCACGGGTAATGAGCACGCCTTTCGCGCTATAAGTCGCGCATTCAAGGCCGACTTACAACGTTGTTACTTTCTTTTTTTTTTCTTTCCCTTTTTTTTCGCCGGTTTTAATGATTTTTAAAGATTTATACAGCATTTTGCCCTTGCATGGAATAAAAAAAATTGCGCAGTATTGAATTACATGGCGTCGTCTTCCCTAAACAACTTCTCTTGTTTTAAATTAAAGTAGAAGGGCACAATCAAACACTCAGTAAAAATGATTTTCAGGTTTGATTACTTGATAATCCTTTTACAAGTTTGATATTTGAATATTAATTTTCAAGAATTTCAGTTAATTAATGTAGTATAATTATTATACTACATTAATTAACTGAGAAATTAAAAATTCCATCATTGTAAAAAATTAATTATGACTAATAACTATGGTATGTACATGTAAATGGGTATGCTTTATTAAATGTAGATGTTTTCTTTACTTTATGAATTTTCTTATGATTTATAATATTATTGTCTTTTCTGAGCTCAAGAAGTTTTATTTGAATTTCTTTTGTTACATAATTATTACAATTTATAATGACTTGTGTATGAGACAAAGGAAAAAAAATTAAACTGGTTTGGAATTTTTGAACCAAAAAGAAAATTGGATCACACTTCTTCATATAATGACCAAAAGAAGTTGACTTTTAATATTTTGTGTTTTAGTGACCATAATTATTAAAACATTTTTTTTGTTTTCTCCCAACAGGAAATTGCAGCCTCAGTACTGAGTGTGATTAGTTTTCCTGCCTTTGCTGTTGAAGATGAGGATCTCGTAAATGAAGCGAGAGAAAAAATTATTACTAAGCTACAGGTATTACTGACATGTACATGTATTATTGTCCCAAAACTATCACACATATGACAGATTTTTCTAGACTAGTAACAATAATTGAATTAAACTGTCTAGTGTTTCAAACACTCAAACTGTCACAGTTTATGTCCATCAATGGCAATGATTATTTTGCTCCTCTAACATACAATTTCTTGTTTACATAAAATAAAATACATGTATCATTGCTACATTCATTTAAATTAGGGGTGGCAAATTGTAAATTTGAGAATGTGCAATACTAGTGTTTTTCTTTGCAAGCCTGAGACATATGCAGCATGTTGTCAACAATCAATAACAATATATGCATATCAAAGTTTATATATATATATATAGGTGTATATTAAATCTTTGTACCAGACAATGTGTAGCGAAGTGTACAGCCTACTCTATGGTCAAATTCACCTTATATGTAAACACGTTGTTCCTTTCAGTTTAGTGTTTCAACCTGATGTAAGGCTGTGGAATCTATTTTTATTAGTTAATTTCGGTTGTCTCTCTCTTGTACTTCTAGGGGTGAAGACAGTTGTGTTTTTCAATAAAGCCAGGAATGGGGATGAAGTGCTCCTCTCGTCACACTTTTGCCCCCCATAGACTCAACATTTTGTACTCCTGCGATATACATATAAGTTAGTGGGGGCCCTAGGGAGGCCCACGATTGGTCACAGCCGACTTAGAGGGGAGGCCCAACTCCCTCCTCCTCTATATCAGTCTGTGCACCTTCCATCTAGCTTAGAGGAGGCCCAATCATTAGTAAACTCAGATGCAGCTGGTGGGTGTTCAATGTTTAGAGAACTTTATGAGAGAGCCAGGCTTGGAAATTACTCACCACTTGCCACTCAATTCCCAGACTTGGCATCATAATTATGTGGGTTGAGTTTGTTGTTGGTTCTCTACTCTGCTCCGAGAGGTTTTTGTCTGGGTACTCCAATTTTCCCCTCTCCTCAAAAATCAACATTAATTTTAATTTTAAAAAATTGAATAACATATTAATTATATTTTCTTTTCAAGGGTCGATATGGTCTTGCCCGCTTCTTACGAGATGGTTACAAGACTCCACTTGAGGTGGGTATCCATGTTGTGTACTATAATTATGTAAATAAAATTTTTATTGTATATGTTGTACAGTGTGATGGGTTACCAGTACAATGCAAATGTATTGTATGTATCAGGCTACAGCTGTAACTACACTACTGTAAACATCCCTGCTTTTTGCTGTCAGTACTTCTTGTGGCTTCTTGTGTCTTTGTATCAATATGTGAATGATCATAATACATGTACAGATGATTTTCATGTATGATTTCATTGTATGATTTTCATTTGTTATTCATGCCCATGTGTCTTTTGTGTTATGTACACATGCATTTAATGTACCAGAGTATATAATTTTCATCTTGTCCTTGCTTGTGTGGCTGCATGACATGTGGCATTTCATGTTTAAAAAAAAGTTACAATTTTTTGTAATTGATTGTCCCCCCTTAAGAAATGAGTAACGGCAAGGGACCAAATCACTAATATTGATTGATTGGTTAGAATAATATGTCCACCATGCAATAAACCACTTCAACACCAGCTAATAAATTATGTTAGAAAGGAACTAAACAATTTCCTATAGAAATCTATCAACCAATTAACAACATTTGTTTGGTTATAATTGACACACTTTTCAAAATAATTACAGACATTTGCGTGGGATTTGTATTATCTTAGTTTGAAAACTACTGTAACTACAGAACTGTATGTGCACTGTAATCTTAAACCAACCAATTTTTTTAATACAGTAAGCATTTGACATTACTTTATCTGTGAGCTGAGCATTTCTGTTTAAATTTACTGCTACATGTAGCTGAAAAACTCACACCTGGTGTTAGAGATTATGCATATTTAACCCATTGACTACCGGCTGTTTTTACATTTTCGGAGTGATTTTCCACCTATAAAGGATGAATAGCAATTCGTGACTCTTTATTTGAACTACCAGGGAAAAGTGGTGCTGTCCTAAGCCACTGGAGGCTCAAGGTTTCTGAAAACGTCATTTTGACGTAGCTATTTTTTATCCGTGAAGCGACAACAATGGCCCAAGTTCGGTTTGCTTGCGATTTCTGCAAAATTTACAGCCATTTTTCATCTTTAGCGGCTGCCTGATGAGCATCATTAAGCGTGACGGTAGCTAAGAGTCCACTTTCTCAAAGAATCGAGTAAGGTGATGTACTTTGTTGTTGAATTTGGCTTGTTACTCGACAAACTGGGAATTTGGCCGGTCGAACACTTAGTACCTTTGGGACTCGACTATTGATGAATTTCTCGACCTACCGCCACATATTTTGGAATTTCTGAGTACTGAAGATGAC
This sequence comes from Pachyseris speciosa, assembly GCA_016490735.1. Taxonomy (NCBI): domain Eukaryota; kingdom Metazoa; phylum Cnidaria; class Anthozoa; order Scleractinia; family Pachyseridae; genus Pachyseris; species Pachyseris speciosa. Next base: position 33,848 of record JAEMWC010000548.1, on the reverse strand, counting down.
CACGAGCAGGAAATTTTGGCGGTAGGTCGGAGTGGCTGTAGACTTAGTTTATATGTGAAAGAATTGGGGGAAGGAACGGGCGCTGTCAAAAATTCTCGTTAGTTTCCAGCATGCAATGCGCTCAAGATGTTGAAAATGTCGGGAAGGCCCAAATGCACTGGAACAAAAGGCTGTATCTACGCTCGGGAGAAGAATATGAACAAAAAAAGTCATTTCTAAGCTAGAAAAAGGACTGAATTTTGTTATGATGGTTGAATTTTGGTTTTTCGACGATGATTTCCTTAAAAAACATGAAGGCAAAAAGGGGCATTTTTGTCGTTTCTCTTTGACATTAAAAACGGCCAGTTTCGTTCTTGTCCAAACTCAAAAGGCCATATTTGGTAAAAATCACTACGTTTCTTGCATTTATTGGATATCCAAATTTAAAGGGCATTCCATTTCGTGCTCACAACTAACAGTTAAGGCAATATTCGTGTGATTGAGAAAGTTGCAATGTTTTGAAGCATGGGAGTTTTTTACGGCCGGTTTTGGCCGGTACGGGTGCCAATGGGTTAATGCACTGTAAGTCTTGAACTTTGTAGAGCAGTTGAGTCAAAATTCACTGTTGCACTTTAATTCAGTCATACGCAAATTATTTCATTTTTTGTATGATGTTTCACAGGATCCCTTCAGGCTTCATTATGAACCAGCTGAATTGGAAATCTTTGAGAACATTGAGTGCGAATGGCCATTGTTTTTCTGCTATCTTCTGCTGGATGGTCTCTTCAATGGCAACGAGCATCAGGTGATGTGTTGTTATACAGAAAAAATTAATACATGGAAGTTTTTTTTGTTTGGTGGGGGGCGGGGGGCAAGAAGGGGAAGAGGTAAGGTTGATTCCCCTTCCACTCCCCTCTGGAGACACCAGCTTATCATTGCAGTAACTGCAGAATTTAATTTGACCCCTCTCCTCCTTGGAATTTCCTCTGACCCTCTGTGGGGTGGTGTTGATATTTTCTTAAAGCATACTTGTAAGTAATCAAAATTAATTTTATTACATTTTGCAGTGTCATATTATTAATAAAAGTAACCATAGTCATGCTTGTTTACATTATGCAAATGTGAAGTAACTAGTTGTTCAAAGAACTTGTGACAATTACCATTATTAAAGTACTACATAGGTACATGTACATATAAATGATGAATTTTGTTTTTGATAATTATTTCTAATTTATGTTAATAAATATAATATGAATAGTTCACATTAGGCTAGGTTTTTTTAAATAAATAATTAAGTTACTGTTAGTAGTAGTTAACTTAGAACAAAGTCATGAAATTTGTCATAAATGTTCCAAAAGTGAATCTTTTGCCAAAGCAATGGCTGTCTTCACTCCTTGTAACCATTTCTTTCTCCTGGCTTGGAACCATACCTTTTGATGAAAAGGAAAGAAAAGTATGTGTCACATTACAGAAATTAATTTATTTGTTTACATTGCTTTTTTCTGTACACTGATGCCCTTTTCTTATGTTATTTAATAAGCAACAGTATGTGTGTTTCATTTACATGTAAATAAAAAATTTTAATTCTTTATCACTTTGTAAAGCAGAAATCTCAAATTAAACATTAATTTTACAGTGTATACCATTACATAATAAATAACTATGTTACCGTACATGTAGGTAATGTGCCCCAGGTGTACAATAATCTTGTTACTAAATTGAAGAATTTATTTTATTTATTGTATTTTTTGTAGTCAAAATAAAATGGCAGTACATATATGTGTATTTTCAAGTCCTTAATGGCATGAGCTTCATGCAGCAGTTCTCTTCAAATATTACATGGTTCTTTTGATTTACATAGAAAACCCAGAAATTCCAGTACATGTTGAACATTGTTTAGAATGTTTTAGTTACAACCATGGGCTGTCATATAAAGCGTCACACTTCCATTGGTTGGTTTGGGCTTATTAGTAGATGCTTGGAACATTTAATATTTTGTATTTCATCCAACTTCTGTTGTAATATGTAAAAATTCCAACCTGATGATTTGTACTAATGGCCGCTGGTACATGTTATACAGTTTAGCATTGAGTTCATACACAGCCAGTGTATACGTTTTTGAATACATACAGTGTACAATGTATGTTGTTAATAAGAGTTACAGTTTCATTTACATGTAAAAGTTTATAATAAAATTAAACTTGTCAAATACAAAAATTAATGCCAGTGTGTCATTAACATGTACTCATTGTGACAGAGGCATAAATGTTTGTGTACAAGACATCTACGTTTGCATGTACATGTGCATGTATACACACATACATATTCAAAAGTGAGCAACTGCTTTCATTTTTCAAGGACAATCAGACTTTTTAAATTGAGTTAAATGAAAGGTACAATGTACATAGTGAGCATTGGATTAAGAAAAAATCAAACTCAAGAGCCTCTGTCCGTCAAGTGAGGTGCCCTTGCTACTAAGGAGACTTATGACAAACTAAGGCATTAATGTGAGGTTCATATTATGAGCAATAAATTTATGACATGCATTCTGGACATTGCTATATAATTATAGTATCAGTAATGCCCATGGCATAATTATACAAATGTATGCATCCTGTTTGCTTACTACACTGTAGATGAGAGTCCTTTCATTTGGCAGAACTTGGATCATTAGCTATATATTGATGTTTTAGTTTTTTTTTTACTTTATGTGAAAAGGAAGTAATATTGTCAGAAGGAAGTAATATTGAATACCTTAAATACCAAGTTAACGAACAACCAGCCAGTACTTAACAGATCAAGATCAAGATATTGCTTTTGAGGAAAGCAACTTTTCTATGCATAAAGTCATGTTCCAAACATGATTAGAAGGCTACAACTTATTTTGAATTAACAAAAAATTCCTTATTAAATGCTTCCCAGGTGAAAACTTGTGGTTCTAACATTTTACTCAATTTGACTCTCTGTGGATATATAATGAAGTGTTTTCTGAACATTAGTTTTAAAAACTCTGATTGCCCTCCTTCATGTAGTGTTCGTTGTTAAAGTACTGTAGGTATTTTGTTTTTGATTCCTTAGATGCTTGTGTGAAGTGCGACTACTACATAACTATGAGATAGTTGGGTTGTAGAGTGGTACCTTTCAAAAGCAAGACTTAATGTTAAGTCACAGCCACACCAGCATTTTTACTGCACAGACAATTCAAGTTTGTTATCACTTATGCTAGAGGTGGCAAATGGTTCTTCAAAAAAATACATGTCTCGTAGAGATTTTGTCAAATTTCAAGGGTTTTGCCGTCTTGATTTTTTTTCGCAACATCATCTCAGATTGAGTCTCGATTTCTTTTTCCAAATATATTAGTCTCACTGTCTTGCAAAGTCTCAGATTTACAATGTACCATTGGCCAACCCTCTTGCTGCATTACATTGCCAGTTTGAGGTGAAAATCAGATGTGTAGTACATGTAAATACAGCAAAAAAAATTTGCAAGAAATTCAGAAAAGTTGAGCTTTGTTTCATGTGTTTGTTGCATCCCTGATGCAAAAAAAGGTTACATCTGTGATTTATTGCTGCTTAATGGTGACATATCAGTGAAATTACCGTGTAAGTGAGCCTTGGCATTCATGACTGGTATATTTTATATGTACATGTTTTACAAGGTAACCTTTCAATGTTTGATTCTGTGGATAAACTCCTCAACTAAACATATAGTCGTTTTCCATTCATGAAATCTGTTTAGCAACAAATTTAGATTTTTGTCATGTTTGTGTTAGCAGTTTTCAGTAGCTATAAAAGAGAATCATACCTCTACATCTTCAGCAAGCAAGTTACACTCCATTGCAATGATAATAATAGCCGACTTATCCGGCCACTTTTGGTGTGAAAATGTGCTCTCTAGCTTGTTTATTTGCTCAGTAGAAAAGTGCTCTGGAGCTGTTGAACTCACAGGAATACTTCTGGAAACCTGAACAGCTTCCCTCCATGGCAGTGTCTGTATATGTTTGTCCTCTTGAGCTTTCATGGCATGTTTTCGTTGCTCAAATCAAAGTAATCCTGACCAGCGTATGTCCGTAGCTGCGATATTATGTGAAAAATCTTTGATCACCAGGATGTAAGTTTTGATGGCCCTTGCGGTTAGTCAGTAACTGTTAAGTGAGATCTTGAGATATATGTATGAAAGGTTTCTATAAGAAAATCTTGAAATACTTAATATGGCATTTTACACACATACTGCAGCTAAACAAGATTACTAAAAATGTAGAATGCGTTGTAGAAATGTGAGTTAAATAAACATTAATAATGTAAAGATTGCAAGACAATTCCTTTGTCTCCAGCATTCATTTATCTTCATCCAATTAAACATTTATTTAATTGGCATTAAGTTCACCACACTGATATTGCTTTCCTGTTGTCGAAACAGAATTTGCTTTATGGTTTTGCTATCTTTGTAAACAATCTTGGTGAGACAGTGTAATTATTGAATTCAGTCATTCTCAGATCCCTTCACTAGGAATACCACTAATAAAAATGTAAATGATAACTGATTTACAAGTTGTCAGTTTTGCAGATTTCCAGTTGTGGTTTTTATTGTAAAGCCAACTGATGATTTTGTATGCAAAAATTGTCCCTGTTCATTGTTTATTCATGCAACTTTTAATCTCCTTTTGTCTTTTTAATTATGTAGCTCTTTATTTAAAATTGTGTGCTTGTTGTTTACAGAGAAAACCTGTTTAAAACATTTACAATACAAAGATAGTCTTTAGCATTGAAATGGCTGTGATTTTTAATTACACAAGGACACTTTACTCAAGTACGTATAGAATGTACAGTCATGAAATTGTGTAGATAGACCTACCTGTGTGGTCAGTGATGGTTGAATTATGTATTACCAGTGAAATTCATGATGTATGCTGAGCAAAAAGTAACTATAATCCATTTGAAATCTTGGTATTGAAAATAAGTATCTTTGTTAAAACTTCTTGAAAGTGATTTTTTATATGAAACAAAACAAATTAAAGCTTTTCCACCGAGAGCTGTGAAATAGCTTTCCTGGATTAGAGTAATAATTATTACTCTAGACTTCCATTCTGCCTTTGTTTAACAAGAAGTGTTAATTGCAACAGGGATTAGGGAAACCATTATGATATTGTATTTTCATTCCTTCATGATGTCATTTCCTTCTTCTTTTGTTGTGGTTCAAGTTTTAGATTTAGATTTCTTCTGGTAATGACAATTTTAAACCATCTTCCCTAATTTAAAACCCTATTTTAAAGCTGAAATGCTTAATCACACTATTTCAGTGTAATTCTGTGAAGTTGTAAAGGAATGACACTTAAATATTTTTCGTATTTTAAACTTGATGTGCAAACTTGCATGACTTTAAATTGGAGTCACTGTCTGTGTATCTGTGGATTACCAAACACAATATTGTTAAAGGAGTAAAATCACTTTCAATAAACAAATAAAGCTGGCCAAAGAAATATAATGGCTGTGTAAATTCAACTATTATGGCTATAATTTTATGTTACCTGATTTTGATCCCACGGATTGCTATTCATGTATTAGTAGTACTACAGTTAGTTCAGGCTATCACAAATGGCCACTCTCCCATGCCACACTTAGAAATTATGAATTGACTTGTCTAGATTCAGGTGAGGCCTGTAGCTACTATCTTGTTCAAAATTAAAATCCAAGCTATTGCCAATCCACGGCATCATCAGGAAGACAGTTCGCTACAGGTCTCACTTGAATCAGACAATTAATTTCAATAAATGACAGTGCTACTGAAGGACAACTTCCAAAGGTTACGAATTGACCTTTAAAGGAAAAAGTATAATTTCAGTCAAACCTTTTATAATCTGTTGGCCGTACATGTATACCGTCAGGAAAGCTGATCAACTGGAAAATTGAACTTGCTCACAGACTGTTTTCAACAGTAGTGGTTAAACTGAAAGCAATATTATTTTAAGAAACAAAGGATATTAATCGTAAGTCAAACATGCACTGTATATCGGAGGTGTGACCTGTATTTGCATGTGATGGTGGTGCGAATCAGCTAAACATAATGTGGTCAATGTTGGTCCAATTCCTCCTTTTCTGTAATGTTGATCAGATCTGTTTATAATGCTAGATCTCACTTATGGATATTTTTTATGTGAAATAAAGCGAAAAAGATTGTTATTGTGTACATGAAAACCACATTCCATGCCAAATTTTATATTATATTCTGTAACAACAACTGTGAAAGATCTCAAAGTCTTACGTCACAGCATACCAAGGCACTAGGTGTATTTGCCACCTACACTCGTATCTCCCTCCTGCCAACGTTGAGTCCCAAGAGTTTTTTTTCTCAACGCATGATGTGAATGCA